>VWZG01001487.1:508391-534370 GCA_013396735.1 Grallaria varia | reverse complement strand
CAGCCGGGCACCGCTCACCAACGCAGCTCTGCTGCACGCCCTGATCAGCGCAGCTCCAGAGCGCCACATGGCCCAGTCCCACTGCCATTCAAAATTCCTGCCTCAGACGCTGTTCTGAGCCCAGTTACTCGAAATCAGGATCTTAATGCAAATGTTTGAAGCTTAAGATAGAGCCGGGAAGAGCGAGCTCAGAACTGATGCTAAAGCATGAGAAAGGCTTTTATCTTCCCAAGTTACCATTTCGCTTCTGATTCAGCACAATAAGTAATGGCACACGGGCCTGTACCCGTGGCCTCATTAATGAAAATAAGGACAACAAGAACAAACAGCTGAAATGAATGTCCCATGAGAATGCAATTTTTAGTGAATGAAACTATTCCCCTGTGCAGAGGGGAATGTGAGCACCAGGGAGGGCTGTGGAGACCCCCCAGTTGTCCCAGGACCAGTGGGACATGGAGCAGTGGGACAGGCCAGAAAATCCCAGTAGTAACACCACCACCAAATATATATTCATTTTTGTGTGTATAGATATCTCTATAAATTACCTGTATATACAGTCAAATCAGATCTGACTCAAGATTTCTCTCCTTTATACAGCATCAGAGGGTGCTGGGGACTTGGGGACTCACAGGAGGACACACAGACCCCGGCGCTGCCCTTTATTCCCCCCGCCTGATCTCCTGATATTTATCTGAACACCAAAGCACATCCTTCAATCCTTTCCCAAGTGTTTTTATCCATCACTTGTAAAGGGCAGTCCTTGTTGCTGTATGGATAGCGGATCTTCTTGAAATCTGTAAATAAAATATTTCAGATTTATAAGACAATTCCAAGAGGTCATTCTTGTGTTATATTTCCCATTTCATCCTCCCTTACAGAGTTAATGGCAAAATGCCCTCAGTGTCCCTTTGCAGGGATAAGCAGAGACATGTACCATAGCAAACCTACCTCTAATAAAATGAAATGTCTGAATTGAATTAAACGAGATTCTGTTGATATCTCTTGCTGGAAAATCAACCTCTTTATTCTTAAATTGACCCGTCCTTCAGTCTCTTAACACCTGATTGTTACTTCCCTGATGTCTGCTAATGGCTTTGAACTCAAAGGAACATGAATGATAATTGCAATGGTTTAAATTCCTTCACATTGATTTTTTTTCAGTCCTTACTGGCTGCTTTGCAAATACACACACAGGCACACATAGACACATGTGCATACACACACATAGATGCGCACACACACACATAGACACACACACATAGACACATACATAGACACATAGACACACACACACACATAGACACATACATGGACACATAGACACACACACACATAGACCCACACACACACACATATGTGGGCTGCTGGGTTTGCACTCATGCAATACATGAAACCCAGCTTTGAAACAGCAAAACCACACTGATGTTCCTTCAGTCAGTGCTACATTTCAGTTTGGTGGTCATATCCTCCAGGTCTGATAAAAATAATGTCTAGACATGGCATTTGCTTGGGATTCAACACTTTCAGAACTAGAAGACTCCAGTGTTTACTGGGCTGCACGTGGGTGCAGCAAGGCAGGAGGCTGTGCTATGGGAGATGGGGAGGCTGAACACGTGTGTGCATCCCGAGGGGGTGATTTGGGGTCGGTAGCAGCTCTAACAAGTCCCCGAGGCTGTGCTTTATCTGCTCGTGTTTTAACCCCTAGTGCCAAAATAAATCATTAGAAAACAACTTTAACATTCCAGTCATACTTGTCTCCTCATCTGGTCTCAGTAATGCCACCTAGGTGGAATTTATGCTCAGTTAATCAATTCAGAGGCTTTCCTCCTTGATTAATTCTCCTCCTGATATTTTGATCTGGTGTTAATTTTGTTCCCTCTTTTAATGCTGCCATTTTTTTACTGGGGGGTGACCACTGGGCCAGTTCACATCCAATCCTGTGCATGGAGCTGCCCATGGGGGTGACTGCCCAGCCCTGTGTCCTGTCCCCTGTCCCTCCCCAAACAGCACTGGGTCAGGGGTCCCACCATCACAGGGGGAATTTCTTCTCCCTTCCCAATATTGCCCTCCTAGCAGGGGCTTCCAGTCCATTCTCTCCTCTGCTCATTGCCTACACAGCATATTTTAATTCAGATTTTCTCTAAATTGTGTATGACAAGGGAAGAGAAGGCTCCCAGCAGCACCAGCACCCCCAGACCCACACACGCCCAGGAAACGGGGGGCTTCTCTCTGCACACTGGGGCGTGGGAAGTATTTCTGAGCCCAAATGAAGGGATACAGCTGAAACCCCAACGACACAAAAAAGGTAGCACTTCTAACACCCAGGGAGATAACGGCAGTGTCATTCAAAATCACCGAAATATTGGAAGGATTGGAAAAAATCCTGCAATTTGTCTCTTTGTCTGGCAAACAGAGGGTGCTCATCCATCACCTGTTGCTGCCCTGGGTGTTGCTGTGGCTGTCACAGCCCCAGAGCAGGGGACCCCAGTTGGCTGTTGGACCTTTGGTGGGAAAACACCTCCTCTCCATTTCTTGCTTTAGAGCGCAGTCTGCTACAAAAACCTGAATTGTTCCACCCTGGGCTTCTTGGTCACCATTTCCAGAAATCCAAGAAAAAAAAGCCCCAAACATCCCTGTTGTTTCTGAGCGTTATCCTCCACATACATAAAGATGCACTCCAGGTATTTCCACGGCTCCAATATTTCCTGAAGGTCCAAATAAATCCCAGTTTTAAATCCCCCTTTTTTAACACAGCTCTTACCAGTCACAGGGTGAACGTGCAGCCTGGCATCTCCCCGTGGGCATCACCTTGGCCAAGTGGGACGGGATGAGCGGGTCCCCCCGGGTGGCATCCCCGAGGCCGATGGATGGACTGCTGCTGGTCGGTCAGTTCTGCACAGAAATTCCTTACCAGCCTCCGGAGCAGCGAGGGGGGCACGGCTCTCAGCTCTCCACAGCTCTTCAGCCACACCTGGCACCCTGGGATTTGGGAAAACAGGCATATTTTAACTGGATTTCAGTCCCTGGGATTCAGGCAATTTTCTTTTCTCAGGAAATCGCAGAATGAATAAATGCTTTGGGTTGGAAGGGGCCTTAAGGACCATCCAGTTAACCTGCTCAGCCACGGTGCAAGGCAAGTTTGGAGTTACCAAATTAGTGCCTCCATTGCTGGCAGAGTTTACTGAAAATAGGAACGTTTTTATGCTCTCAATAGTCCCATTCAAGGCATGCTGGATATTTTCTATCAGATGATCAGCAGGCAGTAATATTTTGATGCTCTGATGCTGCTGAAATAAAGGCATCACAAAAAGTGCCCTGCACGATTTTTACCTCGAGGAAATCTAATGCAGTGTGCCAGTTCAGATTTCAGTTCAGTCACCATGAAGAACAGGAGGTATTTTGGCTGCCTAGCAGAACCAATCTCCCAGGTCCACCTTTCCCAGCTGCAAGGACATTTCACTCTTACCTTTTTTTAATATTGTGTTGCAAGACAAATATTATTAGCATGAGGAGCTTTAAACTCTCACTGCTGGAAGTTTAGCCTCTTGAGGAACACAGCAGCCCCTGAAGACACCAAGAACCACCAGGAGGAGAGGCAGGACAGACCTTCCCTGCCGTGCCAACAGCGATTTGAAATCCTTGCTGAAAAGCTGCACAATGACATTAGGAGGGAGAGTATGCCAGGAAGCAAATACCCCCTGATTTCCCCTGGCACCAGGACACGCTGCCTGAGAGGTGCTGAGACATTTCAAGATCACTTTGCAGTTCAGGCAGGAGCTGATGAACAGTCCATGGAACGAAATGAGGGGGGAAAAGAGCTGGGAAAACTTCTGAAAGGAGAAGGGGCTTTTCCTGGGATCTTACAAATGATCCCTCACAATGGGAGAGTCAAGGAAGGTGGCCCAGGATCACATGGATCTTGTAGCACCACCCTTTTGTTGCTGAGAGATTATCTGTATGACATGCAAAATAGTAAATTAATGATTCCCTGGACTATAGGGAGGAAGGCTCCGTCTCACCTTACCTGGAAAGAGAAATCCTCCTTTATTTCCTAGCTCGGTTAAAAGGTGGTCAGAGACACAGTGGTGAGAAGGACAGAGGGAAGGGAAAGGGCACAGTGTTCATGGGAGCAATCCATGTCTGGGTACCAAAGAGATCTTCCAGATGGGTGTTTTGTCATAGACATTCCTGCCTGCACAAAATGAGAGAAAAGAAAGTTGTTGTTGACCAATTAGTACTGCTGGGGCAGCGAGACAATTACAGAAATAAAATCTAGTCCATCAAAAAAAAGACTGATGGCTAACTAAAACCTAAAACCTACTGGTATTGCTGTCCCAAAGCCCAAATGTTAGAGGTAAAAATGAACGGAGAATTACGTTGTTGACGACCCTCTTCCCTCCTCTGCAGGGGTGCAGCAAAGCTGCTCCTTGCAAAGGGCACAGGGAAAGAGCAAACCTTACCTGAGCCATCCTTTTTTGTGTTTAACTGCCCCTAATGGAAGAAAAATTAAATTAAATTGAAACCAAGCCTCTAACACAGCAGGATGAGAATCAATTTTGCTCTAAAATGATTACACAAACTTGGTGCTGAGCTTATGCCAGCAAAGCTATCACCACATTTTGCCCTTTCCCTTCTCAGCCCTCACCCCCTGTGAAGGCTCGTGGCTCCACGTGGGAGCTCCCCAGCCAGCCCCAGTGCCACGGCTGGGCCGGGCAGTGGGTCCAGGGCCACGGGGTGCCCGCGGGCCCAGAGCACCAGGGAGTGCCACAGGGAGACCTGGGAACACCCGGCAAAGACACTCCTGAAGCCAAACACATGCAGCAGAAATTTGCTCCCAAGGGTTATGGTCAGTCGAGGAATGAGGGGTTACCAGGAGCCCAGAAGATCCCTCCTGCACTCAGAGAAATATCTGGACATGAAACACCCACGAGAAAATCTATACAGCTCTGAGAAATTATTTAAAGCTAACCAATGCTTTAAAAAAAGCAACTTTTTTGGTGGTAATTCACACACAGTAATTACGATGGGGTTTGTCAAACAAATTGTGCCCTCAAAAGAAGCTGCTGAAGAGCTTCCACAGGTTACTAAGCCATCTGGGGGCTCGGGATGCCTTGGGAATATTCCTCTGCTTTCCAGCAGTGCTGGAGCACCGCCCCTCTAGATGAGGGATGAATTTACACAGGGTGTTTGGATAACAAGAGTTGGGATCATTTATACCAAACAAACGAGACAAATATTTAAACAAATAAACAGGCTGTGGCTTTATGCAAACATGCTGACTGCACAAGGAATTCCTCCCAGGCACTGCGGGTTCCTGCAGGGTTTGAACCGACGTTTTCAGAGGGTGACATTTGAAAAAGAGGACCAAAAGCACCAGGGCAAGGCTGGGACTGTCATTCGTGGCGAGGCTGCCTTGGCACTGCGGGCAGCCAAGAGGGGGGTGGTTGGGTGGGCTCCTGCCCCGTTCCTGGCATCGTCCTGGCACTGCCCAGGCATCCACAGCCACATCACCCACCAGGAGGGAAAGGCTTCCTCTTCTCAAAGAGCTCAGAGGCCAAAGGTTGAGACACACCCAGGCTGTCCCCTCTCCTGTCCTTCCCTTTCTCACCCTCCCGAAATACCAAGATTAATGACTTTGCCAAGTCTGCCCAAGCTCTCCTCCGGATGTTCCACTTGGAGACTCCCCGTTTCCTCAGCCGCTTCCACAGGACCCAGTCACTGGGACACTAACCCCCCTTTGGCCTGAAATTCTTCATATTAATAATGCCATACATTACATTTGACAGCCTCTAACTGATTCTCTGACTTCTGCGTGGCAGAAGCTTCTGGCAGTGTTATTGGCTTTGCCTTTTTTATTAACTGCTCTGACTGGAGCTGAAATCCCCAGCAGAAAGGGAGGCTCCCAGGGGAGTTTTTCAAAGGTTAGATCCTCTCCTGCTGATGCAACGTTTTTGTCATCGTTCAAGAAGACACATTAATCACTCAGGCCTGGATCCTAATCACAGCAGGGAAAAAAAGTCAGTCAGGTGCTTAAAAAAGGTTTAAGCACTTAAATACACTTCACAAATTTAGTCCCTGGTAATCAAGCAGTGGAACAGGGAGAGCAGCAAAGGGGGAGAAGCAGACAAAGGAACAGCTGCTCAGTACAGGCTCAAAGGGAACGGCATCAGGAATGGAAAACCTTGCTGGGGAGCTCTGAGAGACTGGGGGTGCTCCTTAACGAGAAGTAGAGACTCGGACAGAGAGTGCCAGCCCTTCAAGGGCAGTGCAAGGGGTAATAATTCACTGCTTGGGAGGACAATGGAGCTACAAACCCAAGTCACCCACGGGTGGTTTCTGTAGGTTGTACTGCCAAATGGCTCCACAGCTTCTCCAAAAATCCATACTGCTGTGCTGTATTCCTGCAGTGCAAACAGCCGGGGGAAAACACGCCCACCGAGAGAAAACAACACACAAACTGGGCAGTCACCTGGTGCTTTCTCCAGGTCTTTGCTCTAAGCTCGAGGTGGGATAGCTGAAATCTGTCACATATGATGAAACGTCATTGATTCAAACCTGAGGTATCATCCTCAGATGGACAGGGAGGGAACAGGTCTCCTGGGGCAGACTCTTTGCCAAACATACAGCTTCTAGTGCCCAAAAGGTGCGTGTCCTCCTTACCTCCTGCTCTCAGAAGGCAAGTCCTCCTTTCCTTCCCTCCCTGCTCCACAGGGCCAGCCAGAGGAGTCCATCTCCTTTCTCCAGTTCCATTCCAACCCAGCCATGGATCGTGCTCCAGTGCCCTTGGCTGAGCTGTGCAGACCAGCCCCAGCTCCTGTGGCTCTCAAGGACAGAACAGTGCCCCCATAAGAAGCTTTTTTCCCCACTCTCTCAGCTCAGAAATTGGGCAATTGGGCCAAGCTGTGCTCTGCCAGGGGGAGGGCACTGCCTTGCTGCTGACTCATGGGGGGAGCTCATCTGGTCAAATCAGCTCCCAGGCTGTTCACATCCCCCTGGCAGAGTCCTGTCCATCAGGAAGTCAATAGGAGGGCTGATTATTATGGTCAAGTGACCCAAACCTTCAGGCAGGTCAGACACTGGTCCCTGAAATCCCTGATGCTACTTGACTTTGGGCGCCGTGTGAGTTCCAGCTGAAGGAGCAGAGCTGCCCCAGGGGCTTGCAGGCTGCACTGCTCCAAGGCTGGGGACAATTCCCTAAAAGCCATGGCTTTATCCACCCATTCTGGGTGTTATTGCAAGACTTAATTCTAAGGGCATTTGGCTGAAAAATATATTCCAGCTCATGCACAGAAATGCTCAAGGCAGGACCCTGTAATAAGTTAAATCAGAGGATATTAAAGTTGGAAAAGATCTCCAAGGTTAGCAAGTCCAACCTTCAACCAAACCCTCCCGTGCCCACTAAACCGTATGGCAAAGTGTCACATCTACTTTTTCTTCTTTTTTTTTTTTTGAACACTTGAATAAAATAAATAAAAGTAATAATTTATTGTTTTTCAAATTAAGTAATTCTCTTCAACGACACAGCTCAGAGCGGCATTGCTGAGGAAGGAAGGCTTTTGCACTGTTTTCACATCCATATGCAGACAGACAGAAGGGTAGTTGTCTCTGTAAACTTTAAAAAATCACAGTGGAAGGGCTAGGACTTTGCTTGAATTCCAGTCTTTTAATTCCATTACATAACAAAGCTGACACGGTTTGTCTTCCTTCCAGACATCCCAGCAGTAGCCAGCGATGTGAACCAGATCACTCAGTACTTGTCAGATTAGTGTAAATCCCTTCCTAACATGCAGGACAGAACAAGCTTAACATTAATAAAAATAAATTGGAGATTGCCCAAAGTTGAAATGTTCTTATTAACTTCATTAGATGCCGTATCTTACTCTTGCACTGCTGCAGGGCTGTGTGTACGAAAAGGACACAAAAGAGCAGCTCACCTGCCTCTGATCTCTGCTCAGAACACACCATCCCTGCGAGGCTTGGGGGAATTTATAAATCTTTTCAATTCATAGATTATTTCTCAGAAAGAGGAATTTATCACATTCAATTGAAAATGAAAATCTTAGTACCTTTTCATCCCAAGTAATGAGAAAATGCATTTGCTCTTTATTCTGCAAATCTCCTTATTTCAGCAGACAGCACTTCTTAAGTGCTGCCGTACATTTGTCATGGGCAAGGCATTTCTTTCTCAGGTTCCCAAGTATATGCCCTCCCAGAGAAAAGGCTCTCCTTTTTCCTAGAGATATTTTGTATTGTAGGGGAAATAAATGCATTTCCACTGTTCCTGAAGGAGGCAAAGGTATTTTGCTTCAATAGTTAATTCATTCCCTTCCTAAAGCCACTCTGTGCCTGGACAGACTCACTCTAATATGCAGAATTCAGGGAGCAGAATCTGTCCATCACTGTGGTGAAGACTCACCCTATGCACAACCATACCTAGAGATTTAATTGTAAAACCCAGCCAAGTATTCAGACTAACTGATAATTTATTTGCCTAAATGTTCAAGAGAGTGTTGGATTCCTTCTTGACACCCCCCATAGATAATTGCTCACATTAACATGGCATGAATATTCAGTATTCAAGCCTTAAAATTTGGATTGTCAGTTAGTTACATAAATCATGTAATATTATTGCTTTTCCTTCATGACATATGTAACTAAGCAACAAATCATGGATTCAAATATTAAATTTCCTCCATTCTGCCCTTTTCTCGGGGATAAGTGATATAGAGCTCTCAGCTTAGCAGGAGGTGGGTCATGCTGTCCTGAAGGCAGAGAATCAGAGAAAATTGCCAGCTCAAAATCCAAATGATGCTGCCTGTTCTGGATTAGAATTTACATAATGAGCATTATTGTCCTGGTAAGACTCAATTTGTCAGTTATTCCCTAAATTAACTCAAAATACCAAGAACAGGGTCAAGCCCTGATCTGTCCTTGAATCTGGATGAAGATGTAGAAAGCCCTACACGTCTGTGGCCACCACTCTTGGCCAGTTAGCAGAGCAGCTGAAGAATTTGTGATAATTGCTGTAGTTGTCATCAAAAATGGGCTGTGGTGGCACAAAGAGCTGGAACAGCCCTGGGAAAGGAGGAGCTCTCTTCAAAAGTACTGGAAGAGACATTTGTCATTTAAAACAAAAATTGAAGACTTCTAAAGGGAAAAATGGCAGAATAACCTTCGAAGAAGAGGCATTAAGGTAGTAAAGGGAGTAACCTTTAAAGGCTGCCTGCAAAACAGATCCCTGAAGTCCTGGATCGTAATAGCAGAGGGAAGGAAGAGAACATTGTAATACAGGAACATTAGCCCAGAAATTTCCCAGAGATGAGGGGGAGTGCAGAAGTTTCTCCATTTTTTCAACTTCTAAGTAGCACAGATTGCAAGAGGAAAGGAGAAAAGAAGGATAATAGGAGGGGGAATAAATCTCTACCTTTTAAATACGTTTAGTGGTGCAGCGATAGGGGTAGGATTACACTCAATTTTATCTGAATGGATAACATGGCCGGGATATTATCGGTAGTTTTCTTCCAACCTCCTCTGAAAGGTGCCTTTAGCATTTCCCTGTGCAGCAGCAGCAGCAGCAGCAGCAGCAGCAGCTCCACTCCCCCGTGCCCGTTCCCTCTGCTGCTCGGGCTCACCCGCAGCAAAGGGGGCTTGGGACGGCACAGGGAGGACCAGCTCAGTTCAGGGGAGAAATGGGACTGGAGAGTGGGGTGGTGGCAGGAGCCCCACACTGGCTCATCATGGGGGGAATGGTGGGAACCACTTGTGTGAGCCAGCACGGCCCCAGAGAGCCCCCGAGAGCCCCAGAGAGCCCCAGAGAGCCCCAGAGAGAGAGCCCCAGAGAGCCCCAGAGAGCCCCAGAGAGCCCCAGAGGCTGCGGCCGTGCTCAGCCAGGCAGGGGAGGCAGAGGGGACTGCAGGAGGAGCCAGCTCAGAAATCAGTCCCTGGCACTGCCCTGCTTTGTGCAGCCCTTGGGTGAAACCACGAGTTTGTGAAGGTGTGAGACCACCGTTTGTGAAGGTGTGAGACCACCGTTTGTGAAGGTGTGAGACCACCGTTTATGAAGGTGTGAGACCACCATTTGTGAAGGTGTGAGACCACTGTTTGTGAAGGTGTGAGACCACCGTTTGTGAAGGTGTGAGACCACCGTTTGTGAAGGTGTGAGACCACTGTTTGTGAAGGTGTGAGACCACCGTTTGTGAAGGTGTGAGACCACTGTTTGTGAAGGTGTGAGACCACTGTTTGTGAAGGTGTGAGACCACCGTTTGTGAAGGTGTGAGACCACCGTTTGTGAAGGTGTGAGACCACCGTTTGTGAAGGTGTGAGACCACCATTTGTGAAGGTGTGAGACCACCGTTTATGAAGGTGTGAGACCACCATTTATGAAGGTGTGAGACCACCATTTGTGAAGGTGTGAGACCACCGTTTATGAAGGTGTGAGACCACCATTTGTGAAGGTGTGAGACCACTGTTTGTGAAGGTGTGAGACCACTGTTTGTGAAGGTGTGAGACCACCGTTTGTGAAGGTGTGAGACCACCATTTATGAAGGTGTGAGGCCACCCCTCGAGCCCCCCGGCACGTTGCAGTGAGGGTTTGGTGTGCATCCTGCAGCTCAGCACCGTGCTCCAGGCAGGTGACAGCTCCTGGATGCTCCAGCGTGGGGACCTGAGCAACACCACAGCCGCCCCACCAGCACTGGGGTGCAGGAACGGGGCAGCCCCAGGACATTCTGGAGCTGTTTGATCTGGATTTGTCACACAGTCCCTTCAGTGGATGTGCCACGGCAGGGTGACACCTCCCAGAGCTCACCTTGCTTCACGTTCACATCTTCTCACAAAGCTGTTACCCAGGGACTGAGGCTATTCTGTGTGGACTGATAACACGGTGCCAAACACGGGAGAGGGAAATAGATGAAGATGAGTCCTGTCTTTATGGCAAACTTCCTACTCATACTTAATTACCAATGTTATGACAGCTAATGACTCGGTGGCTCCTACCTCACTCCTCTCCTCGGTGACAGGAGGGCACCCGACAGGGGACAGTGGCTGTGCCACGGCTGCTCCTCTCACCAAGGGCTGCGGTGCCATTAACGGGGTTAATTGGGTTCACAACCGGTGCCAATCCAGACATCTGTGCTCGGCTGCTGCCACTTAGGAAGGAAAAAAAAACCCAAACAAAAGTTCCTTGAATTGCTGCTGATGGCAAAGTTGCCCCCAGAGAGCTTTTACATCCCAAAGGATTCCCGGAGGGGCAGAGGGTGTACAGGGAGAACCCTCCTCCTGCCAGGGGTTCCTGGGTTCAAAAGTGACCTCCTGAAGCACAATTTCCTGGACACAAACCCCTAATTTCCTGCAACAGATGTGGGAAAATTTCTGGCTAAATAAGACTGAAAATGCAAATGGGGTTTGGCAAAGGGAGGATCTCAAGGGAATTCTTTTAGCCAGCAAAACATTTATTTTCAAGTAATCTTCAATACTGGAGATGTCTCAATTCCTCTGTAGTGCCTTTCTCAAAAAAAAATAAAAAATACTGGGAGGAAGAAGTCCCTGTTTTCTGTCTCGGAGAGCAAGGAATGCTAAACCCCCTTTGCCAGCTGAGCGGGGCATGGGCTGAGGAAGGGTCAGCTGCGGGGGGAGCACGGGACTTACATGTCAATGGTAAAGGTTAAGGTATAGATTGCATTGAATTACACAGCATTTTGTGAAAACTCAGATTACAGAGGTTTTTATTAGTGAAATTGGGAGCTTTGGGCTCTTTCCTCCCCCATATCTGACACTTGATGTATAACTTTTCTCTGTGATTGACAATACATTTTAGATGAGAGTTTTGTTTGGGGTTTTTTATGCGCTTTAGAGAGTGACACTGAGTTGTTCCATGGGATTAGTGATTTAAGTAATGTGAGTAGGTTGGTTGTCGAGCAGTGTTTGCTAACTGCAGAGATTCCAGGAGATGCAGCCAGCCAGCTTATAAAAGTATAATAAGTATAATAAAGTATAAAAAGTATAATAAGCTCAGGAAACCTACAAAAGGAATCCAAAGTGTGCAACACAGGGAAGCAAAATTCCCAAGTACCTTCATGTTCCTGTAAAACTCTGAGGTGACATGAGATTATTATAAAGTATTTAGTGAACAGACTTCTAACTGAACCACAAGTCTAGGAGAAAGAATTTAGGAGAGCGTTGAGAGGAATTTGCGAGTTGCCCTGCCGTGCTGCTGGGGTGGCAACCAGCCCTCTGCTGTCATTGGTTTCCAGTCACTAAAAGGAGCACCATTTGAATCTGCACGTTGTTTTGGGGGATTTGTTTCGGGTTTCTGTCATCTCCTATACTCAAATTCTCCCAGAATGAAAATATTCCCCTTTAATCAGCCCCTGCTTTGATTTCAGCCACGATGCCCCTGACTTTGCCTGGCAGACCTTGCTCTCTGCAGCCGCCTCCAGCCCTTCACTGGATGGGTCACTTCCAGCCTGCCATGGGAAATATGGGAAATAACAATGGTTTGGGCAGTCCTGGAGCTGCTGACTGTCACAAACCAGCCTGAGCTCCCCTGCATCCCCTCCCTGCACACACCCCACCTGCAGCGGGTCGGACTCGGTGTCGGTGGCACTTCCACGGTGTGTCCCCGTGGGAATACAAAGCTGGCCCTCCAGGGAGCTCCGAGTGCTGGTGAAACACGGGCTGGTGGGCAGGGGATGGGAATCTCACCGGACAGTGGGAGAAACTGGGGACATCCCCGGGGAGGGAATGCACTGCCAAGGCAGCTCCATCCAGGGACAGCCTGAGGCTGTCCCCAAAGCCTGGCACAGGGGTCGGAGGGCACACAGTGACCACAGCATGCACCAAAGGGGGCACAGTGACCACACCATGCACCAAAGGGGCAGAGCAGGGCACACAGTGACCACAGCGTGCACCAAAGGGGGCTGTGGGGCACAGTGACCACAGCGTGCACCAAAGGGGGCACAGTGACCACACCATGCACCAAAGGGGCAGAGCAGGGCACACAGTGACCACACCATGCACCAAAGGGGGCAGAGCAGGGCACACAGTGACCACACCATGCACCAAAGGGGCAGAGCAGGGCACACAGTGACCACAGCGTGCACCAAAGGGGGCAGAGTGGGGCACACAGTGGCGGGCAGAGTGGGGCACACAGTGACCACAGCGTGCACCAAAGGGGGCAGAGTGGGGCACACAGTGACCACACCATGCACCAAAGGGGGCAGAGTGGGGCACACGGCGTGGCACAGGGACCAGCACGGGGCAGCACAAGACACGAACCTTGCACTGGGCAGCTGCAAAATCTGGGGATCTGCCTCCATTCCACTCCTGGAATATCTTTAAAAATTCCATCCCTAACGAAATCCCCGTGCTAGAATTGAGGAGGATCTGCGAGCAGAAGGAAAATAGTACTGCAGCCCCGACCCCCTCGCATGGTGCTTATCAGGCAATTTTCTGCTTTGGGGGCATACGTGCCATCTCCAAGGCTGTTTGACCATTTTTTCCCAATAGCAAGGAGAAAGTTTTTGTCATTTGCTTTTGTGGAGAAATATATACAAGCTGGGCAAGAGGAAGGCCTCTGCTCATGTAAAATGCAGGAAGATATAATGGAAGTTTCACAAAACCCTTTCAAAGCACCTTAATACACATCAGGCAGACTATTTCAGCTGCTGAATTCATTCTACATTTCCCTGCCTTCTGTTCAAAACTTGTGAAATATGGAGGGTTTTATTATTAAGGGCGCTGTCATTCGTTTAGCAAAAAAACTCTTTGTCCAGCCAAAGAGAATAATTTCATCTCTGTCCAGCTGGGGAATATCTATTGATGCTCTTTGGCCGCAGCCAAAACTCGGGGCAGAGCGTGCCACTCATCTTGTATTTTCATCTTATTCCTCCCAACTGTACAGTTATACAAATTATTTTAAAATAACCAACCTAAAGAGCTCATTCACTGGCAGAAAGCAGAAGAAAATCTCCTGCCAGCACAGGACATATTATTCCAGAAGGGAAGTGGCAAAAGAGGCATTTACTGTTCAATTCCAGACCCTCTCTGGTGCCACCAAAGGTACTGCAAAGTTTGGGCTTGGATTTGCATGTGAAAGAAGTGACTGAGTGCTCTGGGGTGCTGCTGGTATAGTATGGTCTGTCTTCCCGAGCACTTGAATTTAAGCCAGGTGAGATCTCACTACAATGAAAGAGGAGAAATTTTGTCACAAAATGCTACCCACCCCCTCTCCCCGGATTTACAGGGCGTTCGAAAGGAATCTCACTCACGGTGGTTTGTAATGATGATGAACTTCCCTTATCTCGCCCTGAATGCGCAGGTCAGCCAGCAGGAGCATCACAGGGACGAGAGGCAGGCTTTGGTTTGCTCCTCCAGAGGGTTTGTCTTTCCACACACATTGCTGAATACACACGTGACTTTAAAAGAGAACTTTCCATTTAAGCTGAAAAGAGAAAAAAAAAATATTTGGGTTAATAATTTTGGGCTCTTTCTCACTGCAAACTTTCTACTCAGAGGGAAAAAAAGTACAGTCAAAAGGTAGTGAATGAACTGTAAAGGGCAGATTTTGACCTGATAAAATTGGCTTGGCTGTTTAGAGAGCAGGATTTCATTAGAGTCACTGTAGCAGTTGGAATTAAAGCCCACTATGAGCACGTGCAGGTGTGGGAGGCAGCTCCTCCCTCCCCTTCACCTGTTGGTCTGGCAGTGGGTCTTTCAGTGAATGCCACTTTGGAAGTGACCGTTGATAATTTATGAGTCCCAACTCAATCTCCCTTGTTCAAAAGGAAAGGGAGAACCTTAAAAGACGTCCATAATCTAATAATTTCTACAGAAAAAGACTTAATACTTGCAAGGCCATGAGCGAGTCCTAGAGAGGAAAATACAAAATTGAAGTGGTGTGTGTAACAGGAGGGCTGTATGCCAGTGATCTGCAACATTTTGTACTTCCTGAACAAATGAAAATTCTTGCACAATGAGTACCAAGAAAAGAGAAAGGAAGCCCTTTGTCTGGACTGGCTACAATAATGCATAGTGTTATTATTATTATTATATACATACAATGAAGTCCTGCATTATAACTTGTTTCACTTTCCACTTCTGAAATGTTTTTACTTTGGATTACAAGCCTTTACAAGACATTTACAAACAGAGTTTAATACCCAACACAGTGTTATCCTGATAGCACAAACACATTTCTTTGATAGCATGGGACAATTTGGAGAAACAAAAGAGAAAACCAGTGGGAAGGAGAAAGAGATCTTGGTTTCACTTCTTCAAAGGGATGGGAAAAGGAGCCTTTCCAAGGTCTGAGGGAAGCAAACTCAGCAGGTGATGTGTTCAGGTGGTTCCAGGCATGTCAGTGACAGAAGAGTGAAAAAGGTGTGCCCTGAGTTCTCTGTGGCAAAGTAAAAACGCGCCGAGCCTGAGCTGGCTCTGCCCTGGGGAGGCTCTCGGGGGGCAGAGTCAGAGCCTGGGTCGGTCAGGATGGAAACGAGACCCCTGAGTCCTCCTGCAAGGGATCACTCGAACTTCAGAACGGGCCAGCACAAAATATGTGCATGCTTTAGGGTTCAAATCTAATCTTGTTTAATCATTAAACCCAACATTTATGATTTTAAAGTAACAAGGACCTGATTTGCCGGGAGGAAAGTAAAAACATTCTCTGGGGAGGGGAAAACCAAACAAAAACCCACAAAAACATGAACAACTTTCTGTGTTTTGAGTTGAGAGCAAATTTACATGAGGATTTTTTCAAGGTGATGATCAAAAAACCACAAGTTTGAAAAATGGGAAAAAGCAAATGAATCTGAACACGCAGAGCTGGGACAGCCCTGCTCTGGCTGTGGGAACACTGTTTTATGCCTTCTGAGTAGCCAGCAAAGGGAGCGGCTCAGAAGACACGAGGAAACAGCAAGAATAACAGGAACCAAAGCAGGACACTTTGGTTCCCTTCAAGGACAATAGTCCAGCATCTCCCAGACACCCGCCTGCAGTTTCCTCCCGGCAGCCCCTGGCCAAGGCTCCCTCTGCCCTTGGTGTTCCCTGCCACACTCAGGGTCACCCCGCAGTGCCCGCACTGTGTTTGGCACCCGCTGCACCGACGGGCTCACACCGTGGGACTGTCGTCCTCCTACAGCCCCCAAACAGCCTAAAAATAAGGAGTAGCAGCTTTTGGGGACGTTTTTGCCATATGGCTACAGGAGCACATTCTCAGCATATGGGCCCTCCAATGCACCCAGGCTGTGCTGGAGCCCCAGCAGTGACCCCGGGCAGTGGCACGGGAGGTTCCGTGGGGTGAAGGGCAGGGGAGCCCTTTCCAGCCTCACAGCCAGCCCAGGGGCACGTCATCCCCAGGGAAGGGTTGGAGTGCACCTCATTTAAAGGGTATTCATTCACTTCTTGCCTGGCAATTTGTACAGTAAGAAACTCACCTTCGGGATTTCTCTTCTTTGGTTCTCACGCTAAATAATATCCGTTTGTTATTAAAGAAAAAAATAACAATCAAAATAGGTATTTAAACTAACTTCACACAAGACATACAGGTGAGCTGGTTCATCCATCCTCTCTTAAAAATGAAAGCAATAGTAGGTATTGTGGATTATATTATCCCACTGGGAGACAGAAATAAACCTGAATGCAGAAACTTAAATCATGACTCACAATTTACTAATACAAAGCAAAACCACAAAGAAATATTGTATCTTCTCTTTCTATAGCAATATCTAATGTAAAAATTACAACCACAGCAATCCATAACTGTGCAGTAGTAACTGGTGAAAGCAGACCTTTTGTGATGCCAAAAAAAATTTTATATAAAGATGTAACATTTTTTCCTCTAGGAACTAAAGGGCTTCCTATTGTCTTAAGTACTACAATGAATCAAGAAAATTATTTTTTGAACAAAAGATACTCCAGAAGCATCCGGGTGCATCCCTGTGCCATGTGCTCTGGGAAGACCCAGCCTGAGCAGGGAGGTTGGCCCAGGTGACCTGCCGTGGTCCCCTCCACCCTGCCCTGTTCTGTGTTTCTGTGAGCACACCTCTGAGGAGAGGATAAGAACATGCTCCCCTCCCGAAATCAGGAGAATTCCAGGGGAGAATTAGGGCCAGTGGCCAGGCAAGGGGGTTTAAAGGAAACCACTGCACTGGAAGGAGCCCTGTGCTCCAAGGGCTGCAACACCCGGATGGAGGGAGGGAAAGGAGAAGCAAAGACAAAGCAGGTCACTGTGAGAACTCTGGGGCTCTGCCGAGTGGGGCTGTGGGGAACCCCATTGTATTTCTGTTGTTGTTTTTTAACTAAATCCAAATGCAGATGGGCAAAGGATGCTGGTGGGAACACCAGCCCAGGCTCGAGCTCTCCCTTCTCTGCCCCTGCTGAGCTGGGGCTGCCAACACCCAAGAACTCTGTAACCCGTTTGGGATGAGCAAGGGCATCAGAAATACCTTACACAGAGATGCATCTTTTGTCTGAAGCACTCACCATTCCCACACACTTCTGCCAGCTCTGCAAGACCAGCACTTCAGAAATAGCCCTGCCAAGGTTACTGCCCAAGGACAGGTGCCCACGTTGAGGGACAGGTGCCCACGCTGAGGGACAGGTGCCCACGTTGAGGGACAGGTGCCCACATTGAGGGACAGGTGCCCACGTTGAGGGACAGGTGCCCACACTGAGGGACAGGTGCCCACATTGAGGGACAGGTGCCCACGTTGAGGGACAGGTGCCCACACTGAGGGACAGGTGCCCACATTGAGGGACAGGTGCCCACGTTGAGGGACAGGTGCCCACACTGAGGGACAGGTGCCCACATTGAGGGACAGGTGCCCACGTTGAGGGACAGGTGCCCACACTGAGGGACAGGTGCCCACATTGAGGGACAGGTGCCCACGTTGAGGGACAGGTGCCCACACTGAGGGACAGGTGCCCACATTGAGGGACAGGTGCCCACGTTGAGGGACAGGTGCCCACACTGAGGGACAGGTGCCCACATTGAGGGACAGGTGCCCACGTTGAGGGACAGGTGCCCACACTGAGGGACAGGTGCCCACATTGAGGGACAGGTGCCCACGTTGAGGGACAGGTGCCCACACTGAGGGACAGGTGCCCACATTGAGGGACAGGTGCCCATATTGAGGGACAGGTGCCCACGTTGAGGGACAGGTGCCCATATTGAGGGACAGGTGCCCACGTTGAGGGACAGGTGCCCACGCTGAGGGACAGGTGCCCACATTGAGGGACAGGTGCCCATGCTGAGGGACAGGTGCCCACGTTGAGGGACAGGTGCCCAGATTGAGGGACAGGTGCCCATGTTGAGGGACAGGTGCCCATATTGAGGGACAGGTGCCCACGTTGAGGGACAGGTGCCCACATTGAGGGACAGGTGCCCACGTTGAGGGACAGGTGCCCATGCTGAGGGACAGGTGCCCACGCTGAGGGACAGGCTCCTTTTGTCCCCGTCGCAGCAGCTGCTGAGGAAGGACAAACACCAACGTGCTCTTTGCTCCCCAAAATGCCCTGGGGAGACGCTCCTTCCTCGCTCCAGGTGACATTGCACCCCACGGGGACAGGAGTGGTGGCACTAAGGCTCCCCGTGCGCCCCAGAGAGGGGCAGAGGAAGGAGCTGCATCCCACCAGGTGAACTTTCCAACCAGGAAAACTCAACACGTGCTGGAGCTGCTGCAGTTCCATCCCCCCTGGTCTCCACAGCATATGGTCTGATGGTGCCATTCCATTTGCTGGCCCTGGGAGAGCAGTTTGAAACGGAGAGGAATAGCATGGTACATTTGAGTTTATGGGGTATTAAAAGGGCTACAGTGAATGGTAGCCAAGGCACCAAAGCGAATTATTTATGGTGCAATTGCACTTTCTCCTAAACTACCCTTCAGATGGGTCAGGCCTCGGACACTCACATTAAGGTCTTGTTAAACCCAGATAGGATGAGGTCGTGTCCATCAATGCAGATACCCAGCTTTACATTAAATCACATTCAAGTAAAATCCCTTCGAAGTAGCACTGTGAGGATGACAGGACTCCTTTCTTGGGTTAGAGGCACAGACACATTTCACAAAAACCTTCCTTTATCTGATTTTTTTTGCCTTTCTCAGAGGGTATCATCTCCTAATTTATCATGGTCTCTGTAGTTTCAAAATGCTGGGACAAAACCAGACTCCCTTTCTCTCCTTTTAAACACCAAAGAGTCCCTCGGGGGATCTTTTTGAGCTCAGGGACCAAGCAGGTGCCCGCCAGGTTGGCTTGCCCAGGGCCATGGCCCCAGTGCTGCAGTGCAGGGCTCTGCAGGGCTCTGCTGCGTCGCTCTGGTGGTGTTGCACTGTAGTCCTTGTGGGCTGCAGGAAGAGCCTTTCGCCCTCCCAGCCTGGCAGGGACGTTCTGCAGCTGCAGGAGCCCTCCCTGAAGTGCTGTAAATCCAGACCCTGCAGCCTGCGGAGCCCTCTTGGTTTTGTGGGGAGAGTTTGCCTCAGCAGGATGGAAGGAAAACCAAAACTTAGCCTGAAAAATTAATCCGGGCTCTGTGTGACAAGGATGCTACAGAAAAGGGATGAGAACAAACCCTCAACCTCAGTCAGGCCACAGTTCTCCAGGCAACACTGCTATTAAAGCCTTACTTCTCAACCCACATTTTCTATCCAGTTGTGGCTGGAAACAGCTTGTCTTGGATCCTGCAGGCAGGTGTTTCAGATCCTGTCTTTGGGGGGCAGGTTCGTGCTCGGAAGAAGCCGAATTGCGTGGCTGGATTTTGGAGCAGGGCTGGAAATCCCAGAATGGTTTGGGTTGGAAGGGACCTTAAAGCTCATCCAGCTCCAGCCTCCAGCCATGGGCAGGGACACCTTCTGTTGGACCAGGCTGCCCCAAGTCCCACCCAGCCTGGCCTTGGACACTTCCAGGCTTGTCTGCCCACCCTCACAGGGAAGGATTTCTTCTTCCTACCTGATCTCAAACTACTCTCCACCAGTTTGCAGCCATTGTCCCCTGTCCTGTCCCCCCGTGCCCTCTGTGCCACCAGTGTCACCGTGGTGGACTCCAGCAGGATGGGGTCCCTCGGGCTCCTGCCCCCGGGCAGGTGGTGCTGAGCAGCCTTTGGGCCGGGCACTCCCCTCTGCCACCACGGCCCAGAGCAAGTAGAGCAGAACTTCTGTCTCAGCAGCAAACTAATGGGTACGTATTTTTATGAGTCTCAATAGCACTGTAATTGATTTTATTGCAATTTATGGCATTTGCATAATGATGTGAGTCAATATGAGGAGAGTGAAGCAGGAGGTTATAAAAAGCATTTCAGAGTCTCGTTCTCAGAGAGTTGAGTGCAATCCCAGCATTTGAACATTTCAGTTTTCTTATTTTTGGTAATGCAGCTGCTTTGCATAACCTTCTGAAGGAAGTGGCAGCATTCTGACAACATGCTGACTAGCACTAACCATCTGACAGTGCTACCTAGGAAACACCTGATACCATCAACTGATTGAATTAAATCTCTGATTACAGGATATGTAAACAAAGAAATCAAATTGGCATGGTTAAATCCCTCCATCGAGGACCTCTCAGTCCAACCAGCAATCTCACTTAGCTGGCAGTCACAGAAGAGCCCCTTGCCCAGGCCAGCTCCTTGCAGTGCCCATCAGCCCCTGGCGCTCGGTGGTGGCAGATGTGCCACCATCCTGCTCCAGCTGCTCCGTGTGCCCTCACTGCCACCACGGCTGCCCAAGGCCAGGATGCTCAGAGGAGTCACGGGACAACACTGTGACCTAACTGCAATTAAGGGAGGTCTTGTTATCTGTGAACAGCTCTGTAGGTTAAGAACTGACGTGTTGAGTCCCACCGAGGGGACCTGTTTGGAGGGCAGGCTCACAGGCAGCTCGCTGTGGGCTCTCCCCCTCTCTGGAGGGTCTGCCCCACACTGGGGGGGCAGCACTCGGCACCTCTGGCTGCATCCACAGCAGTGCCCAGGCACCAGCGCTGGGCCAGCATGGTGCAGAGTGCTGGCCAAGGGGCAGTGCCCACTGGCACCTCCTCCTGCCGGAGTTCCAGCCTGGCAGAACCCAAACAGCCCCTCCAGGGCAGCTTTGCCCCGCACACCCCCACCCATGGCCTCGCTCCACTCACCACCAGCAGGGCCACACCAGGACACTGCTCTGCTGCTCCTAATGCGCTCCAACAGAGCGAACTGTTGGAAGGACAATTCCAATTATAACAAATAACAAAAAGAAAAAAGCTTGTTAACAAACTTTTGAAAGTAATTAGACAACTATTTAGCAGAAGACATTACATCATCATTACTATTACTACTATTATTGTTGTTGTTATTATTATTGTTATTATTAAATATTATATTTTCTAGACCCTCCTGCTTCTCTGAGGACAGGGATCTGAGCAATCTGGTCTAGTGGAAGGTGTCCCTGCCCAAGGCAGGGGGGTTGGAGCTGCCTGATCCTGAAGGCACCTTCCAACCCAACCCATCCCATGGTTCTCAGATGCCTGGGATGACATGCACTGCCAACACACGTGACCAGTGAGCCGTGGGTGGCTCTGGTGGCACCACGGCGAGGCACAGGCGGGGGCTGGAGGGGCTGTGCCCGTGGGGTGCCGTGGGGTCCCAGCCCTGCCTGCACAGCCCCACACTGGGCAAGACCTGTGGTCGGGCCAGCTCGGCCACTGCTGGCCTTGCAGCTTTGTATGATCAAGCTCTTAATTAATTACAGAAACTGAGCAAAGCCCAGAACTAATACTAGTCAATACTTGGACTTTCTTTCTACTGGCAGTCCAAAACCACTTTGAATTTAATAATTCTCACACCAGAAGTGTGATCTAAATGGGTTTCATTATACCCCTTTTACAGATGAAACATGCAAGGGCAATAAAATCAAGTTACAATCCTCCCCAAGCCTGACTGCAGGTCATTTGGCAGGCAGGCAGCTGGGGCAGAAAGCAGAAACCCTGACCAAGAGGGAGGGAAAATGCAACCACAGCTCCAGGACGGGAACATTTCTCCTCCCTGTCCCCTGGAAGGGACAAGAGGCCCAAGTCATCGCGTGCTACAGTTGGGGGTGTGTGTACTCTGCAAGGCAAAATTGCATCTACAGATGGTCTAGACAAAAACCACTCAGCTAATTTTAGCTTAGACAGAACCTCGTGTGTGTATCTGGGGGACTAAAATTAGATGCACTTTACATACTTTCTAAATAATGAAGAAGAGCATCCTCCATAAATAAATATCAGCCAAAACCTTATGCTCTACACAGGGCAGTTCAGTATTTAGTTTTTTTCATGAAACATCCCCAAGTAACAAAAACCTTTATCTCTTTTTGTACTTGTACAGTCACATTTAGAGCTGAGTATCTTTTGTCTGCCTTGTAAAATCCTGTTCCCACACGGTAATGTGTCCCTAACACCCTTGATGGGTTATTTTTCTGCTTTTCCAATTCTGTGAAATAATTAGCAGTAATTGCCCTAAGCAAATGGTTACCACGCAATCCAATACTCTCAGTAAGCAGTTTGTGCTTGTGAGACGCCCTTGACTTCACGTTTGTGTCAGCAGGGCCCAGAACAGGACACCCAAAAGGAGTCTGAGGGCACCTGGGACGGGGCTTGGAGCTCTGCTGGTGCCTCTGCTGTTGTGAGAGGTTGTGATGCCAAGCTGTGGCTCAGGATCCCAGGATGATTTTTTAAAATAATTCATATTTTAGTATTAATTTATTAATAATATTTTAATATTAATCAATGTAATTATTATTACATTACTTAATTCCTCCATACTATCAGTTATTTCATGAAGGCTTTTTCCAGGTGTGCAAACTCTCCATTCCATACAATGCCATTTAACAGTTTACTAAAACTTATTTTCACTATTAATACCGACACAGCCTGGATTTTCAGCACTGCCATGTGCTGCTCTAATTTATGTTTTGACCCCTCAGCTCTTCAGAGATGAAAATCAAAACCTTCTAAATCACCTGCATAAATTACTGTCTTTATAATAAAGATATGACTAATATAATTCTAGTCAATTCAGAATATTCTGCAGCATTGCTCATGGCACTGCTTCTGGATAAAAATAAATGTTCAAACAATCTCATACTTGAGCATAGGAATATCTCTGTGATGCATCATTCTGGTTCCACATAATTATGAAGTGAAACTAAATTGCATTTTAAAAGACCGTTTCCTTTTTTCTCATGTGTGTAAAAGTCTCATCACTCAGGCAGACATGATCCCTGTAATTGCAGAAGTGGCATTGTGGCATTGCTGTTTTGACAGCATGTTCTAAGCAATTTTTCATTCTCAGGGAGATTTTTTTTTCCACTTTTTTCTCTCTTTTTTTTTTTTTTTAAAAAAAAAAGAAAAAACTTAATAGCCCATTATGCATTGCTCCTAGCAGCACCCAAAATACTCAGCAACAGCTGAAGGGCAGAGCTCTGTCAGCACCCACCAAGGTGGAGATGCCAAGGTGGGAATGGCCTGGACTGAGGACAGCCAGCCCAGCAAACCTCACACTGCTCAGCCCTCCCCTCCAGAGCAAAGCAGCTGCAACGCTGATCAAGACAGGAAAGAACCCCTAAAGTCCTGCCCTAAGGAGGCTGAAGGCCCTGCCCTGCTGCCCTTGCAGCCAGCCAGGCCCCCTCTGTCCCCCTGGGCTCTGCCCCTCGGACACAGGAGGTCCCGGGCGGGTGTCACCATCCCATGGGGCACAGCAAGTGGGCACCACTTCATGGTGGCACGTCTTTTACAGCTGTAAGGCCCATCTCTCATTTGGACTTCAGTAGTATCTTGCCAAAACAAATAAGTCATTTATATGCAGGATCATATAAACACTCTCCACTCTGTCTTTGTCTTCCCGAGAAGGCAGCAGGCTGCACTGGCCTCTCACTTACCGGGATAAACACAGTGCTGATATAAGCAATGGAGGTGATAATATTCCTAAAGCATCATTTAACAAAAGGGTGAAATGATTTGACCCAAACAATTCCCAATATGCTTTATATGCTACTGCTGATAGAAATCTCTTCTGCCTCTCACTTCAGCATAAATGGAAAAACAACTGCAACAAAAGCCCTTCAAAATACATTAAAAATATGAAATAAAATCTGCATATCTCCAGAAATTACTTTTTCACTGGCATGAGCAATTTTGACCTCAGCATATGTCTGAGTTCTGCTTCTCGTTTTGGAAACTGCTCAGATCTAGGAACGCCTGTTTTAGCTGAAGTTTGATGTGCCAGATCAGCCCCAGCTCACGCGGCACCGAGAGGGAGATTCGCAGTGTTTAGGTGCCTAAAACCAAAGATGGGCACCTCGTGGGGTTTGAAATGAACACCAGATAGCTTTGCTGGGGCACTGTCAGCCCAAATCAGCCAAAAAGAATGCAGTTTCCCACACATTTATCTAATTTATTTCACACCAGGTTTGTTCCCTCCCCTCCGTGCTCCAAACCAGCCTTAGGATACCTGGTTTGCTCTTGGGAATCACCTGCATGTGCAACCCAAAAGCTTTCCCCCTTTTCTAGCTGCTGACAGTGGGGCTGTGCCCAGCCCCAGGGGTGGTGCCCAAGCCCAGGTTGGTGCCCAAGCCCAGAGTTGGTGCCCAAGCCCAGAGTTGGTGTCCCAGCCCCAGGGGTGGTGACCAAGCCCAGGGGTGGTGCCCAAGGGCTCTGACTTTGCATTGCCATCAGCTGGCCAAGAAGGTTTTATTTGTGTTTTATGTCCAGGGGGATTGACCTTCCCATTCCCACCTCGCAGTCCCACCAAGGCACTTCTGTGCATTCTTAATTCTCATTAATAAAACCAATGCACGTGCACGTGCACATGTACCACTGCAAATTGGCTTTCGAGGGGAAAAAATTAAAAAAGAACAATCTGTGTGTGACTCTCTTCCCCCCAGCTGGACCCTTGGAAAATACTTTCACTGGCTGCTGTTCCTCTGAACTTGAGACCTCCCAAGATCTTTGGCTGAGATGTTCAAGTTCAATATGGACAGTTCCATTCTGGATTTACATTTAGTAAATGGTCTCATTTTTTAAAAAGCTAAAACCAAGAGATGTCAGAGTTACATTAAAGGGAGCATTTAAGGGAGAACACAGTTTCTCTCAGCTTTTATTTTTTCTTTGCCATTGCTGCAAGCATTCTGCAGGAAGGGCTTTTGTCCTTGGCTTAATGATATTTAATAAACCATAATGCCACTAATTTGCCTGGGCTTCTAATGAGGCTGCTCTGGAAAGCTCTCTTCATTCATTCCTGCATTTTCTTAATGAAATGAACTTTGTTCTCCTCCCGTTGTCTTTGCTGGGGTCTTTCATCTGCTGTTCTGCTGTTCTGAGCCTCCCAGCCCGTTGGATCGGCAGCCCCTGCCCGGCCAGGCCAAGGCTGCATTGGCAGCTCCAGGTAACCCACCCACTGGGTGGGCTCCCCCGGGCACGGGGGTGTCTTGGGGTCCCTCAGCCTGCTGGCCCTGCTCCCTTCAGCGTCACCTTCTCACCCCTTGGGCTGCCCCAGCCAGGTACAGGGACTTTGTATTGGACAGAAATACTGTCACGTTCTCCAGCCACGCTGGGGGAACCCACGTGAGATCCCTGCAGGAACCAGAGTGTCCCAGTGTCCCCAGACCCCCGGGCTTCACTCCTGCCACCCTGGCGAGCTGTTTGCCCTGGGGAGCCCAAGGGCAGCCCCGGTGTGGGCTCAGGACACTGGTCACACCCCGTGCTGGTGTGTCCACACCCTGGGCTGGCCCCAGCCGGGCACCCAGAGGTGCCCTGGCACCGGTGCCCTGCTCCAGGGAATTCCCTTCCCTTCTGCAGGGAGGAGGGAGCCTTTGGCAGCCACCAGAGCGTGGTGAGCCCCCACCTGCAGCGAGACCTGAGCCTGTCTTAGCCAAGAGCTGAGTCTCCTTCAGCCAAGGGCTCGCAGGGCGTGCTGGGCATGTCCCCAAATGACCCTCTCCTCTCCTCTCCTCTCCTCTCCTCTCCTCTCCTCTCCTCTCCTC
>VWZG01001487.1:441082-508293 GCA_013396735.1 Grallaria varia | reverse complement strand
CATTCACAGGGAGTTTAAATGTTCCAGGGCTCTTTTTTTTTTTTTTATTTTTTTCTTGTTAAATTTATAAAATGCCCGTTGAAATGCCATTCATGTTGAAATGCAGCCTCTCTCTATCAAGGCTTCTTGGACTAAACACAACAATATAACAAACGCTGGCCATTAATAATGGAGAAAAACGCCTTCCCTGTGTGTTATTTTTCATCAGGATGATGTGTTATTAGTTTATAGATATATATTTTTTAGCTGAAGGCTTTTTTTGGCAGCAATTTGGCCTTCACAATAATGGACTTTACTGTATGTAAAGCCTTAGAAAAATAGCGTTTCAGAGAGAGGTTCGATAGTGAATGAGTCTGGTTGGGAGAGGGAGTTTGCTTTCCAGTGAAATAGAAAAATAGTGCCATCTTTTGGGCTGAGTGGCTCTGCCAGCATCACGCTGGGGGTCAAGAGCCCAGAACCACTGGCCACATCAACAGCTGCATTTAGGTCTGGCTCCTGCTGTCTCAGACAATCTTATTTTTTTTCCTAAAACCCCAATAAATTCTGGATTCAGTACATGTGCAAAGGAAAGGATGTTTATCCTGGAATTTTGGCTCTTCGCCCTCCCTGCCATGACCAGCTCCAGAGTTCCACCCCACCCATCAGTCGTGCCCTGGGGTCTCCCTTCCCGGAGATTCCAGCAGGTCCCAGCAGTGCCCAAGCAGCATGGAAAGACTAACAGCCATTTTCAGCAACAAACATATTAAATACAGCCCAAAGTTTTTTAATTGGATTCATTCCAGTGCAGGGCTCTGAAAATCAGGGGAAAGAATTTGAGCCTCAGCTCTACATTCAATGTCGACTGATCAAGGGTAGCAGTAGCTCCATAATCAGCTACATTAAAAGGTTACACTCCCACCCACAACACATCACATTGGGATATTTTGCATTCATCTCATAAGGAGGAATGTAGCTTTTAATCAGTATTTTTATCTGTACATCAGCTTTTCCCTTCTGTTCTCACAAATGAGAATCTGCAAATACTACTCTTTTTATTCTACAAAACTGACTTACTGGAACAATTTGGTAAATGTTTATAGTACCGAGAAAAGACCTCACCTTGAAGCTCCTTCTCCAGAAAAATGAACATTCCTCCTCAGCACTGCATCTCACAATGTTGTTTTGGTTTCCTGGGGTCATACAGAAAACAATCTTTTCCTGTTGTTCCAAACACCTGGAGTTATTTGACACGGCAAAGGCCGTGGCTGAGGCAGCGCCCAGACATGTCCTGCAATTAAGATCCCAAGTTATTGACTTTCCACTGACATCAGGAAGTCTATTAAATGGTGCTGTGGGCAATATGTGTGTGACATTGTACAGGTGCACAACACACTGGCAAAGCACCCGAATGAATGAGAAAACCCCCTGGAGATGCCCAAACCCTCCAGAGATGCCCAAACCCTTTGGGGCTGCCCAAACCCTCCAGAGATGCCCAAACCCTCTGGAGATGCCCAAACCCCCTGGAGCTGCCCAAACCCTCTGGAGCTGCCCAAACCCTCCGGAGATGCCCAAACCCTCCAGAGATGCCCAAACCCTCCAGAGATGCCCAAACCCTCCGGAGATGCCCAAACCCCCTGGGCTGTGGGAACAGGGTAGTGCCACAGCTGGATGAGGCAGCACAGGCTGCTGGAGGCAGGGCTGGGGAGGCATCCCACTGAAAAGCTTTGTTCACAGCCAGAGGACATCCTTTAAAAGGCTGCCAGAACTCAGACAAATAAATATGTATTGAATTATGTAGATATACATATAGATAGAGCTGGAAGGGAAAACAGCTGAAGGACACAAGTCAACACGTATTCAACAGAGTCATTTCTACTGCTGAGCTCAGTGGAGATGCCGCATTCCGTGGGGGGAAAAAGGGCATGTTCCACGACAATTTCACTATCCAAACTTCCCCTTTTATGCAGGCTTTTATTACGTTGTTTCTTTAGGCATCAGGGTTAGTTTGGCTTTTTGGTGGAGTGTTTTCTTTTTCCTTTTACACAGATAAGCCCATATGGGGAGTTCCTCCTGACCTTGGAGATATTATGAGTAGCTCAGCAATCATCTCGGATTTTATTCAGGCTTTAAAAGCGAACAGGGGTGTTTGCACAGACATCACTGGGATTCAGAGCTGGCTTCCGAAATGTTTTTCCTATAAAGACTCTAATGACACTGTGCTGGTTTTACTGCTGCTGCACTAAACCTTCTCACAAGTGACACCAGACTTTTCTGCTGTAATGACTGTCATCTGCCAGCTCTACCCAACATGATTATCTTGCTTAACCTCCACTTCCCAGCTATTAGCTAAAGCAATATTAAAATTCCTCCCTAGGCATTTGCTTCCCAAAGACAACAATTCTATGCTTTAAAAGCACCTGTAGCTTTTAATAGAACAGCAATCAGAATAAATAAAATGCAAAAGGAAATAGAGGAATCCCAGGCTGCACCAGTAATTTAACTATTTCAGGTATGGCACTTCTATTTGTTCTTTGGCTACAACTTGTCCAAAACTTACATTTCTTTAAATATTTTTTAGGAGAGGCAGCATTTAAAAACCAGATACACTGGATTAAATGCATGATCTGGAATAGACTCACAAATAACTCCCCTGTAAGGTCTACATCAGCTTTGTGCCATCAGATCACTCAGCTCACCACGCATTTGAATTTCATAAATTTCATGAGTGTAAGAGGGGTTTCTTCTGGGGGGGAAGGGGGTGAAAAAAAAGGCCAGATAGAGATTAAATACTGTCCTGTTGCACAGCAAAAATCATCAGCCTAAGTGGAAAAGGACCTTCCTGTGGATCCTGTCCATGAGACAAGCCAATTCCCTGCTGCTCAGAACAGACACTGCAATGTAGAGGGATTGCATCCCCTACCCAGGGCTCGTTTCTCCAGGAATTTAGGAACCTCAGTTCCCATTGGAGTGGAAGGTGTCCCTGCCCGTGGCAGGGAGGTGGGAAGGGGATGGTCTTTAAGGTCCCTTCCAACCCACCCCATTCTCTGGCTCTGTCTGTCCCTCCGCTGACGGAGGAGGGTCTGGGTGGGCGAGGGGAGCAGTGCTGGTCCTTTGGAGGGACATTGCCCAGGAGCTGCCATTCCTGGGATGTCACACAGCCTTGGCACTGTCACACTGCCTTGGTGCTGTCACAGAGCCCCCCAGGCCTGTTCTTCCATGGCACTGGATACTCACCCTCGCAGCTGACACGGTGATGGAGCTCAGCAATTCCTGCCCGGCTGTTCTTTGATGCTCTGCCATGCTCAGAACAGCCGTGTCGGGCTGTAAAGCTGTTCCCGAGTGCTGGAACCGCCTGTCACAGCCTGTCACATTGATGGAGGCAATCCCACTGGCTGGCTGTTGACCCTCTGCAGGGTCCAGGGCTGCCAGGGCACCCTTGGCTGGCACCGGGCAGGGCCAGAGCCAGGGGCGGCACCGCCGGCAGGGCTGGGATAACAAGCACCCTGGGCTGTCCCCCTGCAGCCACTTTGCTGCTCTGACAGCACAGCACGAAACCTTTATTCGGGCTCCTGGTCCTTGTGTGAGCACCTGGTACGAAACCACAGCACTGAACTTCCTGAAGTGCCAGCTCAGCCATCTGTGGAATAATAATTCCGATTAAAAGGATGAACCCAGCACATCTCCAGCACCCCTCCAGTGCTGCAGAGGGCTCTGCAGCAGCACCACTGCCCGTCACGGATCAGTGCCCGACCTCCCTTATCCCATGGAATAAGGAATGCTGCAGAGAAAACACCCCCACAGCTCCAGGGCTGTGCTGCCCCTTCATGTGGGCTCCTGCTGCTCCAAACCCACCAGCCCCAGGACCATCTCACCGTGTTGCTGATCAAAACAAGCCCTGTTCACTAATAAATGATTTTGAATTTAGAATAAACTTGATGGTGCCTAACTGATAGATCTAAAAATAAGCCAGATATGTGACACTCAGCTCTGATCCTAAAACAGATGTTTGAGGATATAAAATTATGTTGTGAGCTTTGAAAGTGCAGATACAATTACAACTTTCATCTTTATTGCTGCTCATAAGTGTTAAATGCAACTACATCTACACTGGAACTTCATTTTTTACCATATTTCTTCCGCTCTCCCCAGCCAGGACTGTCACACTGGTAATTACTCTGCTCCTCTGACAAGTTCAGGGGATTGAACAGAAACCTTCCATGGAGCCCATTTAACATTCATCTCCTGCAAACCACCTGGTTCTCCCTGCATTTCCAGGAGTGTTGGCTGGCACAGAGCAATAAAAGCCTTCGGGGCAATACCCTGGGGAAGGACATTGTGCTTGTCAGTTGATGGGCTGTGGGAATTGAGCAGTCCAGCACCTACGAGGGCCCGGGGCAGGTTCAATCAATATGGGTCTTCTTCTCCTTCCCACTTTCTTTTTTTTTTTTTTTAATTCTTTTTATAGTTTGTGTTTTCAAGGTTTTCGTAGCAATAGGAGCTGCTTTACATACCCCCCACCCCCAAATGTCATCAGTCCTTGTCATCCTGAGCCTCCAGGACCTGGATCTTCAGGAAAGCTAAAAATACTGCAAATTCTGGGTCAAACCACAAGAGCTGATGCCACAGCCTGAAAGCACACGGTGCAAACATCAGAGGCTCCAAGTGCTCCTCCTGAAGTGATGTTGGACAAGGAGAAATCCTTTTGCTCCAGCCCCAAAAGTGCAGGAATTCAACCCAGGAGAGGAGGTGTGCAGGGGCAGGTTTCAGCCCTCATTGTGCTCGATGTGTCCAGCACATTTTACCATCTTAATAAATAAAAATACTAATAAAAAGCGTCCTCACCGCCACCCAGCAGGGTGCAGGGTGCTGGCTGAGCATCGCAGGGACCGCCCTGCACAGGCTCCAAACTGCAGGCAATGCTGGCCTCTTGTGGCAGCTCCGCTCACCTCCCCTTTTCACAACAACTGCACCTTTCTGAAGTTAAAAAAACAAAACAAAACAAAAGATTAAAAACATCATCACCTCCCAGAAACTGCCAAGGATCAAAAATTCCGGAGAACACAGTTCTGAGAACCAGGCCAGGCTGGACGGGGCTCGGAGCCACCTGGGCTGGTGGAAGGTGTCCCTGCCCAGGGCAGGGGGTGGCACTGGGTGGGCTTGAAGGTCCCTTCCCACACAAACCACTCTGTGGTTCTGTGGTGCCAAAACTGAAAAGCCCCAGCGATGGAACAGGATGGGAGGATGAAGCTCAGCCCTCTCCTGACCTGGCAGAAGGTGTGTGACCACCAGCCCATGGACAGGCAGGTGCAGGAAAATGCCCTTTGCACAGGGGAGAGGACAAGCAGCTGCAGGCACTGCTTGCCAGCACATAACCCTTACACAAGTGTCCTGCTCCCTAAAGATTCCCCCGTAAGGTTCTCACAAAGCTTCTCTTTTGGATGATCTCAGCACCACCCTCCACTGGCTGCCAGAAAAGAACTGCTAAAAACAATTAATATATGTAGATTGTTTATTGATTCCAACATATTAATAGATTGGATAATAAACAGTACTTTTAAACATTCTCTTAACCAAAAATATAACAAATATTTACAATCACTCAGTAAAAATACAAAAAGCATACAGAGGCACTGTCTTTCTAAAAGACATAAGTGTAAGAGGTATCAAAAAATAGGAGACAAACATTGCTTGTTACAGAATACTTTACAATCACTGACTTGTGCAGTACAATTGCTATTGGAATATCATTACATCTGTGCAGTTTTGCCAATATGCTCACATATTTAGAATTTAATTAATACCAAGCTAAACTGCATTCCAGGTATATCAAAAATAAAGATAAAACAATAAAAAGCATAACAGAAGCAAAAGCTGGGTTGGGAATTCAAGGTAGAGTACCCTCTATACAAGCGTTCTAAAATATAATGTGTAAAGCTCTTCTAAAGAGAGAGTATCCCTTTTTTCTTCTCTTTTTGCAAAGGCAGTGGTAAGATTATGAGTTAAAAATTTGAATGTTTTATAAAAACTTAAATGGCAGGGTCATAGTTCCACTGTGGTCTGCAATAAAATGACTTGGGAGGTGATGGAGGAGGTTTTGCAGCAGCCCTGCTGTCCCAGAGGCTCCTCTGCAGTGGCCCTGCTGGTGGGTCCTGCCCTGGGCACCTCCCTGTGCCCCCAGCCCCAGCACAGCCTGACCCCTCGAGGGGCTCTGCCCACCTCCCAGGGCAGCACCACCCACCCTGACCCCCAGGATCATCCACTGCAGCTCCTGCCCCTGCACAGACATCCCAAGAGTCCCCCCTGTGCCCCAGAGCATCATCCCAACGCTCCTGGAGCTCTGGCAGCCTTGGGGCTGTGCCCACTGCCCTGGGCAGCCTGGGCAGTGCCCACCACCCTTTTCCTGAGATCCCACCTAACCCTGCCCTGACACAACTCCAGCCATTCCCTGGCTGCTGTCCCTGGTCTTCAGAGTGAAGAGATCTGTACCTGCCCCTCCTGAGGATGCTGAAGACCCCAATGAGGTCTCCCCTTCTCCAGCTGAAGGAACCAAGTGCCCTCAGCTGCTGCTCACACACTGCCCTTGCAGCCCCTTCCCCATCCTCGTGACCTCCTCTGGATGCTCCCTAATAACTTACTGTCTTTTTTTTATATTGTGGTGCCCAAAACTGCACACAGGACTCGAGGTGAGGCTGCACCTGTGGAGTAAAGGCAAAAGGAAGGCGACAGAAGGGACGAGCTGCTGTTGGCAAGCACCCAAAATTGTCCCCATTGCAAAGAACATGACCTGCAAATCTCCACAGCCATTGCCTTTCACTGTCTTGTATATCTGGGAGATGAACCCGGCCCTCAGAGGCTCAGTGATCTCATTTTGCCCTTCTCTGCAACTGGAGAGGCCAAACCAGTTCCACCAAACCACAGTGCTTTCTCAGGAGTTGGATGGAAGCTGGAGGTTTATAATGAAATACAGTGTGCTTAAATCACAGACATCTGAAATGCACCTTTTACTCACAAGTCAGGAGCAAACAACGAGCAGAAGGGAGGAAACCCAGGGATGGCAGTGGAAGAACATGAGGAGGCCCCTCACCAGTTCATGAACATCAGTCAGAGGAACTGGCAGAGGTACCAGGTCAGGATCTGTGATCAGAAGACATCACTTGAATAACGCAGTGCACAGCAGGCACTAACCACCCCCTTCCTTCTGCCTGAATTACCAAAAAAAGGGATAATGTCTCTTCAAACCCACAGCAGACACACTACATTTGGCTCTCGGCGCCGATCAATGTGATCGGTCGAGTTCAAAACAAACGAACAAACAAAGAGCCCAGCAAGGAGCAGCAGAGAAGCCACACTGTGCGAGGCAGGGGAAGCAGGAGTAGCTCATCTCTGCGTGGTTTATGCATGATTTATGTACACCAGCTGTGCTGGCCATCAGGACACACGATTGGCAAGACTCTCCCCCAGCCCAGCAGTGCCCAGTGCTGCCAGCCCTGCGGAACACACGGGGCTGCTCATGTGCCAACACCACGGCTGGGGACACATTTATTCACCTGCTCGTGCCAGAGGAGACCCCAACCCCGCTCCCCCTGCCCCCAAAGGCTGCACTCTTGGGTTTGGGGCAAAAGGAAGCCACTTTAGCAACCCTCATGCTGTTGTTCAGGAGGCTGGCACAGGCTGCAGCTCCCCCTGATGTACCTGGCACAGCACAGGTGGCTTTCTGACAAACACAGAGCCTGTTGGTTCCATGCAGTTCACGAGAAACTACAGCTGACGGTGGGATGGCCAGGACCTGGATTTACATCCCCCAGAAATACCAGTTTAACAATATTCCATGTGCTGGAAACACTGGCTCTGCCCTGCATTGCTTTGACACTTGCATTAATCCGTAGTCATTAAGGCCTGTGCAGGTTCATTATATTCATTAAGGCCTCGAAAAAGCAAAATGCATTTATTATGCTATTCTCATATATTTTCTCCAACCATTTGCTTCTCAGATACTTGTGCCAAAAATTCATACAGCCAACCAATTAATAATAAATTAGGCATCCCCTCCTCAGCATCACTGTTCATTTGCACCTTCCCAATTCCAGCCTCTCCAGGTAATGCTGAGCCTGGCACTGCTCTGAAGGCAGACACAGGCTGGGTCACACACATCCACCTGGCTGCAGCAGCCCCAGGCTGCTCTGGGGAAAGCACATCAAAGGCTTTGGGTTGTTTTTGGTACTTGTGGCATTTTCCAAAAATGTTGCATTCACCTTGCACCCCTGCACACATACAGGTTAAAAAAAAAAACCCTTAAAGCTCTTCACAACTATGGATATAGAAATCAGTTCTGAGGCACTGTAAAAATGACAAACATCATCTCTCTAGCTTAGGCTGTAAACATCACAACAGAGATTTACAATTAAATGTTTAAATACATATTCACACATTCATGTCTGATTTTAACACTAGAATGGGGTGTCATGTGCAGAAAGAAAGGAAGAAAAGTATTTCCAGTTCTACCCCTCTGCACTCTGGCTGGCTAAATGCAAAATCAAAGAAGCAATTTTTTTGACCACAGTCAAACTAGAGGATCATGGGTTAATACTGGCTGGCTGTAAGTCAAAACTCCCATTGACATCAATAACACCAGGATTTAAAACAAAATGGTTTGAGATCATCTGTAGTTTCCAGATGAACAGCACAGGGTTTTTTAACCCATCATAAAATGCATTATGCTCTTCTGTCATTAATATTCAGTTTCACAAATTTTACTGTGAAATGCAGTAATTTTTTCACTATTTTTTTCAAAGATAACCTCTGTACCTAAATCCTGTGCAGCTCTGGGAAAAGGCCAGGACGTGTGGGATGATCTTAAAACCCACAACACACAGCTGGAGTTTGGGGTTTTGGAACACACTTTGCATGTTGAACTCTGCAGGGCAAAATCTGGTTTGGGAAAGCTTCAGATCCCCCTAAATGCTCCCCATGAGCTTCCACATTTCAAACGTTCCTTAGGAGGGGAGGAGAGCACCAACTACTGCCTTAGTTGGCTGGCAGCTAAAAAAATTCCAGAAATCCTTGGAGGGCACTCAGTTCCTGCTGTGTCTGCATGGGAGGGCAGCAGGGCCCAACACCTGCCGCTCTGCAGGGCTTTGGGGGCTCTACTTATATTAAATCTAAACCCACTCTAAAATTCATAAATTTCTGCACCTGGAATGGCCCACTTCTAGCTTTCTGTGTTTATTTTGAGAGTACAACAGTTGATATGTAGCTAATTTATTGTCCCATTGACTAAATACTTATATTAGCCAACCAGAGCACTCCCAACACAAATAAAGGAAACTCCCATTAAAAAAAATTAAATTAATAAATTATTTGCAGATACTTCAGCAATGTCCTTCGCTTTTGCTGACATTTTGATATAATTTTTTTTTTTGTTGTTGCAGTTCATAAAATAACACTCTTAGCTTTCTAACGGTCATGTAGAAAATAAGGACAATGGGAAGTGCCAGAGGCTGACAAGGTATCATACAGAAGAATGCTTTCGAGTTCCAGGGGGTGGTGCCACCTGCTCCTCCCCAGCGCTCATCTCCGGTGCCAGGGCTGGTGCCCGGGCAGTGGGCACACTCCTCGGACACCCTTTGCTGCTCCCCGGGCACGAGGAGCTCACTGAGGTGGTGGCAGAGCGGAGGAAGGGGCAGGGAGGGGAATCCAACCCGCTCCCTCTGGTCCAGGACAGGCAAAGGTCTGAGGTCAGTAGCAGCAAGTCGTTAGCGGTCGCTAACAGAACCACGAGGTCCTTCTCCCACAGCCCCGTGCTGGGAGGGTTTCCAGGAGCAGCCCAACGCTTACACTGCTGACACTTGTTCATCTTCTGCAAAACAAGACAAAGAAGAGCCCGTTATTCCTGCGGTGCCCCCCGAGGGCACAGCCCAGTGATGTGGCCACAGTCTGTGATGACCCCACCACTCCATCAGCGTGGTTTCACCGCCGCTGTCGGTGATCACCACACATCCCACATCACATCACTCCACTGATGAAATCCTCAAGCAATCAGAGTCACAGAATGGGGCGGGCTGGAAGGGACCTCACAGAATCCCATCCCACCCTCTGCCACCAGCCCAGGCTGCTCCAAGCCCAGTCCAGCCTGGCCTTGGACACTCGCAGGGATGGGGCAGCCACAGCTTCTGCAGTCTGAGTATGATCATCGTACAACAGACATATTGCAGAACAGAAAATCCCAGATCCTCCAAAAACTATCAGCATGCAGCTCCCAAGATGCCAAAAGCTACGGATTTGGGAGAAACGCCAGCAAATTCCCATGCAGTGAGCATTTTATCCCAAATAAAATTAACCAAGCACTTTAAAAACAGTAAAATACATGTCTCTAAAAGTGTATGGTTAAATTTAGCTTAGAAAAATCTGGATTAAAATGTTTGAAGCAATTGCTTCCCTATATTTACATCAGAAACACAACTGAATTAATGGTGGTCAATTTTACATTTACTCTAAGTTTGAACTGCAGTACTAATATATATGTTAAATACTGTTTAGACATTTTAAAGGGCCAAGATACGATCATTTTGCATCAGAAATTGTTTTAATCTAAATCCAGGCTCATTTTAAACCAAACTGAAATGGAAGGAAATGATCACAACATTCTAATAAAAAATAAGTTCACTAGCAAAGGGTATAGAGAGATCACATCGGTGCACAGGTATTAAGAGCAAATCAGCAGATAAACAATATGTAGAAATTCCCCTGCCCTGAGGTTAGTTTTGATACAATATAAGAGCAATCTTTACCAGAAATCCCTCTCACATTTTGGTCACCCCATAGACCCCGTGCTTGGCAGCACCGGCTGTTGCTTCAAACAATGCCATGAAAAACTGAACTGGAACAGACACTGTCAGGTCAAGTTGGGCACAGAACACAGGTTTAATCAACTGCACTTTGCAGAAGGACAGAAGTTCACTATTATTTTGTTCAACATTTTTAAACTCAACCTCGATAAATATCTGTTGAGACGTATCAGCTGAATGCCAGCACGTGTGAATGAAATGAGTTCACCAAATCCAAATCACTCATTTTAGGCCACCATCCTGATGCCAGCCTAAACCAGTGGGACATCAGTTAATGAACCCAAAGAGGCTGGAGCTTTGACACATGTGACTCATAGTCTGTCAGTGTCCATTCACTGTTTGAGAGGGGACAGATTTTAAAGAAAAAAAATAAAAATAAAATAACATCTACATGCTCTTAAGTGCCTCAGTTGTACTTTGGGAGATCTTCTATGCATATTTTTATATATATATATATATTTATTTATATATAATTTAGAGTCTGTTTGGTACCAACATGCTTTTTCTGATTTAAACATGTATATACATGCATTCAGCTATGCATGATATACACAGCTATGCATGTGCACACAGCCATGCAAACACACTTGCATGTTAGAGATTAATCAAGTCTTAATCTCCAAGAATGGCCCAAGAGAAAGCCCAGAAGGTGGTTGTGAGCCCAGATTCCCCCAGCAGTCGAGGTGTTGCACATACCATCCTCTTCACTATCTGCGCCAGGCATGTCTGCCAGCTGGGGGCTGGACGGCTGCCGGCCGTGCCACGGGGGCATCCTCGAGGAGAGACAGTCACCACCCAGAGCAGCTGCTGGAAGTCTAGAGAGGTCACTGTGCAGCATCTTTGACCTCTGCACTGCCACACTATAGTCTGGAGGTTTGAGGTGTGGGTGGTGGGGCGATCCTTCCTTTATGTCCGCTAAAGAAATCCCCAAATATCCCGGAGGGGTGGGCGGTGGCTCCCTATACCTATCGTCCTTCTTAGGTGAGGTGACACAGTACACTGGCACAAGAAATAAGCAATGGAAATGTTAAAGAAGAAAACAAAGGAAACAAAACGTTAAAAAATCATGAAATGTTACAATGGCAAAACAGAAACTGATAACAAAATGCAAATGCAGAAACACTGGTTATAACTACAGCAGTAGATATATATGCTTTCATTTCTGTTTTCTGTTTAAGAAGTCAGAGTAGCAAAAGAACCCATGAACTCCTTAGGTGAGATGCCAATTGAGTGGACACAGGACTGTAACTTCTCTGCATTCAGATTGCAATTAACAGCCCTCATTACAGTCCCTACTCTTGTGACCCCCTGCACCACAGGATGCCATGGAGGATCCCAGGGGATGGGGAGCCAGCACAGCCTTGTCTGCTGCCACTGCTCCAGGCTGGGCAATGACAACAGCAGCAATTAAGGCAACTGGCCCAAGGTTACTTGGCACAGTGTGCCGGCCTCCGACAGGAACAACTGCTGGTTGACTTCCAACATCCACTTCATCACCCAAAAAAGGGGTCAGGGGCATACCAGAAACTCATTAGAATAAAATATCACTGTATCAGCTGGTGTGTAAAAAGACATGAAACCACTCAGCTATGCTACAGGGAAAAAAATAGTATCACATAAAACTGCTCCCATGAAGGAAATCGTATACTGAGCCTGCATTCATAACTTTACATTTTCTAATAGTGAATAATAGCTTATCACATCCACACTTCTAATTTCTATTTTTTTTCTTTTCTTCGTTTCCTTTTATACCCTTATCTTAAAATTTTGTTCTCTGTTTACAAGTGAGAAATAACCAGGAACAGTCACGGGAACAGCCTCTGGAAAGGCTGTGTTACACCTTGTGCACTCATGAAAAGGCTACAGTCAGTAATATTTATTTGCAATGCCCATGCCACATAATTCATCTTCTCCCTTCCTGCTCTGTTCAAGCCCAAAGACGCTCAACCCAAAATTTAACTTTCCTTAAGTTGCCTCCCATCCCTCCCACTCCAGGTCTGGGGCTCATGTGCATGTTAAATTGGGCTCTTTCCACGGACATGTTGCAACAGGAGAGTTTCAAAGCCAGGATAATTTTTAAAATCTGTTAATTGAATGAATTTGCATTCTTCCTGTGGATCCACTTTAAGCAGTGCATGTTCATTATTTTCATTTATTTCAGCAACTTCTTATCTTAGAAGATTGTGAAGAGATGAGAAATAAAGGAGCATTTCCTATTGTGCAGTGGACTTGTGAGATTGCAGGTTTTGGTGTCAGCTGGTCCATAGCTGATGGCCTCAGTTCATCCTTGGGCTGACAGCAAAACCACCAACCCCACATTCAGGCAGGCTGGGGTTCAGCAGATACACATGGCAGAGATTTATGCTACTGAATTACAGGACTTCTTTTCATTTAAAGCACTGAATGGGGTCTCTATGAGCAATCAGGGGCAGAGAAGGAGGTTTGCTCCTCCCTGGAGGGATGAGGAAGGGCTGCGCCCTCCGAGCAAACCATCAGTCTTGGCTGGATTTGAAGGAGGGCTGGCAAGGGTGGGTATGTTCTTCAAAGGAGAAAGCTCCAGGCTCCCTAGAGCTAAACTTTAGTCTACTGCAGGAATGAAAGAATAACGTGTCCTTTTGTCAAGTTCCAAATCATAACATTTTACAAATAGTGAAATAAAGTGAAAATATCTTTGGCATATTGCATGATGGTGAACAGCTAACAGATTTGCATCTGCAAACCAGGAATTCTCTGCACCTGCACCAGGTCTTTCCTTAAGCAGAGGTCCCCGTGCCCAGGGCTCCTCAGCAGCACAGGGGGAAGGCTCTATGGAGCAGGATGGAAATGGGGAAAGAAGAGGAAGACCTGTGAGCAGAGCACAGGCACAGCAATGGGCTGCGAGCAAGGCTTCTGCAAGGCTCCCCCACAGTTTCTTCTCCAAAGCCAAGGAGGAGGAACACCATCCAAGACCTCCGCCCTACGTGCAATGTTTATTCAGGCAATTACCTCTGATAACATAAACCCCTGCAGCAATCAGTCAGTAATTAAACTGCATTTCAGCTGCACCCTTGACTTACGGTCTTAGAAAGCTTTGCATTCCATGTTTTATCTTGTTGCTAACCCAGCTACTTTAGTTTTGGCTGCTGAACTCACTAGGACAGGGGTAGAACATCTTGCCTGATAGAACGACGCATATTTGAAAGGACATTTTTAAGTTTTTCTCCTTTCATAGGTAGCCAAACTGCACCTGTATAATCAAATAAGTAACAGCTTAAAATAGTCAAGACAGGAAAGGAATCTGCTTTGCCCTTGAGCTTCCAGAGACCAAAGCCCTGTGGATGAAAGGTGCCCCAGAGAGGCAGGTGAGCTCCACAGCACTCAGCAGTCACACTCTTCCCGCTGGGCTCCTGGGAAGTCTGTGCTATACAGAGCATGTGACTGTCACTCCTTGTCAGGGCAACGTCTACAGGGATGAGTACACCTCCACAAACAGCCAAAAGCCACATTATATAGAGATGCTGACTGGCATTTTCCTGCATACAGCTTTGCTGCAGACCCATGCAGCGATGGGGAAGGGCATTATCTCAATACTCCCAATGCAAAGGAAGGTGGTTTGAGAACACTCTGTGTGCTGTGCTCTGACTGCCACCACGGGTGAAGCCGAATTTAACGTGCCAGACAGCCCCAGACCTGCTGAAGTCATTTCTTACCAACAAAATAGCAAATGAAAAGCAGATGCAGCAGCTTCCATAAGCTGCTGGCTTGGCTTACCTATCAGGCCCTTTTCTGTACTCGAGGTTACAGTTTTGTAAGTGGCATCAGCGCCTGCTTTAGAGTCCAAGCCCTCCGGCTGCTCCGCCGTGGAGTTCTCCAGCCCCCTCCGCTTAATGGTCCCATAGTTTGTCTCGTAGGTGTCCGAGAGGGAGCTGGAGGAGGCCCAGCTCTGCCGCGACTGCTCGGGCTCCACGCTGGCCTTCGCCTGCCTGGTGGCTTTGCAAAAGGCTTCGGAATACAAATAACCCTCCTCCGAGTAACAGTTTGTGGGATCCACCTCAGCTATGGGTCCGTCCAGCTGCGTGTGCCGGTAGGAGTTGAGGAGGTCCCAGCTCTTCTGGTTGGGGATGTTCTGGAAGTTGTCGTGGGAGCTGCTGGAGCAGGAGGTCCAGCTGCCCCGGCCGCTGTCTGCAGCCTCCACCGTGATGTGCTCGTGTGAGATCTCCTCGCTGCTCATGGAGGAGGTGAAGGCCATCCCTCTGATCAGGGCAGGCCTCGTCATCGACCAGCTGCATTTGAAAACAAGAAATTGGGAAAAAAACCACTTGTGAGCTTTAAAAATATGAGTGACATACTCAGAGCCAGCTACCCGGGTGTAACAGGACAGCAGCAGGGCCAGGGCTCACGGAGCACTGACACAGACAGTGTTGCTCCCAACCCATCACCCACAGAGCAGCAGCGAAGTTCTGCCCAAGGGAATAACAAGTTTGCAACGTGCATTTCCAGGCTTGACCCCAGAGCCATGAATCTGGTCCACAGAAGCATTGCCAACAACAGCCAGACAGTGCCCGACAGAAAGCAGAGGGGTAATTGCCCCTTGCTTCTATGCGGCTGCCACCTTTTCCTTTAAATTCATAAACTCAAACCAAAATAAATATTTAGAATAAAACCCAACCTCTTCATAGGCAGCAACATCAAGTTGTTTAGACAGAGTGGAGGCAGTTGTATTTCAAGAAGATTTGGAAATATTGGGCGTAAATAACATTTGCAGACGATCTGGAGTGACAGATTCTGAAAAGCAAAGTCCAACATTTCTTTTTTTCACAAAATGTCTGTTGAAAGCTCTAATCGCTCTCAATGCATAATTGAGGGGGTAAAAATAAAGCTAGGTTTGCATGTCTTTGAAAGACATGCAGATATGATTGCTAGACATTGTTCCAGTCTCTTAACTATTTCTGGGTGTGTTAACAAATGCATGGGCAGCACATCAAAATTCAACACCCTCCCTCAGCAGTTTACAGACACACTGTGAAATCAAGGAATGTTTCTTAGACATGAGCAAACAAGGTTTTTTTCCCCTGCTTTTCAATTTTGTAAGTTCTAGGATAAAACTCACTTTCTTCCCTCCAAAACCCACTGAAACCAAGGAATAAAGGAACAACCACAACCCATGAACTCAGTGTGTGTTATGCCTTGTAGGAAAGGGAATTATTTTCTTTGATGAAGCATGTCTTTAAATTCCCATTTTAACTTATGAAATAAACCAAATTACTCATTTCTTTCCAGCCCTGGAAGTGTTCAAGGCCAGGTTGGACAGGGCTTGGAGCAATCTGGTCTAGTGGAAGGTGTTCCTGCCCATGGCAGGGGCTTGGATCAAGATGATCTTTAAGGTCCCTTTGAAGCCCAAACAATTTCATGATACTGTGTGCTGGAAAAATGAGAAATATAAGAAGCATCTCTCATTTAGCTCAATCCATGATAACTGAGGACAGAAAATGCTGTCCCAGGACATATTAAGACATTAAATCCTATGGACCAAGGTTTAATGTCTAGTAAAACAAAACCAAAAACTTCCAGTTCAAAGCATCATTTCAGCACAGATTGTCATAGCACCAAAGAAACTAGAGCTGTTGTGTGGGAACTGTCAGGAAGACAGTGGCAGAAAGCTTCCAGTCTGCCTAAGCAACAAATGATAATTAGAAAAATCCTTAAAAATCACATTAGAGCACAGTAAGTGACTGGCACTGCTGACTCAGAGAGAATTGATAATTTCCTGTTGTTCTTCTGCTGTCTCTCACCATGACACTAATTTGCTAAGCACCATCCTGGCTTTTAGCACATTTGCAACCTCCAGAAGGAGATGTCCAGCTGAACCCCACTGGTGGGAGCATGCTGCTGCCTCCCCAAGTGATCCTCTAAGCTTCTTAGGAAAACAGGCTCACAGGGAGCAGCTCCAGCTTCCAGCAAGAGCTTAACACCGCCAGTGGAGTGCAGAACCGTGCCTGGCCCAAGCGTGCCTGAGAGCAGGGCCAGGCAGAGCAGCTGCCCCTCACCCTGGGCAGGGCTGGCCGTAATCCCCCAGTGGCTGGGGATGCTCCTTCCTCTCGGCCCCACCAGGATCCCCCCCGAGGTGGGACTGGGACTGGGACAGGCTCCTCTCGTCCTGCAGCGCCGCCGACATGGAGTCCACGGAGCAGTTGCTGACGATGCTGGAGCGGGAGGAAATCTCACTGTGGCTGGAGTCCGAGAAGTTGTCCGACTTGGTGGAGGGGATGAGGGCGTAGCCTGAGGTGAGCAGAGAACGTCCTGGTCAAAGAGCAGCCCCAGTTTACAGGCAGGACAATGAAGTTTTCACACACACGTCACAGCGAGGATATTTAGAATAAAAACAACCAAACCCTGTTTGCACAGAACCAGGCCACTGAGGCGTTAAGAGGGCATTAAAGCCTTTAGCATCTAGCAGCATCTAGCACTGATTTATTTACCAATGCAAGTCCAGTGACATCAATAAGTCACCTGCACCCATGGCAGGGGCTTGGATCAAGATGTAAACCTGCAGACGCCCGAGGAGCAGCTGCAGTGAGGGGGCAGATTTGCTCTTCCCAGCTCTGCAAGTGCTGACTCCTCTGGTACAAATGCAGCACACTTCCCACCATCCCTCTGCCGTGCAAGACTCAGGAGAGCTTTTGGCAGGGGAGGAGGAGATGCTGACAAAGGTAAAAGCCAGCGATTAGCACTCAGGGACTGGCCATATGGTCCCTTCCAGTTTTATTATCTGCTCCAAAACTAACAGAGAAAGAAGCAAAGGCAGGAAATACACCTTTGGCAGGAGCTGGACCAGACTCCAGTGCTGGTCCCACTGAAAGGGAACAGCTGAAGACCCCACAAGATTCAGAGGAAAATCTATAATGTATTTTCTTCTGCTGATTTCAAACACAAATAATGTGTATAGCCCTACATATCCAACACTTCAGACAAGCTTTTTTTTTTTTTCCTAAATTTCTGTACATGTGCCTTTCAGCTGGACTGCCACATACAGACATCCTTTATGTGAAAATGTGAAATGGCCAGGCAGTGTAAAAGCCATGCCAGCGATACACACAACCTAATACAGAAGACTGATGCCCTTAAGTCCAGAAAAAAATTGGAGATTATACAACATGGCATCAGGAGCCACTGGCATATTTGCCACTGAGCACAGAGCTCATAATTTGAGAAACTTCACAGCTTAACTTTGCTTATTGCTGTAGGATTTTAAGAGCAAATACGAGCATTAAATATCAATATTATCAAACTATAGGACTGAACCTTATGAATAGAAAAAAGGTAATTAAGAGCAGCATTTTTAAGATTAAATTTCAGTTTCCTTTCCTTTGACAAGAACCAGCATTTCATATTCATTACATTTTTAAGAGACTCTTTAAATTTACACAACTGTACTGCAGTAAGAAATGCTCTCATGGTGTGTCTTAATTTCAACACACTATTTTTCAAGAACTTCAAATATCTGGAGAACAAAAGGGCTACTCTTCATTAAAGAGATTAAAACTATCTGAAAGCTGAGCCATTAAGTAACAGCGCATGTACATAGACTAAAAGCAAGTGTTTGCTGGGCTGAAATGGTCAGCAGAAGACGTGACCAATGCAAACAAACACCAGTGCTGGAAGTGAACGTTTGATTTACACTGTCTAATTAAGAAAATGTTGCAGAACTTACTGTTTCATTGGCATTTATGACACACTAAGTAACTGAACTGCCACTGTACCTGTTCCTTGATTTTCTAACTTCACATTATTGTCTTCACTGCACTGTAAGGCTGATTAACTATAAAGAACTGACAAGTATCTGGAAGGGAAGAACATTAAACAGCTTAAACATGTAAATGGATATGGCTGAAATAACTTGGACAAACTCAGGATATCTGACACAACGTGGACATCGATGTCTTTCTTTAAAAAAATAAATCACAGAGTCTTTCTCCTCCTTCTAGGCTTCATGCAGAGGCAGTAAGATGTGTACAGACTGCTGTTGCTACAGATACTCGCTGTACTCAGAGCATCACTGTCCTTGTCCTTTTGGTTTTCACTCCCTTCTGAGGCTTCAGTGCGCTCTGCTTCCCTTTTTGCAGCAAAAGGTGTCCTTTCCCTGGAGAAGCTTCTTTCCCTAAGTCTTCTAAACCGCACTCCCTTTGGTTTTGTGGGCTCAGCTTCTGCCTTTCCACTCTCATCCTCTCTGTCTGCCTTTGCACTTGTCTCAGACCTGTCTCTGGCTTGGCAAATGAGCCGAATTTGCTTTTGTAAATAAGCCCCACCTATTCCGTAGCTGCGCTGTCCACCCGTCTTGTTGCTGGTCTCACTGGCCAGCGATGAGGAGGAGCCCGAGAGATTCATCTGGCTGCAGTTCTCCGACCTCTGGGCACTGCCAGCTACAACAAAGGAGACAGGCAGACAGCGGTGAGCGATGGGATAAATAACAGCAAAAATAACACCCGCATTTTAAACCCTTCTTTCTTCAATCCTATTTGCATATCGCTTGGGTATAGCTCAAAAGAAAATGAAATCTAAGATTAAGTGGAATGTGTTCATGCCTAAAATTATGCCTTTCAGCTGTCTGTGAAGCACCTAATTTTAGATCAATGAGCTGTTAGCACAACACACACAACAAGGTACAGATCACCTCAATCAAATTAGATCAGTGCTAAAAATAAGCTGAAAGCAAGCTGAATTAAAGAAATAATCCCAAAGAAACAAAACATTATTTTCAAAGAACCAGATGAAAGCTAACAAAAATAACATGTCTATAAGCGATGCTCAGAAGCCTCAGTGGAGCAAGGTTTGGCAACCCACGTAATTAAGCTTTTTATATGTATGCTGTGTTTCAGTAAAATAAGTGGCATTCTCCTGAAGGAAACAGGATCTTGTGAAGGCAGAAGTGGAGGGACCAGCCTGATCTCCCACCGAGCAGGTGAGGAGGTGCAGCAGGTCCCCGTGCCATGCCATGCCCACACAGTGCCCCTGGGCTGCCAGTGAGTCAAAGCAGCAGAGAAGGGATGGACGGAAGGAGAGGGGCCTTACAGCATCCAACACCGCCCACCGGGCTGACCAGAGTGCTGTAAGGGGTTTCCAATGAACGCCCATCCAAGGGTCACTAGGGATGAAGTGAGGCAGGTCTTTTAAGACGAAGACATCAAAAATAAAGGGATGTCTCTCAGGGCATCATGAGAGACAGGGATGTAAACAAAGCCCTGTGCACAAGAACAAAAATATGAGCAGCGATTCCAGGATTCAGAAGGATCCACTACTTCTGCAGCACCTCAACCACCTGCCCTGGACAACTAGGACACCATTCCACCTCCAGCTCCTCCTCATCACCTGGTATTCCAGCTACCTTGGGCAAGACCAGAAGTTGTCACAACAGCTGCAGTGTCTTTGCAACACTGTCATCTTCAAGAAATCCCCAGGTTTGTGAATCTCGTTTATTTAAGTGGCCACCTAAATCTGAACTGACATGATGGCAGGTGACAGCACCTCAGATCTACGGGGAATTCTGTCAGAAGCACCTAGGCAATACTTTAAGAAAACAATTGTTTCCCTTTTTTAAATCGTGACTTTTAAGGTCAGAATATATAAATACACCGGAAAATAATGTCTGTTCATGGAAAAGACACGATTCTATTCTTGACACGAATATTCTAAACTACTATTTCTCTTGCATGTCATTATTAACAAATGCCCCTGCCACTGCCCACCCTGGTTTCAGGCCAGCACGGGCTGGGCTCCTGGGGCTCCCACGGCCCCTGCCCATCCCCACAGCTCACGTACCTTTGCGGGGGGAGCCCTGAGGAGAAGCAGGTGGGCTGGAGTGCAAAGATGATGCCATGGACACAGTGTCATCTGTTTGTTTCTTACTACTTACTTCCTCAGACAAGCTTAATGATTTCTGTGGTGAGCCTGTGCCTAAGAAAACAACGGAATCAGTTACTGCACATTGTTATTCTTTTGAGCTGCGATGTCTGTTTAAACTACAAAAAAGCATCATGTGAACAATCAGAATATTCAGCAAAGAGAGGAGCAGATGCTCAGAGAATTCTGCATGTGGAGGCAGTCTCCATTTAAATTCAGATCAGAGCAGCCGAGGCCACTGCTGGCTGTTCATCTGCAGTGTGGTAGAACATCCAGGTCCCAGCAGGAGCCACTGCAATGGACACACTGGCTGTGGCTCTGGCAAAAGACTGTGTAACAAAACACTGTGTATAAAGCTCAAAGGAAATCCTTGCCCGTGGCACTGTTGGGGACAGTGTTAAAACCATGTGTGTCATGGCCAACAGGTCGGTTCAAGATCTTCACAAGCAGGAGTTCTCAAATCAACACTCGTGGGCACCACTCGCACCTGGCCAGTTCAGCAAAACCAGTATCCCACTGATGATTTGGTATATTCTTGCTCACTGTTAGGGTTAGGGTTCATTCAAGTTCTCAACAACTTGTCAGATCAACACAGAACACTACATGGAAATGAAGAAAATCCTCTTAGCACAGTTTATGGAATCAAACTGCACAGGCTTTTCAGAGGAAACTTGAAAGAAATACTGGAAACAGTATTTTGTATGCTGCAATATACTGATTTCTGAAGCTATTTTAAAGGATATTGATACTTAGTATTATCATAAAATTATTTCCTATCATTTACTAACTGCAGCTAACTTTATTTAACAACCCACAACTGTAGCTTTCAAATGATTCAAGTTACGTAAATAGGTCAAAAGCTTTTTAATACATAATATACTGCTTTGCAACTAGCAGAGTTAGAGACCCTAAAAAAATTACATTCACTAGGAGCAACTAATAATATATGTTGCTCTATTTGACCATACTGTTCTTATAATGGTGTCCCAGAGGTTAAAGTATTAAATGCCTGCGATTTGTTTCAATGACTGCACCTAAATATATTAGACTTCATTAAGCAAGAGTGTATTTGGAGACAGCATCTCACCATTAACTGTTTTAAGGAAAGTTATTAAAGCCTGTGCAAATGACTAAGTAGACAGCACGCTCTTGTAAAACAAGTAACATGCACCAGCTACTTTAGAATGAATTAATTAAATGAAGCACGCTGGTATCTCACGTAAGTCACCCAGCTCCAGACAGCTCCTCCCTCCTAATTTACTCCCATCTCCCAAACTCCCCAGCCTGGTGAGCTGAAGATACTCACTGAATGTGACGTGATCCTTTGTCAGTCCCTTTTTCCTGCTGGGGTACAAATTCACAGTTGGCACCTGAAGAACTTGGCTCATTCGGTTTTGTTGATGCTGATGGGCTTTAGTGGTTTGGCCAACTGACCTCATGGGCACTGGGGACATTTCGGAGGATTTCCCTCCTCTTCTCTCACTTAAATTCTTTGTCACTGTGAGGAAAAAACTGCATATGAGTATCTTGCACTTTGAAATGCAGGATTATTACAGTACAACTATCCAGACAACGGAACCACTGCATAAAGAAGTTAAAATGTGTTTGAAGCCATTTCTATTCCAAACACACTGATCTCTTCTCACTGGAGATGCTTTTGTGTGAAAGGGCTTTAAAAAAACCACCCTAATTCTTTAAAGTGCCATAGAAGTACTTAATCAAAAGACAAGAAAACATTACTTGTTTCTGCCACAAGCCTTATTTTAGATGTTTGTACACAAGGTGCAGCATCTCCTTCCAAATCAGGTGGTTTTGCCATTGGCATTAATGTTTCACTAGGTGGCACAAGTGATTTACAGCACAGGGCAGCTTCAGCTTCTGCTTCAATCCCACAGCACATCATAAGATCTGAGTTTAAGGCCATCCAATTCTGATGTTTAAGGGAAAAAAAGGACTTGATGCACTCAACTACATGGAGCAGAACAGTCAGAATATACTCCCTATTTTTATTTCCAAATATCTATGGCTAGCACTGTGCAAACAAGATTTTAATTGATTTATTTAATATAACCTGATAATATTTATGTTTGTCTCATGGGCACAGTATGGCCACCTGTCACAACTGCACATAGATCATCTATCAAGAGTTCAAACACAGAGAATGTAACATTTATAAAAAGGGAGTCAAATATGGCCATTTCCAGGTTTCCTACTTCAGTGCTATTTCAAAGGAAATGCTAAAAGAATTTGCATAAGGAGGCACCTTAGGGAATAACAAGGATTTGCATTCTTAATACTGGATAATGGTGAGGGCTTAAAATTTTATCTTCAAGATGCCATAAGCTAGTCATGCTTTTAACTTAACTCACTGGAAACAAAACAGTATTTGAGGGCAAAAAAAAATCTTACAATGCTACATTAGGACAAAAGACAAGCATGAAACACTATTTTGCTTAGCATGGGTGCCACTCTTCTATTTTGAAACAAGTCTACCTTTCAAGAAAGTGAAAATTTTTAAGGATCAAAATAAAATGCAATTAGAATGTCTCATTTCTAAGTAAGAACTCACTGAACTGTGTTAGACAGCAGGTCAGACAGCAGCTTGTTTGACAGGAGTTCAAATCACGGGACCTGCCCTGCTGCAGCCCTCAAGTTTTGCCTGTCAGACCACGTCAAACCCATCAGTCAATATTGACCCAACTTCTCCTTCTCAACAATCTTCATGTATTCCAAGCTGTATTCCATTGCAGTTTCTCTATTGATTTTGTCTTTTTTCATTTTCTTGCTGTTCATATGGTAAACGTTACTTTTATCCTTCCTAATTCTGCACAAGGGCAAGAACACAGCTGATGTTCTATTGAATTTTAACTCAGACTGATGGAGAGACATGTGACACACAGCTTAGGAACTAAAGGGCAACAGAAAAACCACTACGGGGGCTTTCTGAGCTCAGCCAAGTCCTGAACATGAACGCTGTGCTGCTGAAGCTCTTCGCACATGAACCAACAAACCAGAACTCACAAAAGCATGTTGTCCTTGGGGAAAGAGTTTAAATGCGTGTTTGTAGAGAAGGGACAGTGCTTACAAGTGCTGTAGGCAGGCTCACACTGAAGGGACAGGATCTGGATCTTTTCCTCGTCCGTCTCCACGTTCAGGTTGGACAGGTACTGCTTCACCTTCCTCGCCATCTGGGCATCCTCGTAGAGCTTCTTGGCGTTGAGGAGCGAGCTGCGGCGGGCACGCTTCTTGTGGGCACCGCCCTGCACGTCCAGCATGTTGGAGTTGGTGCTGCCCTGGCTCAGAGACCTGCGGGAGAGAAGAGCACAGCACTAAAGGCTCAGTCCCCAGCAGGCATGGAGAGCTACAGCAGCACAGGCCAAAGCAGATTAATGCCACTCATCCTCAGTTAGGGCTAGGGCATGCTGATGCAAAGGAGTTAAAAAGAGGAACAGCGGTAAAACAACACCTGTCTTAAAATGTCCTGGCAAACCGAGAGCAGCAGTTTGGGCCTAGAAGAGGATGGCACAGGGAGAGGTGGGGCTGGGAAGAACGAGGTGTGATGCTCTGCACGGAACCCGTTCGGCTCCGCGAGTGCTGCACGACCCGCAGGACGAGAGGGAACGGCCCCAGGCTGTGCAAGAGGAGGCTTCAGCTGGATACTGGGAAATATTTCTTCATGGAAAAGCCCTGTCGAGCCCTGGAACAGGCGGCCCAGGGCAGTGGTGGAGTCACCACGCCTGTAAGTGTTCAAACAACATGTGGATAAGGCACTTGAGAACACGATTCAGTGGTGAACGGGCTGGTGGTGCTGGGCCGATGGTTGGACTTGATCTTGGATGTCTCTTCCAACCTTAATGACTCTGTAATTTCAGCTGCAGACTGTAAGCGTGGACAAACCTATTAACTTCGTTGGTGTGAGGAATTTGGCGCCCACTGTGTGCATGAGGCTCACACACAAATTCCTGCAATTAGCTGAGCACACAAGTGAGTGACCACTGTAATGCTCTTAGAAAACAGGGCTGCTCACAAGGGTTAAATGAGGGGCAAATCATAGGGCAAGTCCAAACTGCATTTGATTATGCACTTCACTTCTTCCTTCAAATACCCAAAAACATTCAGGGAAGAGCAGCTCATTAAAAACCCATATCCCAAGGAAGGGGAAGAAGGCAGTGATAACACACATGTGCCCAGACCTGTACAGCCCTGCATCCCTGAAGGACAATGCTCCTAATTCTGAGCTCCCACATCGAACAGCAACGACTGCAAAAATAAATAACCCCCGAATTGTTACAGAACACGAGTTCCTCTCCCTGACAGTCACTCCAAACCAGTGACTTGGACTCTCTCAAACACACAGAGCACCTCTGTTCGAGCTGCCAGTGTCACACAACCATTTCCAAATTACTGGATATAGGTCACATGTAAATTCTACTGGAAAGTGGCAACAAAGTTGTTCAAAGCTGTTTTTTTCAGATGAATACTTTTAAAGCTACAGTATTTGTGAAGACAGTTGTGAAGATCTTGTGTGTTTACAGAATCACAAGTGGCAAAATAACATCAGGCACAGAATTGCTATAATGGCCAAGGGAGTCAGAATGAAACATGTTGTTAGAGGAAATATAAGGAGTCAAGTACACTAAGCTTAAAAAAAAAAGTGGTGGAAAACAGCTGACAGCAATATTTTCAAAGATGTTAAATAAATCAATCTGAAAGAAAATACAAGCTTAAAAACTGGCAGCAATTTATAGCTTAATTTAATAAAAAGTAATGTTACTGTAGGCATGGAGCAGCAAAAGGCACGATGGAGTGTTCACAGCTACTCAACCATGGGGACACTTCTGTCTCCCACAGCCAAGGACAAAGCTAAAATCTATAACGATCAGGAAATTAAGTTTATTTGTAATGATATAAATATTTTTATAATATTTTTTAATAATAATCTTTCTTTATTCCCTTGTGCTCGCAGCAGTCCCAGGGTCAGACATCACAGTGCTCTGTGTGTCCTGGGTGTCTGAGCCCACGAGCTGCCAGCCAAGGGCACCCACACCAGTGCCTGGCACCAGCATCCCAACCTGCTCTCCCATTCTGACTGGCCCCAGTCCTGGCCCTGTCCCCATCACTGCTGTGCAGAGGCACACAGGGAACAGTTCATGGGAGAAAATACACATAATAACACATAAAATAAGGCTGCAATGACAGTCATCTGAAAATCACCACGCTGGGCCAGTCAGGAATTTCCCCAGCCAACATCACAACTCATTTAATTATCCAGTCCTTGCACAACCAACACTTCCAGGGCAATCAGCGAGGATTTTGGTGTAGGAAATGTGAGATACATTCTAAAATTATATACTTTGAAGCTTGCTTGAACCCAAACTTCAGAGGGGAAATTACTACACATCATTATCACAATTCAAAGCGTCCTTATAGTTTAAAATGCAGAATGGCTTCAATGTTTCAGTAACATGTTAAAAAGCAAGTCATTTATTTCCTTTATTTCTCCAAATAGTTTGCCTTCCAATATAACTGCACAGTAAGGATTTTTTTATGCATAAACCCAAAACTCAAACAACTTATGTACCACACAAAAGCAACTCAGAATTCTTCCAGCTGCAGTAAAACGTTGGTTGTAACCCCCTATTCCTGCTCTCATAAACCCCATGTACTGCAGGGTTAATAAAATGCATGCTGTATTTCAGATGCATGCACTAACGAGGAGGATGCAGTATGTTAAGAGTTGCATAATCTTTATTTATCTTAGTTGCATTCAGCTCTACACTTACCCCAAACTTCTCCACCTCTTCTTCCTGTAAGCAAGAGCCATATACATTGAAGCATGTATTTGAACAGAAAAGCACAGGAAAAAAATAAAACAGTTGAGAGTCAGGAAGAAAGATGTAGACAGGAAAGAACAGAAAAGAAAAAATCTCTATACAGCAAAATTCTTCTCAAACAACAACACAATGTTTTCATGGAATGCAAGGGCAGGACTTGGCAAATACTTTAATATGGAAGCACATCTATCAGTTTTTTGTTTAACCTACAAATTGAAAAAACAAACTTGCATTTTATTATTTTTCTGTGTGTCAAATTCAATTTTGATGGAGTGATTAAAAACTGTTCAACTCGTTCACATTGCAGAAAGTGGGATTAATTTATTCTTTGCATTAGGCCTGCTGGAAGTGTAAGAGAAATCATCATCAGTATTCAAGTTTTATGATGCTGTTTTCTCTTGATTGTTTGCTGGAAAACAAGGCAGTTGCCAAATGCACCCTGAAAGCCTGGATGCTCTCTATTAATTGGTAATGAACTTGTGAGCAAGTCTCATGTTACCACTAATACACATCCTTTCTTGCTAATTTTTCATCTTCAAAAGCATTTATTTGGTGCTTCATAACACAAACTGATAGATCAAACACCAGAGGCAATGAGAATGAATATAAATGACGTGAAAACATGGAGTTATTTTCTTTTAATCTTTGGCACTATCTCTAATATTAGGTGCCTAAGCAGTTTATGGCAGGGTGTATAATTTAAATTACGGTCATTAAAATGTGTTCTGTAATTCTGAAAAACACACTAAAAGTAACTATTTACTATTAAGTTTATTTAATTATTAGACTTCATTAGGTCTCAGGAAGTGCATGGGCCATCAGGGAAATTTCTTTATAGGCTGATTCCAGCTGTGAATGCCAAAGTTTCTGCAAAGCAATCACAACTTCTCAACGTTATAATTTTATGCAAAAAATGAAATTTTGCTACTTCCAATCCAACAGTGTGAAGGTGAATCTCCACTGTGAAACAAATCCATCTTTAAATAACATTAACAAGGATCTGCTATTGTTGTTCCAACCTCAATTAGGCCATTTTTAGTCACGGAATCACAGGCTGGTTTGGGTTGGAAGGGACCTTAAAGCCCATCTGGTTCCAGCCCCTGCAGGGACACCGTCCACCAGACCAGGCTGCTCAGAGCCCCACCCAGGCTGGCTTTAAATGCCTGTATTTTAAAAAAACACTTCTGTTTCCTGATCCTCAGTCTGGCAACCAAACTCCAGAGGGCTGATGATCCCCTGTGAGCCCAACCCCTGGAACCAAATCTCAGATACATCCCACACCCCTGCAGGTGCTGCCTCCTCCCACTGCACAGGTGTCCCTCCATCCCCCAGCACAGACAGTGACACCTGGGGCACAGGTGTCCCTCCATCCCACACCACAGTGACACCTGGGGCACAGGTGTCCCTCCATCCCGCTGGAATTTGGGGTGGACAAGGCCCACTTCACCTGGCCAGCGTTTCCCCCGAGCTCTGCCCTGCTGCGGGGGCAGCTCCAGGGGATGGTGGCACTTTTGGAAGCAGGACCCACGTGGCCATTGAGCAGCAGACACTGTGCTGTGTCCAGCTCCCCCCAACCTGCACCTGAGGGTTCTGTCTGGCCCTTTGGCTCCAGGCAGCCTGACCATGCAAGGAGAGGGGACCTCCCCCTTCCCACAGGGATCTGCGGGATCAGGATGGACACAGCGAGGACACAGCAGAGTTACTGATGCTTTTAGTTCAGCCAGTGGGAAGAAAACAGATGCAGGAAATCGTTTAGTTCCCCTAAATATAATGTGGAGCTAATCAGCACCAGATTAGCAGTTATGTTGCTTTCATTCCGCCGTTTGTTAACACAGAGCCTGATGATATTCAGCATCAAGATAAAAAGAAAAAATAAGAGAAGTAAGCCAAGAACACACCCTCCACCTGCTAAAGCCTGAGCATATCAAACATTATGTAGGTGGAACAAGCTGTGCTTCGAATAAATAAAAATATTGTTTGATTTTAATGTTATCAGGGGAGTTTTGTTTTGAAGCGACATCTCAGATTTATACATGGGTGGTTTAGGTGCTTTTTATCTCTCTCTCTCTCATACACAGATATTACACCTCCCTAACATATCTCCCTCAAAACTCTACTGACATTAGCATTTTATTTAGCAAAAATATGTATCACTAAAATTAGAACCTATTCTTCAGTGTGTTTTAAAAACAATAAATTGGTTTATTAGTCACTAAAGGCAGGTCTGGGGAGCATCAGCTGCACTGCCATAATTGGATAAAGACTGTGGCTGGATGGGAGATGTCAATGGTGAGGTACACGATGAAACACCAACGTCCTGCTGCACACACAGCCCCAGCTCCCCCCAGTTGAGCCCCCCAGAAGTGCTGCTGCCCTGCCCAGTGCACACCTTTGCCTGAACATCACGGCCGGGTCCATGTTTGCCGACGTCATCCGGACAACTTGGCGGATTTCTTTGGCAATCATTCGCAGCTTCTCGAAGTTTACCAGCCCATCCACTTTGGAATCATTGCCTGCACAGTTGAGACACACACAGAGCAGAAAAAAAAAAGAAGAAAAACAAAAGAAAAAGAAAAAAAGTCAGAAATGCTTCTGAATGGCCACTGTGTTGCCCTCCCTGCCCCTCCAAAACAAAACTGTTTTAATCAAAATAGCAAGAAAACAGGAAGCTCTGACAAAACACAAATGGAACCAAGACCACTTGTATTGCTCTCGGTAATCTATTCCTAAAGTAGCAAGTATCAGTAGGAGGAAAAAGTAGTAAGTGAACCATGCCCAAATTCACTGGCATAATGCTGAAATACAAACAGACAACTGATATCAACAGCATTCACAATCAGAAAGAAGTTCAAATAGTTCTGAGCCATCACAACCAAGAATTGGGCATATTTGGAAATGCTTCACCTCAACCACTTGGGAACAGGCCTTTGTGTAAAAGGAACAAAATGGAAACGTCTAAACAAACCCCCTTGAAAATGCTGAAAGCAGGAGTAGGAGGTGTCGTATCATCAGAGCTGCCTGAAAGCCACAACACAGAATGGGAGTCTGGGAACATCACAGGGTTTTATAAGAGGATGTGTCTGAAGCAGTGCAACTACACCTGCCAGCACACTCACCTGTGCTTCCACTCTAAACCTTAGGACAGCTGCTGAGGACTAATCATTGCTTTTAAAATATTAAAAATATGCATTTAATTTTTTATTTGTGTCTAGGTTCAGTCTCTTCCACTAGGCATTCTGAGTTCTATTTTATTTCACTCCTACAAAGGACCCATCAAAAGCATCCTGCTGGTGGCAGCTTCCCTAGACATGTGTTGGCACAAGGAGCACTGAAGAAAGGGCTAAAGCATATTCAGGGCTTCATTTATTCTCTCTCTGTTTGACATTACCTTCATGCAGGAATGTGATATCCTTCTTGACAACAGGGAAAAGTGGGATAATTGGAGGCTGCATGCTCTGGCTGCTGAGGATGTTGCGGTATTTTGCCATGTTCCGAGATGGATCAAAAAGATCTTGAAGGTCTCTGAGGTGCTTTTCATACTTGCTGGGTAACTTTTCCCAAGTGCCTCTGAGACGAGCTACTGGTGCAAGATTTAACCCACTGCAAGGCAGGAACGTTTCATTATTAGCTGTGAGCAGTTGTTTTAAGGGTTGTTTTAAGGATTAAAAATAGCCTTTCCAAGGTTAAATGTAAAGCTGGGTGAATGCCAGGCTACAAATTAATCACAAAAAACCTCTGCTGCTTAAACAGGACTGTAAAACCCACAACTGCTTCCTATACACAAGGTACAAATTTCTCATTAAGTAAAAATATATCCAGAATTATTTGGATGCAATAAAAAAAAAAAATACATCCATCCTCCCTATTATAATTTGTCACCAATTGTGCTCAAGAAATTCTGCAATAATTACAAAGTCTTTGTAGCTGCAAGAACTGGAAAGTGATCGGCTCAAGCATTACTTAGTAAATCCAGAATCACACAATCACTGAATTTGCTATTCTCTTTTTTTTTTTTCTCATTTAGAAAGCTTCAAAAAATTTGTTTTGAATTTGGTTTATTTTTTATACAGACTTCTCTCCATGCTATGCCAAACAAAGCCTTCTCTGACAGGAAAAATCAAACATATGCCAGCCTACAGCTCCTCTTTTCCATGCTATATTAGGATGGTTATCTTCCCATTTCAGGAGACATATGGCACAAAGCGCTGTGCAGGACAAGGCACGAAAGACAACCCCTGTGCCATATGCTAATAAAAACATACTCCTCTGGAAAGAAGGGCAGAGCAATAACTAATTTATTTCCCTTTTTTTTTTTTTTTGACCAAAGTCCACTTTAGTCACGGCCTGATTAGACTTAAGTGAGAAGCAGGAAGAGTCATTTATCCACCTACAATAAACCACGAGAAATTAGGGAGCAGAATATAAAACTTAGATTCAGTGTCCCCGTGTGTATTCACCATGTAATGAGCAGCTCCAGTCTCAATGGCTGCCCAGCACCCTCAAAGGAAATTCATGAATTCTTTAATGTGTGGCTAACCAAAGGCCAATATTCTCTGATAAACTTGTTAGACATGGAAGAAAATATTCCAAAAAAGGTATTTTCAACAATGGTGCTGGAATACAGCACAAATCCAGATCTTTGTCTGATGAATCACAGTGCCTTTTTTTCTCCCTAAAGTAAAGGCTGGGTGTAAGATAATTGCAAATAAAGGAAATGCTGAACTCATGCTGTTAAAGCAGCAGCATTCAGGAGAAATCAGAAGAGAAAGTTGAAACGTGCAATTGAAGAGGGGAAAAAATAAAACAGAGAAGCGAGCAGATGACAGGAAAGAATGAAAAGGAAAATTAAGCCAAAACAAGACTGATTTGAGGAAGTCCTCACAATGGAAGGAAGAAATAAAGTAATCACATCATCACAGATCTGACTCTGTGCACACGGGAAAAGTAACAATGACTGACAAAGAGAAGGGAAACTGGGTGCCAAAATCACAGAAAACGACACAATGCTCAGGCATGTTTCTGAGGTTCATCAATCAATCAATCAATCAATAAATCAATCAGTGGCCCAGTTCTCTCCTTCCCCATGAGGTAACAGGTAACAAAAGACTGTCAGATCCAGCACCACAGTGGGACTGAACTGCTCAGTGACAATCCATCTCGGGCCAGGCTGGCTTGGGAACACCACCCAGCCCATTTGTACCGTGCCACGGATGTTCCCATTTCCCTCCTTTCTGTTTAGATTACCAGAATTGCCTCTGACAGCCCCAACCAGACCTGACTAATGGGAAGTATTTTACCTTATAACCGCGAACATGGAATTGAAGTTCTTGCATTCCCGACAGTGGAGAGCAATTTTAATGAAATGCTTAATAATCTTCATTCTTTTGAGCTGGTTGGGCTCTGCTAAAATCTCCATGGCAACCCAGAAGGTCTCCTGGTTTATGACATCCTCGAACTGCTTCAGGTGCGCGTTGCCTGTTTTGGAGTCCAGCTTGTAGAGGTCGTCGATGTACTCGGTGGGCTCGATGTTGCGGAACAGCTCGAAGTCCCGCATGGAGAGCTGCGTGGCCACCTCGATGGTGCTCAGCTGCAGCAGCGAGATCTGGCTCTCCCGGAGCAGCTCCTGAGCATCCTCGTCTGAGCACAGGGTCTCTGTCTCCATGTTGTTCTTTAAATAATACCTGAAGGATAACGGAGTGACAACAACCCATCAGAGATGCTCTCCAGAGGGTCTGTGAGCACAGAGACATTGAACTGTACCAATCGACGTGGGCATTACAGAGACAAGAAGGGACAGGATAACCTTGTACTTCACTTTATGTAAAACAACATCATTACTTAAGTAAACAAGTCTTTTGAAAGCTGTTTTAATCTACCTCTTTGATATCACTTTTATACTGTACTCTGCGATACAGTGTTATGCTCACCTTCAGAAGAAGGTCAGCTACTTTTCCATTTGTAAATTCAGCAGTGAAAATAACATTTTAAATACACCCTAGTCCTGAGAAATCTTCTGTTAATGCATTTCTCCATTTCTTACACAAATTCAGTGTGGTTTCTCCCATAAATTTAGTGCGGCATAGTAATATTTACGTGAGGCGCAGAGTATTCAGGAAATGAAAATGTATCTGGAAAATTCATTTCCACGGTCCCAAGCAGATCACTTTCAGATACACAGAAGTTTATTACTCACAAATTCCCTCTTGTTGCCTAGCAAAGACAACTACAGAATTTTTCACTTTCATAAACTTTCTTCTAGTCTGGATCAGGCCATCAGATAAAACCAAGGCACTTTACGTTTCAGAAAGATTCAGAACAGTTTACATAAAACTGGAAGAATTTATCTCAGGTTAGTATCAGTTCACTGCAATGTGACACTGAGAACAAAATTAATTGTAGGCTTTAATCCTCAAGTACATGTGGGAAGTGTCAGAACAAATATAATTTTTTTCTCAGAGGGTAAACCACTATGTATGTTCGGCTGATCTGCTCAATTTAACTGTCATCAAGCAAGCTCGCTGCACATTTGGAGAGGAGGTTTGGGGTGCAGAAGAGGAAGGTGACAAAGAAGAGGGAAGTGCAAGTTACTGGCATTTCCTCGTCTGTCCTTCCAACAGACACCGGTGTGTTCCAATTAAAACCCCCCTCCCTGATGTTGGACGTGAGGATCCTGGAGATCTTTTCCACCCTTAGGGATCCTGTGGTGTTTCAGTGCTAGAAGGGACCCAGGGCAGCAAGCGGGGGGCGCATTTACCGTCCGTTGAGCTGGATCCTGTCGGCCAGCTTGGAGAACTGGTCCGGGAGGCGCCGCTGTTTGATGACGCCCTCGGGGCTCACGGACACCTCGCACAGCGAGTACGTCTCGGGGGCGCCCGTCAGGTTGAACTCGTGCACGGCGTGACTCACCACCTCCTTGGCCGTGGTGTCTTTGCTGATGATGATGTAACAGCTCTGCTGGTCTGCTTTGAACACTCTTATCACTTGATCCGGGATATCTAAGAGGAGAGTGTGACACCTTCAGTGGGTGAAGTGACTTTGCCCTTGAAAACACGGGAGGGCATTCGGAGAGACACTTTTCACAAGGGCATGTGGTGACAGGACAAGGGGAAACACCTTAAGCAAAGGAAGGACAGGGTTAGATTGGATTAGGGGGATTCTCTCCCCTGGGAGGGTGGGCAGGCCCTGGCACAGGGTGCCCACAGGAGCTGTGGCTGCCCCATCCCTGGAAGTGTCCAAGGCCAGGTTGGACGGGGGCTTGGAGAAACCTGGGCTGGTGGGAGGTGTCCCTGTCTATGGCAGGGGATGGGACTGGACGATCTTTAAGGTCCATTCCAACCCAAACTATTCTGTGATTCTGTGATTTATTGTCTCTTTGATAGCAAGAGAACAAAATAATGAACAGCTGCCGGGAAACAAAAGCCACGTTGGACTTGAAAAATATTAAAATATTCTGCTTCTCCTTTCAAACTCGAGAGGAAGAGAGAAGACTCTTCTCCTCGCTGCTTTTCCACAACTCAATTACTTTATCATCCCATGACCACAATCAAAGCACAAGACACCCAGGTACACCCCTAAGCTGTGCCCCATCCTTCCCAGCGGGTCTCAAACACTCCGACAGCAACATTCCTCCTCTGGCTCCTTCATGTTTGGGAGAGCCAGGTCCACACACGTGCCAGGGCACAATTCCCAGGGATGGGAAACCACCGAGCAGGGACGGATGGGCTTGGATGGGGTGGGAGGATGTGAAGGGGAAAGGAGATTGGGTTGCTCCCATAACTAGCTGTGAGCTTCCACACTCGCTCTCTCCCCTTGGAGGAACTAAGCTGCTTCCAGCAGTTAATTCTTTGGCTGGGGTATGTATTTACAGCACATTTTATGTATTATAAATGCATTAGAGAACAGCTTTATCTGAGGGAGCCTACAGCAGGAAATAAATATCTACAGAAACATGCATTTAATCCACAGCTTGATGATTGCAAATAATTTGCTCCATTAGTTTTTACAGAAAGCTTGATTTTCAAAATAAAACTGAAGGGGAAAAATGTCCAGAGTCAAAACACACACTAATCCCAAGCACAGAGAAGGCCAGTTTTTCCCCTCCCTGAAGACCAACTTCACATTAATTTTTCCCTTACCAAAATCCACTGTTTAAGGAAAAAACCAAGATACTGGGGGGGAGTGACCTTGGGGTTACTTTTTCTTGTGTCAGGATTTAATGGTGTCACTGGGACAAGTAGCGGGAATTTCAAGGCAAAAAGTAGGCAGGTAATCTGTGGTCCAGCACCAAAAGTTTCCACCCATTGAAAAAAAGAAAGGCTCAATGTCAGTTGCAAATAAATTTGAAGATGGGAGAAAACAGGGTGTTGAAAAAAAATCATATTGGAAGCTAATTCTTCTAACAGTTTCATTATTAGGGTTATCACATTACCAGGACATTCTCCTTAGTGGCTGGGGTCTAGCTGAATTTGAAAAGCTCAGTTTGTACATGAATAGAGGTAATGTATGCACCTATTTCAGAGTGAAATATTCAAAATATTCTGAATACTCAAAACTTAGGGTAACTGGTGACAGGTGAGAGGAAGTTAAATTACAGGCACATGTCAGTCTTCATGGTCTTTGCTTTTAAGCAGGTCAACTTTAATTATTAAACTATTTTGTATGCATTATTCAGCTTGTGTTGACAATACAAAACACATTTCCAGTTTGCATGCACAGAATTTTAGAGTCCAACAGGAGAACAAACTAAAGCTCAAACTACATTATCATCTGAAACTTCAGTTCTATAAAAGAGATTTAAGCAACTTCATTCCTTCAAAGCAAGGCCACAGAGAAGTGAGGAAACTGCCAAAGGTCATTCATTTAGTGTTTCAGTGGCAGAAATGGGAATAAAATGCAGTTCTCAGCACAGCACTGTGCCTGGATGAGAACGTACGGATTTGTTTTATTTGAGGAAGATTACAGGGCACAGGGCTATGTAATGCCCCACGGTAAGAACTATGTCAATGCAGTGTCTGACAGTGTTAAGTTTTCAGGCAAGCCATGCAATATTAAGGTTCAGAGGATGCTGCACATCAGGATACTTACAGTAAAACCCAACAGCTGCAGGCAGAAGAAAAAGAAAAAAAACTGAGTCAACACTAAATTGAGATTTAGATGTTTGCAGAACTTATCAAGTGTACACTGTCAGACACAGTTTAGTTCTCTCTGCTCTTCAAATACAGCAGCAAATATCTGTTACAGTACCCCTGAAGCAAAGGGCAGTGATGCAGGTGGAGATGTCCCTGCCCATGGCAAGGGCAGTGGACTGGATGGCCTTTAAAGACCCTTCCAATCCAGACCAGCTTGTGATCCTATGACTGACCCCAAGAGGAACTAGTTATCACTATTTCATATTATGCATGAACTCGTAGAGCATTAAATGAAGATTTTTTGAGAACACATGTGTAGCCCTCATGCAGACACCAAGAACCTGGAATTGCAGCAAAAAGGGAACTTTTTTGCTATGGGTATTTATGCACCTGATAGGATGTATCTGTGTGCAACCTTTTTAAAGGGGAAATCTGCAAGTTTACATAAACATAAGTCACAGCCACAAGGCATCTTACAAACTATGTAGTTATGCACAGAACTTACACTTGAAACAGGGAAAAGATTCTGACTTGACATTGTTACAGGCAGCTGCATATCACAGCAAATCCCTCCTGCAGCCACCCCATAAACTGCATTCCTACAGCAACAGCAAGGAAAGCCCAGACTACACATCTCAAAACATTTTTAAGGTTTTTAGACATTTAGTTGAATATACATAACGTTTGTAAATATATACTAAAATATATACTGAAAGATGGGGACGGACACGCCAAAGCACCAGGACAGGTACTGGGGAGAGATGGCAAAAGAGAGGGGTGCAGGCAAGGACAATCTCCTTCCAGCAGAGCACAGGGAACGAATGACTCTCAAAAGTGGTCAAATACATTTCTATGTAAAAAGAAGTGTCACACTACAAAAAGAGCAACCAAGAGAGATTTTCAGCAAATGTCCAGTCTGGCCCTCTTAGGGCCACAAGACAAAGAGGGCACTGCCCTCAGCATGTGTGATGCTGGTGCAGGATGGAATTTTCCCACTAGTCAGCTGCCTTGTTAATGATCCTGCCCAAATGAAGCCCTCACTGCTGTCTTACCTGCAGGGTTAGAGAAGTCCAGGATGCTGGTGGTGGGCTGCAGCAGGTCGGGGCTGCTGGAGGAGAGTGTCCCCGGGATGGGCATGATGGCCAGGCTGTGGCGGCACTGCCGCGTGCCCACGATGCTGTCGTCCTGCGACTGGCTCACGCTGCCATCACTGCAAAACAGCCCAGCCTCAGCCATGGGCACTGCCCAACAGCCCAGCCTTGGCCATGGCCACGGGCACTGCCCGACAGCCCTGCCCTGGCCATGGGCACTGCCTGGCAGCCCAGCCTCAGCCATGGGCACTGCCCAACAGCCCAGCCTCGGCCACGGGCACTGCCCGGCAGCCCAGCCCTGGCCACGGGCACTGCCCGGCAGCCCTGCCTCGGCCACGGGCACTGCCCGACAGCCCAGCCGTGGCCACGGGCACTGCCCGGCAGCCCTGCCCTGGCCACGGGCACTGCCCAACAGCCCAGGAGGAATGGCCCTTGGGGAATAATGGTGCTCAGCCGCTGGAATTGCACACTGGAGCCAGGCTTTCAAAGCAAGGACAGAGCAAAAGGGGATCTGAAAATGTTCACTGGGAGAGAAAAGATATTCTGGTCTTGTTTGGCATTTGTGTGGCAGATGATGTGATTATTTTTTTGTAAAAACTTAAGCAACATGGACGTAATGACTAGAGATCCCAAGCAATTAGTATCTCTTAATGGCCTTAGGCTGAAGGAGGGTAAGGATAGATTAGATATTAGAAAGAAATTCTCCCTGGGAGGGTGGACAGCCCCTGGCACAGGCTGCCCAGAGAAGCTGTGGCTGCCCCAGCCCTGGAAGTGTCCAAGGCCAGGCTGGACAGGGAAGGTGGAAGGTGTCCCTGCCCATGGCAGGGCATGGAATGGGATGGGCTTTAAGGTCCCTTCCAACCCAAACCATTCTGTGTTTCTGTAATTAAAATACCACAACCTAACAAGGAATAATGACTTTCTGCCAGAAGAGTCTGACAAACCTGAACAGTTTTGGAGGCAAGATGCTGAACCGGGTCTTGTCTAAGATTTTCCTGATTCTGTTCCTGCCACCAGATACAGTGTTGGCTTTCATCTTCTTGTTCCCTTTTTCCCGGGGAAACATTTGCTCCACATCTCCAGGCATATCTGGGATGGAATAACGGTTGTTCTTCTTTTCTGCAATTTTTGGAATATGTGGAATTCCATTCTTCTCTTGTCCTATCCTGCCGAGCAGCTCCTTAAACACTGTAAGAGAAGATACAATCCTTGAGAGTTACCTTCGCACACTCAGAACTTCACCATTTTCTGTTGAAAACATGGTGATACTGAAGAATGCAGAGCGTACACAGTAAATGACTCAGATCGTCCCTATGAACAAGGCAACCAGGGCTTTCTGTACAGAAAGTCCAGTTAAATTGCTGATTTCTATTACATAACAAAACTTACTGCAAGTTTTCCCAGTCTAGACTTGAACACAGCAGCAGGAATTGCTCATTGCCAGCACCAGGCACTTAGCACTCAACTAAAAAGTCAGGATAGTAAGTACCACTGTTGAAAAAACCTTCAAAACATGCATTCTTTAAAATCTACCACAGAAATCACCTTGAAATCCTATCAGCTAGCAGGAATAGATTAGAATCCACTCATAAATGTATGTTGCTTACATTTATTACACAAAGGAACAAGCTCTCACTGTCTCAGTTACAGGGATCCCCCTTTCACATCAGGCTGGACCACAGGTTACTGTGGGGGGTTCATGCTATTTTTAAATTCTGCTAATAAGCAACTGCTGAGGGCTTGGACCTTTTCACCCATGCCGTGATAAACGCTGAATAGTAATTGAAAAGAAAATCAATAGTGAGCAAGGACAGGTAACTAGAGGAAGAAAATCAGAAAAGGAAATCATCAGAAGGTCTGGGATGCAGCTATGGAAGGAGTTATCCTGTGCAGTGCCTCCTTCTTTCTGTAGCTCTGCTTATTCTGCTACCTGAACAGATTAAGGAAAAAGAACAGACGATTTCACTGAGATTTTAAAGAGGTATTTATGTGTTTATATTCATGATGACAATTAAAACCCAACATTTATATGCCACACCACTTTTTATATTCCCTTTCCAATTTCAGATATAAAGGCCATTTATCCTCTCATTCTCAGAGCCATTATAAGAACTTTTACCAAATCCCAGTTTTACATCTCTGCTGTTTCTTGGCAGAAGTGTTTTGGTGCAGATCCCTTGGCTCTGTTTCAGCCATGAGGGACCCTAAAGCAGCTGAGACAGCCCCGGAGGGTTTCTCAGGAGTGAAGAGCTGCCCGTGCTGGCTCTGGGCCCCTCCACGTGCTGCCCTGGGCACACCAGAACTCATCTGAGCAACCAGGGGCACAGCGAGGGCACTCCTGCACCACTTCTCACTCCCACAGTACGCTGGGAATAGGGTGCAATCCTACTGCACTTCTGGAGCCAGGAAGAGTGGAATTTTTCCTTCACACACGCAAGAAACATATCAAATATAAAGTCTACTCACCAAAAATGTTTGTTTTTACAGTAATGGAGAGGTGTGTGTTGTTCTTTAAGATTTCCAGAGCTTTCACAAACGTAATGTTCTCAAAATTCTGACCGTTTACTTCCATTATCTTTCAGAAGAAATAAAAATTAGGAGAACATCTCTTTGACAGACTTACAAATACAAAGGTGAGAATACAGGCACAGCAAGAACTTTCCAAAAGTTATCATATGATCTTTACAGCAGTTGCAGAATGAAAACATTCCTTCTAAAATTACTATTTTCATGTCAGTGCAGTCATATTCTGTAAATAAGTCAGGACCTCCATTTCTACCTGAGAAATGCTGTAAATAAATTTCTTTTCTATGATAACATGACATTCTTACAATTAATCAAAACTGGTGGAACCTGAACCATAGAAGAGACATCACATCAAAAGCTGGATCTTCCCCAAGTGTGACCTGTCACTGGTCCACCACCTCCAGTGGACTGGGACAATCACATTAGATGGGGATCAATCCCAGAGAACAACCTGATGGTTTCAGCTTCACCATATCACCAGTCAGAAAGTTTCCTAAAATAACTATAACTTGGTTACTTTCCCCAGGCTGTTTTTGAAATATTTTAAATATCTTGAAAACTACTCAATAGAAACAACTATTTAATTTTCAACTATTTAAATATAAATTAATAGAGGTATTTATTCAAATTTAATTTTATTAGTATTATTTAAATATAAATGAATACAAGCTATTTAATTTAAAACTATTTAATAGAAACCAGAAATTTGGAATCAGAAATTTAACAGATATAAATGGAAGCTGAGCTATGACGTTCCCAAGAGAACACTTGCCAGTGGTTTGCTTTTAGTACAAAGCACAACCTTTTTGTTGAGAACACCACAGCTGGCTGAATCAGAATATTTAAATTAGCATTATTGCTTTTACCTGGTCCCCACGCTTCAGTCCAGCCTCTGCTGCTTTGCTGCCCATCTCCACAGTCTCCACAAAGATACCAAAGCCCTTGTCGCTGCCTCCGAGGAGGCTGAAGAACAGGGGGGAGTCCCTGGAAGGTTTCTGCAGGGTGATTTGTCTCCACTTGGCTTTGGCTGCACAGGCAATGTTCAAGAGCCTGAGATGGCCCTTCATTTTCTGCCACACAAGACACAAAATGCAGTGCAATGTTTCTTTCATCAGAAGTGGAAAACCAGTTACGAAAAAAATACCCCAAGTGCCAGAAAATGGATTTTTGATGCCATGTATTCAGATCTTGCTAAACAAGCCTTGTCCTCTTTTACAGAAATGCCAGAACCCATAAATGAGTGCCACAGATGCTACTTTGTATGGCCTTTATATCGAAACATATATATAAGAATATGTCCATGTTAAAAGTCACCTATTAACTGTTACACTTCCAGACTACAAAGGCACTGGTGACTGCAAAATTGGACCATATAATATTAGAAAATGTGACATTCTCTTTTTTCACTCCTACCGTATCTTCCAAGTTCTTTTCAAATTCTTCCAGGAATCGAGTCATGGCAGGATCTCCTTCAAAGTCATTAAAATGATTGTTCACCCACAGTAAGACCACTCTGGTAACCTGTAAAAACAAAACAGATTATGTGTGTGTGTATCCACCTATCAAAAAAGGTAGCTGTGATTCTTCTCCTATCAGCTTTAATCTATAAGCAAAGAAGACCTGGTCATGGCAGAAGCAAACCACGTTCACACTTGCAATCATCTTCGCTTCCTTTTTTTATGTAAACAAATGAAAAATACAAAACCAAATATTTTTATACCTAACCGGCTACATCATCCCGTGCCTGCTGGTGCATAAATCCATCTTCAGCTGACTCTTCCTCACACTGTTCATAAAAGTTACCTTTATAAAACATACTAATGATTTCCTTAAAGAAAGGTCCAGTTGTGATAATAAAAAGCTTTCCTCTAAGAACTTTTAGTTGAACCTTCAGATTGTTTTTGTAGGTGCTACAGAGTTACCACCACTCATGATAAAGTCAGTCTGACAACTATTTTGCAAAAAGCAGCTCAAACAAAATGTGCTCCAAACACTGGAAAACTCTGCAGTAGAAATTATGGAAAACAAGCACAGTGCTATTATAAAAAGAAAAATGGCATGTCCAGGAAAACCTGAATGTAATTTCCCTGAACTTCTGGTGAAAAAGGATTTGAGACTGGCATTTACCTCTTCAAATTAAACAGAAATCAGCATTCATCATTCTGCAGGAGAGAAGCAGCATCACACCTGGTTTTGGTTAGTACATCATCACACAACACCCTGGAGAACCCTTTCTTGATATAAATGAAAAATACTTTGCTTTAAAACATTTAATATAACATAACTGAAGCATAATCCTAGTTTATCAGCAACACAAAAAGGAATTGATTTGAATACATTTTTACCAGAAACACTAATCGCTTAGACTCAACCAACCTTATCCCTGAGGCTGTCCACTGTGAACCATTCCAAGAGTTTATTTCCAACTTCCAAGGGGCTTGTTAGAAATGTTCTGTATGTTAAAAGGAAATCTTCGATGTAGGTGGGATCCACAATAGAATGCTCTTCTATTAAGTGCATGATGAGTCGCTCGGGTGTTGCCTTAAAAAAGTATATACAGAAAAATCACTGATCTCTCTCCTCACCACGTCTCCCTAGAGAGTATTTCAACATAAACCCACATGAACAGCATCATCCCTTTACAAAGCTCAGCTATGGCAAACTCAAACCACTCCAACACCTTTAAATCAAATCTTCCTGCTTCTCTCAGCTCAGATGTTTTGCACAGGTAACACCCAGCTAAAACTAAGCTTCCTTTATTTTATTTTTAATAAACAGTTGGAGTTCCTCTTCCAGATTAGAAAAAAAACAGGTCAATACACAAAGATGCCCAAAGGATGCTCCCAATACAAAACTCAATGTATGTGCTGAATAGATCTAACATAAAAGGGAAATGGAAGCAAATTTGGAAAACAGTATAAATTCCTTCCAATCTAGTTTTTTGAGCTGAGACAGACAAAACTGAGTATGTGTTCAAGGTCCAAACTGAAATAGTATGCATTTGCTAATAAATAAAAGTTTAACAGATCAATGGAAAGCCCAGAAAGAGACTCACCTTGATAACTATGTGCCCTTTTCTGGTTCCACTGCGATCCAGCTCCCTGTGCTCCTTCACCATCACAATTTCCCCTTCTTCCTCCACTTTATGGGTGTTTTTTTCCACATGGTTCAGGATCCTCCAGTAGTCTTGCTGGGCTATACACACAAACTGTCCCCAGACAACAAGGCATTGTGAATAACCACCCAAGACATGACTGTGTCCCCTCCTCCAGGCTGTCCCCACCACAGAGGTGCTCCAGCACTTGGAGCATCTCCGTGGCCTCCTCTGGACCTGCTCCAACAGGTCCTTCATGTGCTGAGGAGCTCAGAGCTGGAGCCTGGGCTGCAGACAGGGGCTCAGGAGGGCAGAGCAGAGAGGGAGAATCCCCACACCTCCTCTGATGCAGCCCAGGATGCAGACGGACTGTAGGCTTATATCCAACCTTTCATCCATCTGACCATACATTAGGATAAAAGCAGTCTGTTTTCTTTTATTAGAAGCTTAAGAATACAAGGCAGTTGTACAGAATCGCAAACTCACCTGACAATCATCTACTTTGGTTCTGACCACTCCATTCATGTACTGTTTGTCCAGAGAAGGAGTAATCCCAAAACTATTTCCCATACACAGACTCTCACTCTTCCCATCAGGATAGCTGATTTCCACTGTGCCATTTAAAATAACATACCAAGAATCGAGCTAGAGGAAGGGAAAAAAAAAATAAAAACCCCAAGTGAAGCTAATTCAACCACTCTTCTAAGCTCTTATGTCAGAAAGGCTCATCCCTGCAGTTTGCTGTCACCACAGCTCTGCAACACTTCTTTCACTGAAATGCTGCAGTGTAAGGCAGCAGTGAAGATGACTGAAACAGCAATGCTTCATTCATTTCAGAACTCATTCCAGAGGGAGGAATGCTGATGAAGAGATTGCTTTTTTCATCAGTGGGCTAATTGCTGTGATATATTTATGCCAATTAGTGAGCAGGAATACTCCCCTGGGTACCCGCTTGGTCACTATCAGAGATCAGTCCACGTGGTCCTCCTGAGGAGTGAGCAGTGAATGCCACTGCAGATGGCCTGATCCACCAGAGAGATCCCAGACAGTGACTCAGGGCACCTGTGCTGGGAGTGTGACCACAGACTAACAGGAACATCCCTCTCTCAGGGAACACATAAGGAAACTGCTCCCAGTTTAGACATTTGTTACCTACATTACTGGGCAAAGATACCCCTCCATATTAGTATTTTTAAAAAAACCCTACATAATAAGAAGAGAGTTATTTTCCCAATGGAAATTATGCTTTCTTCTATGCCACAAATCATCTCTGAAGTAAGCTGGCACTTACCTAATAACAACATACTGAATGCTCCTTAATGTCTATACTTGGTAGAGTTAAGTCCTGAACAAGACAGGGATCATCACAGAATGGTTTGGGTTGGAAGGAACCTTAGAGGTCACCTCGTGCCAACACCCTGCCATGGGCAGGGAACCAACACACAGGCAAAACCTACTGCAGGGATGGACTGTGGTTTGGGGGTTTTGCACATGGGTCAGGGTGAGAGAAGACTTCTCTAACTTTCAGGTGTGGGAAAAGTGTGGAGATGGGAAACATTCTGCAGCCCTTCAGCCCCGATGCCCCTGGAAACCTCCTGTCTGTGGCAGGCACACTGTGCTGCAGGCAGGGACTCACCTCCTGGCCATTTTCAAGGATGATGGCTCCTGCTTGCTCCACAACTTCAAAGATCATCACTGAGCAAAGCTCTCTTCTCACAGACATGGTCATGTTTGCAAAGGCAGGGAGTTGATGCATAAATTCCAGTAATTGCTCTGTCAGGCAAAGGAAACATTGGCATGATGACTGCAAGGCCATGGGGTTCCTCAGATCCCTCACCCTCCACAGGTCCATCAAACTCCCATTCCTGGGAAAACTGCTCCGTGGGTCACCCCCCATTAGTGCCTGGGGCTCAACTTTGTCCTCCACAGCCAGAACTCAGCTCTGCAGCCCTGCTGGGGCTCGGAGTGACTCTCAGGGCACCAGTCTAGCTAAGAGCAGAAGCACTGCAGCTTCAAACATTTAGAAAAATTAAAAATATCCTTAGGTGTAGTAATTACAAGCCTGACAGGAGCATGAAATGGTTTTCCAGTGTTTAGAGATGCAACCTAAAGTACAGCAGAAAGCAAGTTTTGCTATTGAAGTTAGTGCCAATCTCTAGTTGAACTTTCCGTAAATTATCTTCATTTTAACTGTTCTGCAGTTTACAGCTAAGTATACCCACACTCAGTAATATGTTCTCTCTGCTATTTAGCAACTACTTCAAGGGTTTCAGGTAGTCAAAATTCCCTTGCTACCTGTCCTGTTACATGAACAAATACCATGACTGTAATACTTCACCTGTTAAGCATCTCAAGGACTGTTGTTTCAAATATGTAGTTTCTCAGAGTAAATACTCTTTCAGACAGTAAGAAGAGAGATCATTCAATTAAGAGCATCACTACAGCAAAGTGATCATTAGAAAGCACCACTCAACTATTAAGATACACACTGAAAATCAACTCATTAAACAGTTTTCAGACATGCTTCTCTTCCAGAAGTTGTATGACGTAGTTTTACGTCAATTTTATTTATTTATTTTTCTCCTCACCAATGTCATCATCAGTTTTATCTGCAGGCTCTTTCTCAAGGCACTCTCGGACAACATCTCGCCCTAGCAGTGGGTCAGAAGTTCTGTCAATATCTTCATCCTCTTCCTCTTCCTCATCTTCAGAGTCTACAGGTGCTTCTGGGAGACCTGTTAAATCAACATCTCCCATCTCACTTTCTGTGGCCTACAAAGAAAACATCAATCAGACAAAGACTTCAGTGTCTTCAGTTTAATGATTTATGCTCTGAGGTAGCTAATAAAATAAATTCTGTGACCAACAAGTCATACTAGAAAGTGCAACAGCTCCCTCTCTGAACACTAAGCAAAACATGTTACACTGAAATCTACAGCTACTGGATCCTCATTTTATAGCACTTACTATTTCTTTTGAATTCATGTCAAATTGTTTTTCATAATTTGAGTCTGTATGAATTACAAAATAATAACAATGAAGTTTAATAATAACATTGGTTACCCAACGCCTGTAGAGACATTTCTACTGTCAGCAATAGATGGCAACACAGACATCACACTGAGCAGACACACAAGGCAACAGGGAAAGGGAACACAACACGTGCAACAAAAAGCAGAATCACACAGGAATCATTGGCACTAATTCCTTCTGTAAAGTTTAAATGACGTAACTGCACAAAAATAAATTTCCAAACAGATGGAAAGAAAAAAAAGTAGTTTCAAATTCTCAGTTTCTACAGAGTAGTTGTTCAGTCACTTTTTTTTTTTCCAAAGTTTAAGCCAGCATGCAAATCACTTTTCTGTTTAAATTCAAAAATTTGAGCAACAAGATGTGTCACTGAGAAGTTTAAGGCAATTACATAGAAACTTGTAGAAAATGAAGTTTGTTTCTAAATGAGCACCTTTACAACACTCACTTTCAGTTTAAAAGAAGTCCTTAAGATTTTACAGAAACATTGAACTATCTAAGGCAAAGGACTCCAAAATAAAGGATGGGTGGGAACATGTGATGGGGCAGCACAGCTGCCCTGGGCAGTGTCTCAGCACCCTCCCAGGGAAGAACATCTTCCCCATGTCCAAGAGAAATCTCCTACTTTTCAGTTTAAAACCACTGTCCCTTGTCCTGTCCCGCAGGGCAGGTGAAGAGCCTTGTCACTTAGCCCACCATGGGCACTGGCAGGGTGCCATAAGGTCTCCCTGAAGCTCCTTTGCACAACCTTTGGTCCCAGGGATTTGTGTAGGCTCAGGTCCTCAGGTGGCCTCAGACCCAACCTTCTCTTTCCATGGGAAGGACTTCTGCTGGCGGTTCAGGGCACTGAGAGATGTGGGCAGAGCAATTCCCAGTGAGAACTGAGACAAAAGGTACCAAGTGCCTCAGCCTTCACCACGTCACCATTTTTTCTCCCTCATTTAGTGAGGGAGTGAACCCCTTTCTTTTTTTAATCTTCTTTTTTCTGACTAAAGTACCTGCAGAAGCCCTTCCTGGTTTTCATCACATCCCTGGCCAAATCCAGCTCCAATTGTGCTTTACCTTCCCAGATCCCAACCCTACATATTTTAACAATTAGCCAGCAAGCCTAACAAATAAAGCCTAAATGATTTTACAAAAACACGGCTTTCAGAGGAAGGTATCGCTACAGAGAGGGTTAAATCTGCTTTATATTACATCACTTTACTGGCTTCTGTAGCTCACATTAACAGTTTTGGAACTGAGCCCAAGAGCAAATTGTGCTTGGAGAGTCTCAGCAGCACATGATCAGTACAGGACTTTTCTAGCATTTCTTCATCTAAATAGTCACAATTTACATCAACTTCTCCAGGCTGAATAAGACAGACAACAGCAGCACTCTCCACTTTGATGACCTCAAGCTAAACTAGAACAACAGAGGCTACCAGTTGTACTGAATTGTGTACAACCTATACAGGAAAATAAACAAGTCTTCCCCTTTCTTGATAAATAAGTTATGACTTGATCAAGCTGTGAGACAGGAGATGGTCCTCTGACTGTGTTTCCAGGATTACGTGCAGGTGGTGGACAGAAGGTTGGCAGGTCAGGCAGAGCAGGATTAACGGGAAGGGGTTTGCTCATAAACCATCTGAGGAAGCAGCTGCTCTTCCCAAGCACGATGCTCCAGCTGTTTCCATTATCAAATATCAAAATCATTCTTAACATAAACATTAGGAACATTTACAAAATGAAAGCAGAAGTTGGAGCCCTCAAATCTTACACAAACATGGATTGCCAGGATTGGGTCTACAGTGCAAGTGTATATACTGAGATAGACACCCTTGATGCACATTTTATACATAATCTATTTTAATATAAAAACCTTAACCACAACTGGAACTACTGCTGGGCAGTAACACTGCTGCCCACAGAGAGCACATACTGCCAAAGTGATAAATGAAAGATTTGGAAAAAAGTGAAACGGATAGAGAAACTTTCACTGACAGAACTGACCAGTAAGAAAAACCAGCAGCAGACTGGGTGGTCACCAGGAGCAGAGCACTGCCAGGTACTGGTACAGGCAACTCACTCACTGCAGCCCAGGTGAGCCCCTGCCCACCTGCATCCAGAGACACAGCCTGGGCTCCCCGTGTGCTCCTGCCAGGCAAAGAAAGGCATTTTCACGGTGTAACGCCCTCTGAATTCTTAATCACTGAGGGCACCTATCACAGATGAAAGCAGCTGCACAAACCCTCATGTCAACGCTGTGGGCACAGTCACACAGCTCCTCCCGCTTCTGGCTGGACACCACAGCTCTGAAAATGAACATACTGGTACAAAGGGACTGACTGAGAAAAGTTAATAAAATCTTAAAAATAATCCCCTTCAAGCAAGAAGTTGTATTAAAAACCGTAGGGAATAACTTGCTTTTCCCTCCCTAAAATTAAAAAAGGTCTGCAGTCCAACAGAATGACAACTGCTCTGCAGTATTCCAAGCAAGCTGGAATTTGCAATACACACATTTGGACATTTTGGTGTCCCTGTTCCAAACACCAAAAGCAAACCATTGAAAGCTCCAACAGGGAGCACCAACAGTACAGGACAAGAGAGAAAAATACCTGCATAAATTTATTTTCATCACTCTTTGCAGCTACCTCAGAGTTTAACATCATGTGCCCACAGCAGTGCTTACAGGCAGAAATCCTCTTCTGCTGATCCCACCTTAAGCTTTATGTTCATTTTTTTTTTCTTTCTAACTGGAAATGGGTTTATTCTGGGCTGAAAGGCAGCTGGAACAAGTGAAACCTCATTTCAACACTATCGATGAATGCAGTGTACACAGATGAACAGAAAGACTTTCCAAATCTCAATAAAATACTGTTTTCTTCTTTGGTTCTATCATTCTAATGCTATTTTCCTACTCTGGAATGACGTTTGCACTACTTAGTGTAAAAATTAATGTTAAGATACCATTCATTCAGAAGGTCACTTCAAGGCTATATTAATCAAAATTATTCAGAACATTAGTGACATTAATGATATCACTGGAGAGCTTGGCATGCAATAGATACAAAACTGACTGCAAAAGCAAAGCATCATTTTCCAAAGACTTCATGAAAAGCTGTATTTTGTTGTACCCAAACCACTTTCAATTACTGAGCCAATACATTACCCTCAAAATGTAGGTTTTATTGCATATCAAAGAGATTCTCTGCCTTCATAATAAGATAAATATTGGGGGAAACACTTTTCTTTCATTTTGTCATTTCAAAGTCTGTCTATCTCAATGTGTCACTGCAATATAATGCAACGTTAAACACTGCCATGGCATTATTACATCATATCTATCTATTACTAAGCAGTATCTGGCTATCACTTAAAGATGTATGACAAACACAAAGAGAATCTCCAATACTGACTGTTACAGCTGCTGCAATAAAGCCCATAAAATACATAAATGCACATAAAGTGCCTCTTTCAACAGGTTACTATGTGCACATTAGGCACATGAGAACAAGATACTAAACATTTACTAAAAAAATAACAAGGAAAGGGGGAAAGCTCGCAGTGGAATGTTGGGTTTCTCCCATCCCCCATGACGTGCCTGTTGCACATCTTATCCTCACCCACAGCTTATCAGATGCTTGATTCTCCAATGCAGTCCTTCAGGATTAAGGACACTGCAGCTCTGATCATACGTGGCCGTAATATTATCTTTGAAGATCCCACCCGGGTCTGACAGTGGTGACCTGCCTGTATTTCCTTCAGGATGCAAAACCAGACAGGCGGATGTCACTGAAAAGGAAATTCCTGCCTGAAAAGTCCTACCTCCTCAAAATTAATGGAAAATCTGCAGTAATTTTCACATTAATACATTAATCACTCCTTGGGGTACAAAACACTTTGCATCGGTTATTTGCTACAGTGCATATAAATATGCCACTCCATCATTTCTTTTATTTATATAAATTTTATTTATCAATTATGCTCTTTTGGCATTTTCTGACGAGCAGACAAAAAGCAATTAACCACACATGACAGAGTATTCACTCATTACAAGGTATCATTGCTAGAATGATATCTTTGTTATTAATAATATATTTTAAGTGCTTTTCACTTAGAGCAACCTCTCCAAACTACTCAGGTAGACAGGCAGGCAGACATGGTCAGGGAGACCATCCATCAGCATCCTAATCTATGAGATGCTCAGGGACAACACACAGACTAGTTCTGGTGACTCTAATTACATCAATCCTGTTGATTCAGAAAATAATAACAGTAAGAATCCAGATAAAGAACATCACTTTCCAGCAGGGCCTCTCAGAAATTAAAGAATTCACAGAGCATCTTGGGTAGGCTCTCTCAGGGCTGCCAGCTACTCCTGATCTGGCATAATAGATTAAACAGGACACAAATGCAGAGACACTTTTAATGTTCTAAAGGAATTTTTGCTTTAATGTCTCATTTTTTAAGTTCCCCAAGCAATACGGTGCTGTAAATAGAAATGTCACTAATCTGTTTCTAGTGCAGAAATGATACCCAGACAGCACCCAAGGAAAGGAACAGGTGTCTAAAATCAAGTTCCACCTACACCGTGCCCAGCAATTGCTGTACACCCAGTGCAGGGGTTGGATTGCAACCGGGAAGTGGAAAAGCTGTGAAGTGCCTGATCAACACAAAGCCAAGCTGAGCCCTCTCCTCAACCAGAACATAAACACCCACGGAACCAGCTCTGTGATTTGACATGAGACAGGTAACTGATTAAGTGTATTATCTGTAAACAACTGAAGCTATCTCTGGATTTCAGCCAGCTTCTATTCTCAGCAAGTCACACTAGAATTTCCACAGGCAATTATTACAGAAAGTGGGTTTATTACCATGCCTTTGTTTGCAGAACTGAACATCTGCTATTAGCAATAAATACAAATAATCAAGGAAGGTATTGAAAACACAAGGCCGATTTCATGAGATTGGTTCCATTTCAGAAAGGAAAATGAGCCCATAAATCAAAAAATGAGACTTTCAAAAGCCACAGTGTACTTGGCGGTACAGAAAGATGTGAAAAGCAACAAAAAGAGCTTTACAAGCAGCTTGTTGCATTTCTCTGTGTCTCTGGGAGTGGGGAGAAGCATCACAAGGGCTTGACCCAAAGTTGCAGATCAAGGGCCACTCTTCTTGTTTCTGGAATACTGAACACCAAGGAAGGAAAAGAAAGAACCAAAAGCCATCTCACCTGATAAATATCAGAGAGGCTGCTGCTCCCAGAGTCACTGGCAATGCTGCAGCCCGACTGGCTGGAGGGCACGTGTGTCACCTGAGGATGAGGATTGTCTGTGAGATGCATCTTGGTAAGGTCTGCTGGGAGCTGGAAATGAAATGGGTTTGGGGAAAGGTAAGGAAAAGAAAGGAAAACAACATGTGTCACAGTCTGATTTGGAGATACAGTTATATAAAAAGCTTTTGTTACATGTTTATATTTGAATTTGAATTGTTGAATTATTACCTCAAATTCAAACTAAATTTGCATCTGTAACTTGATGTACATTTTGAGAAAAAGCTAATTTATACCAAGCTTGCCCAATCCCACTCCAGATTTCATATAACTGATGGAAAACAATGCACCTTTCTACAGCTGATGCACCCCACAATGACCAATACACGATGCTGGCCAAACAGCCTGCAGTATTTAACATCAGCGGACCTTACAATCCAATATGAAGCAGGATTCCTCTTTATAAATTCAATTTATGCACCTCAGTTCAAGAATAACCTTTAGAAAATATCGATGTAGAACAAAAAATAATGTAATCCACGCAAAAGGTTTGGTCTATAAAGGGCTTTGAATTTTAAGGAAATGAGTACACAGAAAGAATATTATGCGTTTTTGGCATACCTATGTACAACAGCACCTCTGTTTTACAAGTCTATAACACACATATGCAGATATGTAAATTCTAGTGCATGACTCAAGTCCACAAATGTGTTCTTTCTACTGAAAACAGCAAAAATCAGCAGTGGTTTTTGAAGACTGAGAGATGCATGGAATCCTATCAAATAACCAATCCTTTAATTCAGCTGCTTGTCTACTTTCTGCCACACAAACTACTAGTGTTTTTTAAAATTTATACTCAATTACATGAAAAGAACAGTGTATCAAGGAATCACAGATTCTCTGTGTGCTTTTACCACTAAAAACTTCTTACAATCACATCCGTACCTTGAAAAATCATGCACTGGGAAACAAGTTCAAAGCAGCAACATTCACCCTATGCCCACGTTGGAGGCTTCAGGATGCAGATGTATCTGGGGTATCTTCTGGCTAGCTCTGTGCCCAGCAGCCACAGACAGGAAAACCCCAAACATCCATGAAATTCTGATAAATGCTCCAATAGACTACTTACTTGCCACTTTAAACCACAACAATTTCATTTTTTCACAAGAAGTGATAATCTGGAACTGGAATATGAGTGCATCTGACCTGCTGGCACAGCCTGTCCCTGCCTTGGTGCCAGCACATCCTTGTGACTGACCTTTCCCAACAAAGGGATATTTAGGACCAAACCCCTGCTGAAATGCAGTGTGGAGTGCAGTTCAGAGCTGGACAAGAAAGAAAGTTAAGAAAATAGAAGTTATGGTCAGTACAGCCACCTACAGCTCTGCCCTCCCAGTGAGTCAGGAAAACACAGCTGGGGATTACACCAAAAAATCCTGGATCCACAAGGAATTGTTAAAGAGATATTGTAAATTGCAATAGGAAAAAAGGAGAGAAGAAGTACTAAATCCTCTGGGAGCTCATCCTAATGGCAGCATCAGCCTGTCTTGCCACACAAACCCAGAAGCACCAACAGCCTGGACCAGTTTTTGTTGCGTGTGTGTGAAATTTGGGGAGAGGGGACAGAGGGACACCCCCTCCAACTCGCCAGGACACAGCTGAGGAAGGGACAGGAGAGAGGGGAGACAGGGGAGAGGACACGGGAGCATAAAATCCAGCAGGGAGCAACAATTAATAAAAACTGACGTGAACAAAATCCTAAACTTTGCCCACAGCAACAGCCCTGAGGTGAAGAGTCCAGAGGGGCACCAGGAGCTTGGCTCTTGCCACTGATGTCACGGGTGCCACCACCCAGCACCAAAGCACTCCTGCTGCCAGAGCAGAGACACCCCAAACGCCTGCACACCCCAAACCCGGCCTTTCTCCATTACATAATGCAGTGCAAAAACCCTCACACAGAAAAACACCAAAACCAAACCATGAAGAGCAGTGAACTTTTATAAAAGTGCTTGTTTTTCCCCGTCTGCACAGAAAGAAGCCTCAAGTCTTGCACATGTTGTAGAAGACAAACTGCATCCAGAGGCTGGTTTTCCAGAGCCCAGCCAGAGTGGCAGAGGTGGAAGAGCCCTGCTCCTCGCAATGCACCAAGAGCACACTGTATAATTAACACAGCATGGAAGAAAAGTATCTCTGACACATTTGTCCTTCTCAGCAAGACTTTGGAGAAACCTGTGGATGTTGGGGCAATGAATAGTCTGGGGAGGTTGGGAGGGACCAGCAGAGAACACAGACCCCCCAGCACCCACCACTGCCCAAAGGTGTCCTGGCTGCACGGTGCTTGGTGGGACACCAGGGGACAGGTACACACAGACCCTCAGTCTGAGGCAGTACAGACTGCACTTGCTCAGATGAAATTATCAGCTAAAATGGCTAAAGATGAAAGAACCATCCAAGAACTGGGGAGAAACAAGTGACACAATGACAAAGGTGTAACCTTCAGCAGTGACCAATCTGTACTCCAGCAGCCAGGAAACTCGTCAAATAAAGAAAAACTATTCAACTAGAGTTCCAAAATTATTGATTTACTAAATAACCATCCCCGTAATGCAGGTCAATAAATTACTTCTTGTAAGCAGTGTGAATGAGAAGAGAATTCAGAGCAGTAACTCTGCTCACACCGGAGAGCGAGTTTTAATTCCTTTTTTTTTTTTTTTAAACAGGCAATCAGGACATCTTGGTTTCACACAGAATTACCACCTTTCTAAAAGCAGTTTGGTAACACGAGCAGAGCAGTGATGTGATGGTTTCTCCCAGAGACTGCTGAGGTTTCCCACAGTTCTCCAGCAAGAACTGTATGGAATTTAACAAAGATGAGTACGAGGCTGTGCACCTGCACTAAGTCTCATATCTCTGATTTTGAAATTAATTGGAGTATGAGCTCTGACACACGGCAGAGCTCACAGGCCAGCAGACCCAGGGCAGTGCGTCTGGAGTGACATTTACTTCCCACGTAAACACCATCTCCTCCCAGCAGTGAAGTCACATAGAATACTCGAGAATTAAATTAAAGGCTAATTTTGGTATAATAGACTTTTAAGATTGCACATGCCCCGTACAACAGAGCAAATGAGGTGACCTTTGACAAGATGACCACCTGTCAGCTCAGAGGAGGACACCAAAAGCGACGGTCAGCCTGAGGACAGCCTTCCTTTATGCACTCCTCAGGAAAGGTTTACTAAAAATACAGGCTCTGGAAAGTCATTGCAGAGTTTAAATAGAGAGAAAGACAACCACAGAAGTCATAAGTGAAGTTTTGTCACAGGACAGCTAAACTGAGACTTCAGTCTTTTCTATTCCTGATTTTTGTCAATGGAGAAGAATCAGGGAACTTCTTTTGGCACAGATGCCCTTTATCCTGTATTTCCAGTGATTTACTTTTGGGTTTGCTGGTATCTCTGCTCTGTGGAAAAGCCACATCTCTGTGTTTGTGCCACAACTTTTGAAAATAGGCATCAGTGTTTCCTGTTACACTTTGGATAACCAAAAACCACATGCTGAAAAGACACAGACAACAGGATTCTGCAAAATAGTCTTGACAGAGGGACACAAGACCTATGAATTGTCTTTTTCTATGTGTAAAAGAAGCTTCACCATCCTGTTCCAACCTGCAGTAAATGGTATGTTTATTAAACATATCCAGAAACATCCTGCAGTGAGGGCAGTGGCCAAAGGACCCATCATCAGAAAATGAATTACTAAGGGAAGAGCAATCCACACAATTCTCCTGGTGCATAGTGTCTGTTCCAAATTCTCATTAATGGAAAGAAAATGGGCAATAAGGAATCAAAAGGGCTGCCCCATTCCTTCTTTGATATCCCTTGATAGCAAAGGTTTTTATCAGTTTTTCGAGGTCCCCATACGGATATTTGCGAACCAATCGATCCAGTCTGGCCATGGGAGAAGCATCGGCCTTCAAGGGAACAGTCTGTCCTCTTCCAGGTTGTGTAAGCAAATTTTCTGTCCTTGGTTTTACAGATTGTCAGTAACCTTATACCTTATTTGCTTTTCTGAAGTTCCCTGAAATGTTGCCAGCGAGAATAATATTCAGAAACAGCATGGGATTTATTTCCCATGGAACAGCTGAGGACAAGCTCAGCAGAGCCCTGCGATGTGGAGACCACGCCATGTGGAGCCCCCACCCACCAGCTCTCCGAGACAAACAGCCCCAGGTTTAAGGCACATCCAGAGGGGATTTGGTTCATTGCTGGAGGTTTTCTGCTGTTTTAAACCAGACCCATTAACACATGCCCAGAGCACTAACTGGGATGACACTGGGTAACCTCAGAGCTTTAGGAAACGCTCCTGCTCAGCCTCCAGCACACCCAAGTGGTTTGAGGGTGGCGACTTTCCCTTCTCAGATGACACTGGACTGCTACAAACTGCCAGCTAAAAAACCCCATGTTTCCCTGAAGTCTTAAAAACTAAACCAAACTGCCAAAGTAGAAAGAGCACTTGATCAAAGAGCCAAACGGGACCCCAGTCCTCTGACCCAGGACCTCTCCAGCTCCCACCTGTCCCATTCAGTGTCTACATCCTTGCAGTCCCGTCATACACCGTTTTCTCTTTGACCCTCTTGATTCAACATCTTTCATACACTCAGTGTTGAATTAGATGTGCCTGAATTTCTCCCTTTTAATTCCCATTTGCACTTTCAGTCTCTGCATCCCCCCATTTTCCTGGCAGCCCTGGGAGCTCTCCTGTTCCTGCTGCAGTCCCATGTTCACCTCCAATACCCATGTGATTTCCTACGAACCGATGCCCCACCACAGCAGGGAAAGCTCTGTCTGAGGAGCTGGAGGATGGCAGGAGTTTCCTATATGGCCCATTTATGAACATCCCTCTCTTGAGATCATGGAATATCAGGATGGTTTGAGTGGGGAGGGAACTTAAAGGTCCCCCCATGGGCAGGGGCACCTTCCACTAGCCCAGGTGACTCCAAGCCCCATCCAGCCATGACACTGCCAAGTTCTCAAATGACACCATGAGTGTCCATCTGGGGACATCCCAGCAGCATGGCCAGCCTGTCCAGTGCTGGCTCTTCTGCCAGACACTTCTCCTTCCTCTGGCATTACAGTTGTCACAATCCATATGTGAGCATTTTAAACATTTCATGGTCAAAGACACAGTCTCTGCCAGACCTCTCGCTGGTGTTACAGCCACTGTTGCCTCACTTTGCCTCCAGCTCCAGCATCTTATTTACTAGTTGTTTCGGTGGTCTCACTAGTGGAAGATGGAACTGTGATTCCATCATCAGTTTGTTTGTTTTTACAGTTATTTTATTAGTTCTATTTTCCCTTTCTACAGCCTACTGAACCAGGAGCAGCGCTGCTCACTCCCACTGACACGGGGGCAGTCTCTCACCAAGCAAACCCTTCTGCATCCCACTTTTTGCTCTCCTCCAGCCCATTCATTCCATCTAAGAAAAACAAACAAACAAACAAAAAACCTCCTGGACGTTTTTTCCTTGGCATCAGTAAATTATTTTCATCATCTCATATATCCTGCCAGTAAATCAACAAGGAACCTCCAAAACCCACGAGTTCTCTGAAGTTATTTTGCACAATGTTCAGTAGCCTCTTTCACAAGGATCTGTATAAATTAACTCTGCTTTTGTTCATCTTTTACATATGAGCTACAATTCTGCTCCAGTTTAAAATACACTTAGAGCTGTGTTAATGGGAGAGGAGCAAGTTGCTCCTCCGGGATACAGAGAGGCCACTTAGGTGTCCGCAGAGAGGGTAAGATGAGCCCAGCCAAATTAGCCATGCTGACATCAGTCCTCAGCTAACTTAATGCGAACAGCAACATTTCCTCCTTAAAGACACAGATGGTCCACCAGTGGCACAAAAGCAGACTTCTGCAGACTTTTAAAGTGCAGCAATGATGTCTGGGGGTGGCTTTTTTGTTGTTTTTAAAGCCAACTTATGTTTCAAGGTTTTTCCCAAGAGGTTCAGATAAAATCCTGTAACCTTCGACAACATGATGCAAAGAAAAATGGTGCCTATCCAGCTACACAAACTTCAGGACATTATTTACTTCAAACCATGTTTCAATTCATTACCTGCAGTGCCTACTCCAGTTGTTATCAGTAACTACAGACATGAATCTCAAAGAAATGGGGACCGAGTTGACACCGTTCGTGACAGCTTTGCAGTGCCTTGAAAACTATTCTTGGAGACTTCCTAAAATACCTCCAGGCTTAGAATAAAATAAAAAAAAAAAAAAAAAAGGGCACACAACACACAAAAAACCATCTAAAAGAATTAATAATCCCTAGAGGCTGTTCTGTGCCTCTGGCAGCTGAGAGCTTTTCGGTCTTCCTGGCTCCTACAGCCCATAGAAAATAAAATCCTCTGAAGTATTACGTTTCCTTAGTTACAATAAGGTGACATGAGGACAGAATTTCAAACTAAATTCTGGTGTTGCCTTAAACCACACATGTAATGCAATTTTAATTTAGTTTTCATATGTCTAAATTATAGATCACTACTATGCCTTAACTCACGACAATGCTAAGTGTCTGACACGCAAGCACCTCAGCTTTGGAGAGAAGTGGGTCTGCAAATTCACCTGTGAAAAACTGAACCACTACTGATGGGAGCTCCATTATACTGGGAATATCCAGCATGTAAACACAGCTGATGGTCGCAAAAAAATGCAACTTTACACAAATCAATTCTTCTCTGGTCCATTCAGAGAGTAATGTTTTTTAAAATGTCAAGACTTGTGTTTTGCTAGGAATGTTCAAAAGGACTTATTTTCAGGGCCAGAGTTCAAATTTTACTCTGTGTTCTCACCACTGAAAATTAAAACATTACAAGAGTAATGTTGTCTGAACAATTACAGAAGAAAACAAACTGTGACAGGTGCCAGTGATGCTCTGAGTTCTGCGAGGAGGACACGCAGAACAGCGGCCCCACGGCTGGGAACTCATCCTGAGCCAGTCCTGCAGGGCACACGGAATTCCACATCTACACCCAGCTCCGTCTCCACTGGATTATTTATCGGCTCTCAGACCCACGGGCTGGTAAAACACAGCGCTGATGATGAGCCCTCTGCACACACCCTGGGGCTGCTGGTCCCCACGTCACCGCAGTGACACACAGGTGACAATCTGCTCCGGGACACACGGTCAGGGCTCCAAGGACACGGGAGCACCGCGGGCACTGCCAAGGACACGGGAGCACAGAGGGCACTGCCAAGGACACGGGAGCACCGCGGGCACTGCCAAGGACACGGGAGCACCGCGGGCACTGCCAGCATCCCCTGGGAGCCCCTCGGAGCCTGCACATGCCAAAACAAAGGAGCCCCCAAAACAAAGGAGCCCCAATCTTCAATCCACGCCTTCTTTCTGCATTCATCAAGAAAAGCATTCATGGAAGTGAGAGGGGCAAAACAGGGCGTAGCTGTAAAGAGAATTGTAACAAAGCAGGTTTAAAACAAAGTCTAGGAGGAAGTAAATGAACACATAGGTATTTATTTGCATATTACGAGCCAATTTCCCAGAAAAACAATACTTCAGGAAAAGGCTTTTTCTATTGAAAAGTAGTATGATGTGTACTTGGCCTCAACTTTAACATATTAGATACTGGAGTATAAGAAAATCCACATTTTCTAGAGTAAATGGCCACACAGCTCACACTAAACCATTTTTATCTTAATAAACTATCAAGCAAAAAGTGTGGTTAAAAAGTTTTATGGAAAATATCCTGCAAGTTGTTACAGAAAACAGAGTTAAACCTTTTAACTAAGCATAAGAAAAACCTTCCTTTTGCCAGTGCAAGCCCTCACTCTCCAAGTGCTCAAAGACCACAGTACTGAGGAACCAAGGGGCTCTCTCCTACATGGAGAATCCAAGAATCCTTCTGAGCAGGGGATGGAGGGGGGAAAGATCAGAAAATATGGGACAGGAGAGACCATAAAGACTCCAAGGAGCTGGTTGAAGTTCCAAAAACTCCGGAGAGGGGCTGAACCATGTAACTCAAAATTCACAGGAGGGAAGAGAACCATGAGGAGCCTGGAGAGGAGCTCAGAGGGCAATCCCCTGATGGTGACAGGGTGCTCCACAGGGCTGGAAGCTGCAGGCATGCACAGAGAGAGACTGCAGGGAGAGGCACGGCCAAGAAGAAGAGAAAGGCATTGTCAAAACTGGCTGAAAAAAAAAGAAGGCAAAGGATCAGTTACTCTATTTTCACTGAAAACATTTAAAATTCATACTATCAGGCTACTTTCCACATAAGTACGTTAGCAAAGACAGGATGACATCGAATCCAATCAAGGACACACTATCGAAGCTCTGTTTTTCTTCTAAGAAGCTGAAAATAAACCTTTAATTGCATGAAGGTTTCAACTCAAGATCCTGGAGATCAAACTGATGCCCTTTGGAATCAGAAGATGAGGTTACACTGATCTGAGTTACGGATAACCAGAACTTGCATCACATCCCTCTTAGACAAGACCAGAAATAGGAATGGGACTGAAAAATGACTCCAAGTCTTCTGCTCTAACCCAAACAAAAAACTTCCACAGAGCAAACGTATCTTGTTATTATGCTTCACATTATTAGATTTTATCTAAACAGCAGAAAGAGAAGAGCACAGAAGCCTAGAGAAAAGAAATTACTCTTTACTGCCGTAAGATAAGTTTAACACGCACCTGGGATCGTGAATGAAACTGTTTTCCTTCAGGAAAAAACATTTTAGAAGCTTAAATGTTAATTTAAAAACTCTTATTTTCTATAAAAAGCACATTATCTCAAATAGCATCCTTTTCAAATATCCTCTGTAGAAGCATTATCCAATCACCTCCCACTTCCCCCCCAGACCCTCCTGCTCCACAGACAGGGTAACGGTGGATGGGTACTAGGCTCAAAAAATTGTTAGGATGTGCCTACATTTTTATTATAGTAGAGCCATATACATCTAAATTGTTACGTTTGGAGCTCTCTTTCATAATGACTTCATAGCACAGTTATGGTGAAGAGTCCAATACCACAAAGTGCATCACAGACAATTTAACAGAGAAAGTTATGATCAGAATTACAAAGATGATCAGAATCTTGCTGAGATATTTGTGAATTATTTGATTTTTTTTTTGCTTTAAAACACTGCACTGGTATCACAGGAGTTAGTTTAATGTAAGTTGAGTATCTCTTGTGCTCACAAACACAACCAGCCTGAGGAAGCAGATCTCCACAAACCCGATGCCAACTCCTCTGCCTTCCCTCATCCCCTTCCAGAGTCACCGTGGCCTGACAGCCGGCACTGCTCTGCTCGCTGCTCACCACGGCCCTCGCTGCTCATCACCCTCCCCACGTTTCCTTACGGATGCCTGCATCTATGTCTCTCCTCTCCACGGCCCGTCACTGCGGGAGGACACGCTCCCCAGGGCAGGGACCACCCCTCTCTCTGCCCCTGCACGGGCTCCTGCAGACACAGCCGGCAGAGAAGAACCAGCACCTCCCTGCCGAGGAGATGCTGAGCTCTCGCAGACACGTTTCCAAGATCAGCACGCTCTGGAGGGACACACTGACCTCCACCAGAGCCTGCACGGCGCTGAGAGGGCACTGCAGAAATCCACCACGCTCCCACTGCTCAGCTCACCCTCCTTGCAGCGGCTCTCGAGGCAGGAAAACAGACTGCATTGACCACTTCACACAGGTCTACTCTGTGCCTTTACTTTCCAAAACCAAGAGCCACAGAGCCCCTGGGGGATGAGCAGTGGGTGCAGCACCAACCAGCGCGTGCTGTGCCTGCTGTGTCAGCTGGAGAGGACACCTCCTGCACTTGGAGAACATTTCCCAGGTGCACACGGAGCTCCTGAAGCTTCTCCTCCTCCACAGACACACCAATTAACCTCCCTAGGCTCAGGTTAACCTTCAGAGTGTTCTCCTTCACACACCTTCACGGAAGCTTATCTTTCTGATTAGTCATAAGAAACATGACTTCATCTTGCTCTGATTCAGTCCATGGATCATCACACTGTCACCCCCAGAACAGCTGTAATTACAACTGACTCAAGGGCCCGTGTTCAGACTATTGTCCTACAACAGCTTAAAAGTAAGTAATTAAACAATTCTGGGACAGGTCTAAATAAACATGTGTTCTACTTTCAAAACAGTACCACAACACACTTGACACTTTCAGGTTAAATTTATAAACCTGCATATTTAAAATTCTGACATCACTTATTTGGCTGTCACAGAAAGAGTGATAGTACAAAACTCAGCTCAAGTCAAAATGGAACAAATTCAGATCTAATTCAGCTCGTCAATGTGTTTAATCCTATACACACTTTTCTTCAGTTGCAGAACACCACAAACAGATCTCTTTTAAAAAGTTGCCAGGGGGGATTGCTGGAGTTTTGGGGTACTTTGTGGGGGTTTTCAGAAGGGAATAAAGATCTTTTTTGGTTTTAAAGAGCTTATAGCTATGCATTGTAGCGCAAAACCTGTTAACAGGTTCTCATCAGCCATAAAAAAAAAAAAAAAAAAAAAACAAAAAAAAAAAAAAACCCACAAACCTCCCCCTCCCCAACATTTTGTACCATTTCATTTATGATTAGTAACTCAGTGAATAAATGGCTTGGCTGGCAAGGCAGCAGTCTGCTGGATATCATCCACAGAGCTGACACAGGGGTCAAAAACCATTTTTTATATTATTATTTTATCCCTGCCAAGCTCTTATTTGAGCACATGGTTTCTTTTTTGTGGTTTCTCACTTCAGTCCAAACTCTATGGAAAGAGCAACCCCAGCTGAAGTACCAAGGTGACTAAGCATTCCTTAAGCAGTATTACAACATCCAAACCTCCTTAATAAGGGCAGTGCAGGTAAGTCAAGCTTAAGCAAACTCAGCCTTTCATAACTGATGTCTGCAGAGCAGGAAGGGAAGAAAGAGAGTCTACATGTGCATGGGACAGGGATGATGGCACAAAGAGGCCGGGATTCGGCAGCAGAACTCCGAGGTGAGGAGCTGCAGCTGCCTGCCCCAGGACACAGAGCCCACCCACCCTCCGGGACCACCAGGACCTGCAGCTCCACCTCACCTGGACTCGGCACATGAACACCCGAACTGCAGCCACCCAACACCCAAACTGCAGCCACCCAACACCCAAACTGCAGCCACCCAACACCCAAACTGCAGCCACCCAACACCCAAACTGCAGCCACCCAACACCCAAACTGCAGCCACCCAACACCCAAACTGCAGCCACCCAACACCCAAACTGCAGCCACCCATTCCCACGCTGGCTTTGGCAGCTGCACAGGGAAACCCCAAACCCAGCACTTTCACCGCCATACACTGTGAGATTCCCTTTACATTTTATCAGACATCAAAACCCAAGAGGGCAAACCACCATGGACAGGGTTTCCATGTGCCCAGCTGGCTTCTCCCTGTGCCTTTCCACACCCTCATGTCACCAAGACTTGAAACTTTTTGGGACAAAAGTCAAGAGCAAATCTCCTGCTCCAAAGTCAACGCTGCACCTCGCACTGCCAAGAGCACAGGGATTTTGCCCACTGCCTCCAAACCCTGACAGCTTCCACATGCAGAAAGTTGCTCAGTCTTTATTTTAGCCTTTAAATATAACATTGTAATAAATAAACAATAATGAATATATGCCTGGCCTCAGGTTTGTAAGGCAATTCTCATGTCTTAGGTGACCACACTTCTTGGGATTAGCCTTAATAAAACATCTGAGCATACCAAACAGTAAGAGTCTGATAAACAGTGTATTTTTTAAATTGTTTAAAGGCTTTTATCTCAAAGGTGGGTTTGCTGGAACCTTCTAGCTTTCATTAGCTCCTTTAAAAGAAACACCCTTCACTCCCCAGTTTCACAGAAATGCTGCATTCTCAGACACACAGAATAACTTGGGTCCTTTAAAGCTAATTGTAATTACATAGTTCAGCTAAATAATTAACCAATTCCATGCTGCTGCACAAAGGAAACAAGCAGTACAGCTTCATACAGCTTGAAAATTAGAACATCAGTAGGTCTGTATACCAATAATTTCAAGTTAGCAAAATATGCCATCACTTATAAAAATGTTACACTTCAATAATACTTGCTTCACATTTATAGGCTAAAAAGCAAGCTTTACACATTTCATAAGCAAATGGCATTTTATTATACTTGCTGTTAATTTGTAAGCTATTCATATATAAAACAATTCCACAATTCCAAGGTCCTCCCTTCCCATTTAGAAATGATTCCACAAGAGCAGTTCATGCACAGCCAGGATTCCAGCAGCATCTCCAGCCCGGCGTGCTGCTGGGATGAGCAGGGAACATTCAGATAGCACCGGGGCTGTCAATACATAGCACAGAAATGCAGCACAGACAAAATCTTACTTACTTTGGAGGCCCACGGCTGCAGACAGTTGGCGTAACATCGAACAAGAAAAGCCATTTCTTAGGCTGGGGGGAAAAAAGTTTCCTTTCTCAAATAAAAGCCACAGGGGGAAAAAAATTGAGAAAAATCCCTCCTGCTTTCTCTTTAAAAATCATAAACCAAAGGAGCGAAGGTACGTATATGCAACTTCTCAGGCTTGAATTTCACACTGAATTCAATTACAGCTTCCACTAGATCTGAAGAGTTTTCAGTATTGCAGGGAGTTAGCAGCAGCAATTCCTATAAAAATGTTCCAGTTTTAACAAGCACATAAATTCAAATCAAAATGTTTCCTAGCTTTTCAAATACAAATATCCATACATTCCCCCAGGCAAGAGGCACGCACCCAAAAAGTGCTGCTAAAATTGAATTAATTCAGAAATGGATTAGAACTGCAGGTTAAAGCAACAATACATTGAAAGGCAAGATATGAATTCTTCAAATTTCTTTTTTCTCTTCTAAAATGCATTTACAAGTGGCTTATCTTCAGGTCCACTTTTCAGAAACTTCATATTCATATTGTAGATGAAATTTTGCAGAGGTTCTTCGGCATCTTAGGCAATTCAGGAATCCCACACCCTGGATATTAAAGTTTCTTCTTTATACTCTTGTCCATCATAACTGCAAAAATTGAATTAGCGTCCGGACCGTAGCTCCAGGATATATGCTCTAACAGGTTTGCACAGTGGAATGCATTAAAAGCCTCTGCAATACAAACCCTTTCCTCTTTTGCCCCCCCCTCCTCCTTTTTTTAATGCAGTTTACAACTCTGCAGTGTTGCTTAGTATTCTAATGCATCAGTCAGATAGCACGGCTAATCCACGCCTAGCTTCTGCAATTAAAACATCTCTGTAATGCCCAACAAAACAGGACGTCCATGGCTACAGCAAGGCTGACTGCTGGAGTCCTAATTCCTACTATCTTTGCTTGCTTCTCAGCAGCTCCCTCAGGAGAGGCTCCCATCGATTGGATGCTCCGCAGCAAGATGAAATATCTAATAAGGAGGAAAGAGAGTGGGAGGGGAACGGAGCTAAAAGGATGACATCACCTGTATAGAAAGCCTTTAGAAACTGCATTAGATCAATTGGCTACTGGATCTGCAGATGCAGCCAACAGAGCATCTTTATTGACCTAATATAAACACACACATATCAGTACAAGGACTGCTCGACAAACACCCTGCTCCGCATCAGCTTTTAGATCATTTTAGCATCTATTCAGGGATGTGCTGCAACTCTGACTATTTTTCTAAATAATTGTTTTTAAATTAATCACATGTATCTATTAACACTTCCAGCAGCATTTAGGTGGATTATTTCTTATTTCTAATTCTGAAAGCTGAAATAAGTAAAATAAATACTGCAGCCATTCACATGCACACACAGATACACCCATCAACAGCTCACAGTAATTTCTGCCTTTATGTATGTGTGTCATACAAGAGCCTCAACATGTTTATCTCATCCTATACATCCTATATCGGAGATTTTTGTCTAGAATAAGAAGTAAATTTCTTATTGAAAGGTGATGTTTATCATCCTCGTAATTTTAATGGTTTAGAAACCACATTTAAAAGTTTTGGTGGGTGGGGGGGGGCTTTTTCCCTCCCTCAGTCAAGGCTGATTCTGCTTCTAACCCCAACCGTCTTAATTCTGAAAATAGTCAATTTAGTTTTATAATCTCTTTTTGCAACTAAAAACTGATATATTTGCAAGGAGCTTAGTGTCTTGGATGGCAGCCCAGTGTGCTGGAGAGCTGCTCCAAGGAAGCATCTCGGAGATCCCACACCTCTGAGCCGGGTCCTCCGCGGCGCTTTCGGTTCCTCGAAGGAAAATGACTTCTGCTCCTGCGCAGGGGAGGAACAGAGGGAGGGGACACAGGGTGCTGGCTCTGCTAGAGCCATTATTTTGTACTCTGGATCATTCACTTCATCCACAAGAAGGAGCACTCACTGTCCCTGTTTTCCCCTCTCTTAAAAGAATTTTCATCACCATATATCGCATTATTCCCAGTTTCCATCATGCTCTACAGGAGCTCTCCAAAAGAAAACTACCCCAGGATGGCCATACTTCCCGTGCAGAAAAAGAGCTGCCGAGGGGGCCCTGGTGGCGGTCAGGGCCAAAAATTCCTTTTCTTTTTTGGTTTGTTTGTTTGCTTGCTTATTTTTGAATATTGGATCAGGCGGTTTGAGGCAATCCACAGAAAGCTCTTTTTCATCTACTGTGCCAAGGGACATGTGGAAGAAGATTCTCATATTTTTGAAGCCAAGTTGCACCAACAGGACACCACTCTCCAATCTCAAACCAACAGCTGCTCAGCAGTCATCCAGGAGTTGAATTCTTCCCAAATTATCACAGAATTATAGAATATCCTGAGTTGAAAGAGACCCACAAGGAGCACCAAGTCCAACCATTACGATGGGAGTTGCATCTTAATTAAGAAAGACCTTCCCCTGGCGCTTCCCAAAACTGTCTTAAAAGAAAAAAACTGGCATCAATGTCTGAATTTACTCAGCCTCTATCAGACAACAAAAACAATAAATGCAACCAGGGTCCATAAACATTACTGGGTTTAATTTGTAATTAAACATAAAGGACAATCTGAACATAATTCCTGTGCTTGCAAAAACTGCAAACATGAAATCTGATTTTTAAAAGCTGAAAGCCTTTCAATCACTTTAGATTTTTACAATGCACTACACAGCCATACAAATAGCTGTTTCTCTTACTGTTCCTCCACTACTGAACAATAAGCCGGATATGTCAGCTCCATCTTACACACGACTGTATTGCATCTTTCCTAATAATGCATTAAATTGTATTTAAGAGCATCTTAAACATCTGTAGTGCTACAGTGACAACCCTTCAGCAGCAACAAACACCCAAACACTTTTATGTGGTGCTACCTATATTATAATCAGCATGATCATGATTTCTATCATGGAGAAAAGCCCTCCCCCCCAGCAGCCAAGGAGCCCCCTCGCTGTTGGGGCATCCCCCCCTCCCTCTGCCCTGGGCAGCAAACCCGACCCGCCGCGCGTTTTGGCACCGATGCCGTATTTGACAGCTCCTGTAAACACCAGCTCAATAATGGGAACAAAATTCTATTTCCTTCCAGTTTTGCCTTTAAGTGCAGATGACATCATCCCTGCGGCCGCGCCGCCAATGAGCGTGGCGGGGGTCCCGGGGGGCTGCAGCACAGCCCTGCCCACCCACCCCGGGCGGGGGCAAAGCCTGACCTACTTCCACACCCCGGCTTTTGGGGCAGCCCCCCACCCCTCTCGGCTTCCATTTCTTGATTCCTTTATTTTAACACGTGCCTCTCTGCACCCCCAGCTCCCTGCAGCACAAGGCTGTGTTTTTATAAATCGTCTGTTTAATGACAAATCTTAAAACTAGAGCAACTCCGAGATGAAAAAAGATCTGATACAAAGGCTCGATAGTGATGACAATCAAAATCCTTGTGAAGGGCTGCAGCACTGAGCAGAACCACAGACAGAAAATCGCCAGTCACATTTTAAGCCAGAATCCAAGTTTTCAGAGAATCTTAAGGAAAAAGCAGTCTACAACCTCTGAATTAAAGGTGCTCTTTGTTCCTTAACGCTGATTTATTTCCATGCTGAAATACCACTCCATACATTTCTCTGCATCATTCCCTTTATCCTCCCATAACGCTCCCCAAATCCTCCTGTTAACCAAATCAGCACATTCTAATTGTCTCAGAAGAGCAAGTCACTGAAAAATGGGATGTTTTTAAAAGGATAGTAAGGCCTTTCATAATTTAAATGCCAATTTAAACACACACTCAGTTAGGCAGGATTAGAGCCTTGTCTTTTTTGAGGATACCACAAACTCAAATGCCCGGGCAGAAGGTGCCCCATGAGCAGCACGACCGTACCCGATCCATCAGAGGAAGACAAGCCCATTGTCAGTGTCGTGGGGAGGATGGGGACGGTCTCCAAGGCATCACAGCCCTGGGTGATGAGGCAGGAGCAGCCAGCACGTCAACGAGCCAAGGGCCTGGGTCTGCAGGCTGGGCTGCAGGACTTGTCCTTTTGTCCTCAGAGCTAGCGGCTGCTGGAGTTCTGCCCCTGCCGTGCTCTCCC
>VWZG01001487.1:321600-441015 GCA_013396735.1 Grallaria varia | reverse complement strand
GCCGTCCCTGCCACGCCGTCCCTGCCATGCCGTCCCCGCCACGCCGTCCCTGCCACGCCGTCCCTGCCACACTGTCCCTGCCACACTGTCCCTGCCACACTGTCCCCGCCACGCCGTCCCCGCCACGCCGTCCCTGCCACGCCGTCCCTGCCATGCCATCCCCACCACGCCGTCCCTGCCACGCCGTCCCTGCTGCGCTGTCCCTGCCATGCCATCCCCGCCACGCTGTCCCTGCTGTGCTGTCCCCACCACGCTGTCCCCAGTGCTCATTCATGGGCAGACACCCCCACCTGCCACCCCCACTGGGGTCACACCCCACTCCAAGCCCACGGTGGGCTGGGGAAGGCGACCGGCGGCTCGGGAACCCATCTGTCACTGCACACACTCGGGCAAGGATGCTTCAGGCTGAAATAATTCATTTTAATACAGGCTTGTGAGTGGGAATTGCCAATCGCAGCAGCATAATGCAGAAATATTTGAGCGCTAAGGGCACCAAGAGGTAATTTCCATGGACTTGAGTACTTCAAATCTGTTTGTGCAGGCAGGCGATGGGCAGCGAGGGGTGCAGGAGCAGAGCCAGCTGCAGCCCCTGCCATGCTGGCACAGCTGGCTGCATTTGGCAGCACTGCCACGCTGCTCCCACCTCTCCCCACCACTGAACCTAAACACCATAAACCACTCAACCTAAACACCATAAACCACTCATGGTACTGTCGTGGCAGGGTGAGCCCCACACTGGGGCTTCCCAGGGAGAAAATTAAAATACAACACCCCTGACCCTTTCAGGAAGGGGAGGCAGGGAAAGCAGCACCACAGGGTCCCGGTGTCCTCCAGGGTGACATTCCCAGGTGCCATCGCATCCTCACGTGCATCGCTCTCCACAGCAGCTCTTACTAACAGGCTGTAGAAAAACCCTGCCCAAAGATCTGTAGGGCTCCTAAGTAGTATGAAAACACGATCCATCCTAAGGGAAGGAGCGCGGGAGAGGAGGGGGAGCGGGAGGGAGGGCAGAGACTGTCATCATCCCTGAAGTGATGTAAGCTTCTAAATATAGCACCAGCAACACTGGAGGAACAATAAAAAGGCACCATGGATTGGATTTCTCCATCGCTTTCGCACTACCCCGACCATCTTTTTTCAGCCGCCGTGTTAAGCAGGGAAAGGTCATCTCCCATTTGCAGCGATTCAGATTTATATGGTTTATAATACTTTCTTAAACATGAGTATGAATTGCAGCTCTCTCCTGCAGCACACGCTCTGCAGAGCCAGGCAGAGCATGATCCGCATGGCAAACAGGGACGTGGGGTGGGGGGGAAGGGGGAAGCCCCCTCTGCACAGACTCAAACAAATGAAGTTCCTTTCTAGGGTCTGAGCAGAGATGATTCATACCACGCTCCTCCCTCCATTCCTGACATCTCATTTCGGCAAGGGGTGAGGAAGTCTGGGACTGTGTGCAACCCAAAAACCCCTGGTGATGAAAAGGTGGGGACACCAACCCCAAAAGGGCCAGTCTGGGGGGTTGAACCCACCCAGACACAAAGGCCAAAATCCCTAAAAACCAACAGCAAAATTTCCCAAACACATTTAGAATTTTGCTCACTAAACATCACCTCAATCTCCTCTCAGAACTGAGGTCACAGCCCAAACCCAGCAGACCTGGCCACGATTTCCTTGCTGCCACCAACCTGGGCAGCCAGGTGGAGCCTCCCATTTGGGAGCTGCAAAGCCCACTAAGGCACGTGCTTTCTCATCCCCTAGAAGCTGATATGAAAGCCAACACAAAATACCACTTTTTCTTCCCTCATTTATTAAAATGGCCTCTCAAGTTAAACCAAAGAGATTAAGACCCTTTAGAACCTAAAGGTACCAGCACACCTCTCACAAGAAAAAGGCCTCTGATTAAATGACCTTGAGAATAACACCTTAAGTCCACAGACAAGGTCCAAAAAATCATCAAAACGCCACTTCCAGTATTTTCTCTGTCTTTTTTTCTTGAGAATTAACACCAAACTGGAAGCCTGCAAGGGGGAAGGGATCTCCCTCGTACTAAATTTCAGAATTCATCTCTAAGTAAGGGTGATTTTCGAAGTCCACTCCCATTAGTGGTCAGCACATCCAGCTTGAAGAGCACACGTGACATGAGCACCATCTCTGTCATGGCATCTCATGAACACTTCCTTCCCAGAACAGTCCTGTGTCTGGAGGGGGTCCTACCCTGGGCTCAGGCGGAACTTCATCCACAGACAGCTGGGCTGTCCCCAGGGCCAGGCTGGGACCAGCTCGGGATCCCAGTGAACAGGGAACAAAGGGGTGGGTGAGGCACTCAGGGTCTCCAGATGCCACAGTCTGTCGCCCCAGCTCAGCCGTGCTGGGGAAGCACAGTGCAGGCTCTGGAGTAGCTCTGCAGGGCTTCCCCCACCGGATGGAGCATCACAGGGCAGCAATTCCCAAACGTCCTCATTTTCTGCTACAAGCCAGCCCTTATTACCTTTAAAAGTGGAAAGCTGAGCATTCTTCAAGACATTTTTCCCCAGTATCATTTCAGGTCCCTCCCTCCACTGAGGGCAAAACAGCAGGAAAAGCCCAGCTACTCTCACTCAATCTGAGAAACTGATCTTAACAGATAAAAACGGCTCAGATGATGCCATACCTGCACTCCACAATGGCAAACCACAACTGCTAACCCAACTTCAAAGGAAACAAAACCAAAATCATAAAGAAAACACAAGCATTGTGGCTATTTTACCTCAAACTAAAAACTTCATCATGTAAGAACAAAACCTGTTAATACTCAGTGATAGAATGCAACTCCGATTGCCAGAGTGAAGTAAGGGTCAATGAGGAGTTCGGATACAAGGATGGTATTTAGTCAAGTATTTTATCTGTCAGATATATCCCTATTAAGAAAGATGCCACATATCAAATATAAAACTACAAATGCTGCTAAATGTCATTAGATAGCAATCAGTTCTATGCCAAAACCAAAGATACTCTTCTAGCTATTCTCTCATGCAGGCAGTGGTTTCCATGCCAAGTTTTTCCAAGAAAAACAGGGCATCCAAATGCTTGCATTATGTGCTGACATTTCTGAAAATTGCTCAGGATATTCCCAGTCTCTAAGCTGGTCCATGAGGCTTACAAAGACCATACCTGAGTAGATGTGAATTTCCATATTCTAAATCAGAAACCCATTTTACCTTGAACACAAAGTCGAAGGCATCACCACAGCCCTTTAAGGAAGTCCTTCAGCATTATATGACATTCAATCCAACAACTCCAACTTACAACCTTACAATGCTAACATGCAAAATAACCCTTCACATGACTACTACTCTCTAAGGCTGGAGAAACCTAAACTTAAATGAAAGGTTGAGTTGGCTACAAATGAAAATACAACCAGGCTGCTCCACTTGAGTAGAGCATATTGGATAAAAACAGCCCAGATGGGAGACAGGAAATAAAATGCAGATCCACACATACCACCATCTCCCTGCACGCAGGAGACCAGCTTGCTGGCTACTGCCCTGTTGGCTTTCTACAAGAAGCCACCCAATATGTCACTTCAAGAGGCTGGGACAATAATGTTAAAAACAAGGACCTGACAAAGAACTGCAACTCAGATGCAAGAGGTTTTTAAGTCTCCCAAAAGCCCAAAACACCTCTCTCTGGTGCAGAGACTGCTTTCACCATCACCTCAGTGACACGATGCAGTTCAGAGCACCAGCAAAACACTCACACAACAGTCTCATTTGCATAAGAGGCTGCTTATAAAGAATTAATGGCTTTGGAAGCGTCACCCAACCCCTTAGGGTCCATCAAAACGGAGATTAACTCTATGAACATGCTACATAAAGTATTTTCTCGGGCATTTTCCAAGGAACTGAGTTAATTCCTACCACAGTGTAAATTTGTCTGTGTGGTAAGAGAAGGAGGAAGAAACAGGTAACTGGTTATTGTGCGGAGAGAACAGTAACAGCAACTTGAATTTTTCACTTTTTCCAGTGGTAATTTGCAAAATATTTAGAAGTTTTGAAAGGTTCTTCTGCCACAAGCTGGCACAGCAGTACATCCCTCCCACAGCACTGCCAGCACCAGCTCAGGACAAGGTCTGAGTGACTCTCCAGTTTGATCCCAGTTAACAGGGCTGGATGGTTTCCCTGCAAAGGACAGACTGTGCTCAGGATCTGCTTCCAAACTGTTCCAGGCTTCCTGGTGAAACGTGCTCAGTTGTAAAAACACTGGTGTGTTTGGACTGCAAGTAGGAAATAAATGTAAAAATACCCACAGGTTTTTCTTGAATTATCACAAACAAGGGCAGTTCTGCAGCTCTGCTGAGCAAGGGGAGGAAAACACACAAACCTGCTGCAGAGCAGTCCTGGGGCCAGGGGGCCCATCATCCCCCAACATGTGGGGACAGAGCAGCTGTACAACTTAGTGCTCGTCTTACTGGAGATGGAGGAAGGTTTCAAAAGCAGCCTGGGAGGCGAGAATCATAACGCAGGCTGGGAGGCACCTGAAACCTCATCCTGTCCAACCCCCCTGCCACGGGCAGGGACACCATCCCCTAGACCAGGTTGCTCCAAGCCCTGTCCAACCTGGTCCTGAAGAGCAGAAGAGGTGGGTCATCCGCTGTATTAGCAACCTCCCAGTTTAGCTCTCCCCAACAGCAACTCTACCTTGTTCCTGACCGAAGCCCCAGCCTGGCAGGGCAGGACAATGTCTGTCCATCTGTCCACGTCCCAACATGGTGTCATCACCCAGCAGCACAGGCTCTCCCATGGGCCACAGGGAGGGCTGTACACTGCACCCAGACTCCAGTAAATACAGGTGTTTGCTTAAAATAAATCCCCCTGGTTTCAGAGTGATGTGGTTTCATTTGTGCATCACCCCGACACGCTGTTACACAGCTGCACATGTCACCTCCCAACTGAGGTGATTCCTGTAATTCACAGTTTATATATAACCTGCTTCTCAAGGCCCTAAAATCTTCATGGAAACTCCTGAATGCAAGTTGTGAACATCAGCTTTCATTACAGATAAACTGGGGTTGACATGTTGCATTATGTTTTTAGTTTTAAAAAAAAATAAAATTTTCATCTGAAAAACACAGATTTTCACCAAAGGGCAGTATTTTTATTAAGTATTTTTGCGTTTTGTACGCAGCCCATTCAAGGCATTACTTGTTGGAAACTGCAGATGCCCATTAATTGGTTTGGGAAACACCAGTGGTCGATGGAAATTCCTAGGAAGATTTTTAATGCACAGCACACTTGGAGCATTGGTGTTTTGCTAATGACCACTACAACCAGCAGCAGACTTTCAAGAGCCCTTGACAGTAACACTGCTGACAAAACGAGCAGACAAAATCAATACATAAAATAAAGCACGAGCGAAGGTGCATTTGGCAATTCTCCCCTTGCTGACAAGAGCAGAAGGGAGAGCCCGAGGGCAGGGCAGGCTGGGCGCAGGATGCCGGGCAGGGGTTCCTGTGCTGGATGCCAGCAAGACCCTGCCAGAGGTTCTTTCCAGCTCCGACGGTGTAGGAGCAGAATCACAGAATCATTAATGATTCTGTGATAATGATAAAAGACCCGCAAGACATCAAGTTCTACCGCCAGTCAAACCCCACCACCATGTCCTCAAGTGCCATATTCATGTGTTTTTTTGAACACTTTCAGGGATAGTGATTCCTCCACTGCCCTGGGCAGTCTGTTCCAACACTTGACTACTCTTTCTATGAAGAAATTTCCCATAATATCCCATCTAAACTTTCCCTAGTGCAATCTGAGGCCGTTTCCTCTCATCCCATCACTTGTTCCCGGGGAGAAGAGACCACCCCTCCCCTGGCTGGGAACTTTTCAGGCAGCTACAGAGTGAGAAGGTCACCCCGAGCCTCCTTCTGCCCAGGCTGAGCCCACCCAGATCCCTCGGCTGCTCCTCAGACCCTTCCCCAGCTGCCTGGCCTGGGAGAGACACCTCAGCATCATTCGTTACCAGAGCTGCTTCAACACTGCCTAACTCACAGCCCCTTGACTGAGAGCCTCTCCCCCTGCCCACAAGGCCCAGCCTGGCAGGAGTTTCCCTTCGGAGGGCTGGGGTTCCGCGCCCATGCCCGTGCCCATGCCCGTGCCCTGCAGACGCTGCGCCCCAGCCCCGGCCACGCTGCGGGCGCGCAGGAAGCGAAGGCGCTGCGGACGCTGCAGACGCGGCTGCTGCGCGGCCACAGGAACAACAGAAACACCGAGAGGGCAGGAGCTCCACGCTGCAAACACCGCCAGCACCCACGGGCTGCTCGGGGGCCTGTCCTGCACAGGGTGCCTGGAGCTGGGAACACACCGAGGCCACGCAGAACCAGGGACGGAGCCAAGAGAAAAGCCTCGTGTTGCACAAAGAGCAGCAGGAGGAAGGAACCTGCATTACCCCCTCCCATCACACACCACCTCCAGAAAGACACTGGTAACATTCATTTCTGTACCCTCTAAAAGCACTGCAAGACCCACGGATTTCACCAAGACCTAAATTTTGTTTTGACTCACAGAATCCCAGAATACTTTGGGTTGGAAGGGAACTTAAAGTCCATCTAGTCTCATGGGTAGGGACACCTTGCCCTATGCCAGGTTGCTCCAAGCCCCATCTAACCTGGCCTTGGACACTACCAGGGATGAGGCAGCCACAGCTTCTCTGCCCAGCCTCTGCCAGGGGCTCACCACCCTCACAGCCAAGAATTCCTCCCCAATATCCCATCTATCCCTGCCCTCTGGCAATTTGAAGCCATTCCCCCTTGTCCTGTCCCAAAGTTCCTCTCCAGCTCCCTTGGAGCCCCTCCAGGTACTGTCCAGGCTGAGCAGCCCCAACTCCTGTCAATGAAGTCAAAATTCTGTCAAGCATTTTTCAAAAGTGTCAGAAACAGGAAGCGTGGACACAAACAGCACAAAGCAGCGAGCTGCAAAGAGAAGCATCCTCCAGCTCAAGGACTACAGATTTCAGCCACTCCCAGATCAGCCACAGCCCCCTTAAGATTCACTGAGATTCCAAATTAACAGGAGCCAGAGGTGCAGTGCCCAGGTTTAGCAAAAGGCAGCTGGAGACATGCTTTAATTTGGTCTTAGTTGGTTTAGATCAATAAAAGGTACCATTTCAGCAAATTTACCTGGTAGTTAAAAATAGCTTCTACAAGACCCACAGTGTTTTATAGCATTTAAAAAGGAAAGGATTAGTAATGGTAAAGCACCTAATGGGTTTGATCCAGTATATTGAAATGTGACTTAATTCCCTCCGATAGTGAGATCCCCTGCGCTACCTCCAGCCTCTGACGGGATTACATTAAGTAATGATCAAAGAACAAGAAACTTGCCACTCAAGCAGTCTGCAGCGACAGACTTCTCTGAAGATAAATGCTTCTACAAGGCTCCAGGACAATTTTTACATGATACAAATATTAAGATACTGTCCATAAAACGCAATATTATAATAAATCTTTTAAACCTCATCATCCTCTTACAGGAGTTTAAAAAAAATAAAACCCCTTGCATCTCTGAAAAAGGGGATTATTACTAAAGTTTGGGACCAATGTCCTTATTCTGCTCTACAATGAACTAACAAGTAAAAAAACTCAGTATGTTGTCCCAACTGCACAGAAATAGGCATTACATCATACGTACACTATTTTTAGAGACACAAATAATCTTCATTTTAAAAAAATCAAACCACAGAGAGAACTGTCAAAAATATACGTGGGTAATAAACGCACAGAATTACAGAATGGTTTGTGTTGGAAGAGACCTTAAAGATCATCACATTCCAACCCCCCTGCCACGGGCAGGGACACCCTCCACTATCCCAGGCGGCTCCAAGCCCCATCCATTCTGGCCTTGGATACTTCCAGGGATGGGGAGTCCACAACCTCGAATTACTGACCACAACTATGATTTAGAAAAATATTTTTCAAATGAAAAAAACATCTGAGTTCACAGGTTTGAGAGTCACATAGAAATTCGTATCAAATTGTTAACCCTGTTTGGTTTTGAACACTGCACAAAACAGAAATGCAAAACTTAGTATCTCGGGGTTTATTTTTCAATTGTGAGAATAAATCCTTGAACCATCTACTTTCCTATCACTTGACCCAAGGTCAAAATAGCAATTTACTTTTTATAAAGCACCAGAACTACCAATGAAGTTTGTTTGTTTTTTTTTAAAGCCTTGTCACAAAAAAGTCATCTGCTGTTAGTCTGGCTGCAGTTTAGTAAGCACCTGCTGCATGGGCACAGACGTTTGGGACACAGTTTAATGGAGATGATGACAATTACTTTCTTCTTTTGTAATTAGAAAACACAGTTGCATTATTGATTGGGTTGAGAACTAGACTAAGAATAGAAATGACTCAGTATTTATCTCTGTTGTGATGACCCCAGCTCCTGGATGCTGATCACCACAAAGATATGCAATCAAGCTTACAAATCAGATCTGAAGCAAGAGCAGGCATAATTAACACTGCATTTCTTCCTAATCTGTTCATTTTGAGCAAGAGCTTTTGCCAAATGTGTCCAGGCTCACTTCCCCCCCCAGCCAGGATGTCACTGCAGGGGTGACGTGTGATATGCAGAGTTATTAAGTGACCCAAATGAAGAAGGCCAGGAAGGCCCAGGCATGAAGAGCTGGGATGTCACTCTGGGGATGCTCAGAGCTGTCCCAGGCAGGCACAGCCTGGGGCCACAGTGTCACCACAGCCTCTGCCTGCACGTGACCCACTGACACGGCCACCTTCTCCACAGGCAGCACTCCTTGGTATCCTCAAAAAGATGTTGAGTGTTTTTCCAAATACACATTTACCCTTGGGACCTGTCTGGCTTGCTATGAGGCAGAAGGGAAAAAATCCCAGTGCCAGCAGAACTTCAACACGGCCACGGAGCACCCTGAAGAGCAGGAGAGCCCACCCACCCCTCCCTGCACAAGGACTGCAAGAACAAACTCACATCACTGGGCACTTCGAAGATATAAACAGAAATACAAACCTGCTCATTTTGAAGGAGAAGAGAGAACACTGCCAGCATGTGTTCACTGTGTTTCCCTTGGAAGGCAAAAAAGCAACCCAACAACAAAAACCTAACCAACTCCAAACACTCTGCAGACAACCAGTGCTCCTGTGAAACAACACTACCCTATGAACCACAAAAATTTAGTAAAGGAATCTAAATGGCAACTCCTTCACCAGAGAAGCCAATCAGATGAGCTCTTTTAAACATTAGTTCATTCAACAGAGGTGGGGGGAGAAATTTAAGATACTCACAATAATTTGAATGTCAACTATCCTGAAGATATACAGTTAAACTAAGTACTAGAACTCTCTTAATTAAGAGGCATAAAAGGAAAGAGCTTCAAGGATGGCAACAATTATTTAAAATATTATTTAAAGTATCTGCATACAAATTTTGGTTTCATGGTCAATCAGTTCTTTCTACAGAAGAAGTTCCAGCACTAACACGGAGGGAGCTCCATCTGAGAAGAAGGTGTAAGCTCATGTCACAACCCAACAGGGAATGTTTTATAAAACACAGATTAACCTTAATCACAAATATAATCACAGTATATTTAATGTGCAGAGATTTACATTCTAAGGAGTTAATGGAGATTGCACGGGTAATTCCCTTCAAAAGCAAACACAAGAGATCTTCTATTTAAGGAAATATTCTGAGCTGGGTTAAGGCAATACTGAATTTCAGTACCTGTAGGAGCTGAATTTTCTTTAGAAAGCAAGAAACTACTTGTGTGTGAGAGATCAGGCATGTGAAAACTGAGAGGGTGCCAGGCTGAGCGCTCCAACCCCAACCACGGAGCCCAAGTGGAGTCCCCAGGGAGGCTGGCACAGTGTGAGACCCCCAAGCACAGAGGGCTCACAGAGGGTCCCTGGGGCTGCACTCAGCTCCTCCACAGAGCACTGAGAACAGGCAGGAGGGGGAAACACAACTCTGTGCCCATTCATCAGCATTACACCAGAGAGGAAAACTGCTGCAGAGTTTGCAAACAGTTTTCCCACTCTGACAGAAATGTTACTGCAAGTTCCTGCCAAATGGAAGTTTCACTCAAAAGCCCTCTTCCTTATCCTGGTTCCCTGCCTATGCAGGATTGCGAACTAGAAGATCTTTAAGGTCTCTTCCAACCCCAACCATTCTAGGATCCTGCCATTCTCTCATGGGCTACATCAAGGGTTACACCATGAAAGCTGGGTTACAAGAGCCCTGGGAGCCAACAGCCACGTTGGCTCATACAGGCAGGAGTTAAACCTATGCACAGAACTAACCATACCTCAGAAGAATTCATTATTTGACCAGTTTATAACGGAATATGGAAAACTATGGGCACCCAACTTTTATTTACTTGTCACACAGGCAGCTTGGTTATCACATTTTTATTCTGAGTCACTTGTTGAGTTACAAATTACTTTTTGCTACCCTATGTACTGTGAGTATGGCACTTTCCAATTAGGAGCTTACAGTCTACAAAGCAAGGCCTGGTATTTCAATTCAGATTGCTGAAAACCCAACAGCTTGCAGATTTGCTAGTGGAGAAGTGGTTGTTTACTCCTCACCACTTAGCACTCACTCATCCAGGAAAACATTTCGCAGCATTAACAGGACTCTTCTTACATATTCCTAATTAACTGACATTAAAGCAGATTTAGGAGCATGCTGTTTGATTTCCATCAAATGCTGGTATATATATATATACATACACATATATACACACACATTCACAAATCTGAGGAAGCCACCAGGTTTGCAACAAGCAACTGCAGGTGCAAGCAAACAGGTGCTCCCTATCGTGGGTAACAAGGAAATAATCCGACATGAAGAAACATAAATCCACAAGAAGCAAAATCCCAGTGAGGACATAATTTGTTGACTAGTGACAATGTCCCACCCTGGTCCCTTGCAGGGTGATCACCTCTGAAATCATCCCTAAGCTGTGACTTGGTCTTTCTCAGACCGAAGGAGCCAAGTCCCTTCTCACGCAGCCCTCCAGGCAAGCACCACAGGTGGCAGCACCTCTTCCTGGGATTCTCCTACTCTTAGTACTGAAATCTGACAATTATTATCTGTGTGCTTATTCACTGTCACAAAACCAAGGAGACAGAGAGAGATTCTGTCATACACGGACCAGAGTTTAAATCCTAATAAAGCCTGCCCAGAGTGCGAGAGTCCAGCATCTCATTTCAAGAACTAATTCAATGGCCCACTAATGATAAAATCCCACACATGTGACAGGTCTAGAAATGAGATGGCAGAGGACGTTAAACTTCAAGCAGCATATTCTCTTCCTGTCACAGACACATTAATGCTGTGCAAGACCTAAAATCACCACCTGCGACCCAACCGCTACCAACAGGCAGGAAAACCAGCAGTCTATGCAAGTTATAAACTCATATCTGACAGCACACATCAGATATTTTTAAGTGTATCAACTGAGAGAGGCTTTGTGTCTTTTGGGGAGATGAAAAGGAAGATGGGGAAAAAGGGGAACAACTGAAATTTTCTTTTCCGTGCACAAAGACTGCTCAAGGTTTGTACTTCAACATTAGTACTGGTTTTAACCTCTGATTTTCAAAGTAAGCCAAAGTATCCAGAACAATTATTTCCAATTAAATAATTTGTCTAGATCGATGTATATCCTGCTACCAAGCAGGAAGTTTGCATGTGAAAAATAATGGCAAAGAGAAACCTCCACATGAGCATTGCAGCCCTGAAACCAGTGGTACAGGACTTCCCACGGTGCAGAGCTTAATCTGTGCTGTTATTTAAGATGAGAAAACGAGCTGCTGTTACTCTTTTTGATGTCTGAACTACCACTATACTATTTTTGAGCAGTAAACATGACCAAGGACGACAGTGTTAATGCTGCATTGAACTGTGTTTGTTTTTAACTCAATTCTAAATCACAGCTCAAAATTACTAAGGAAAGGAAACCTAGTAATTCCTACATCTTACCAAAAGAACTCCAGGTAAAAACAACAAAAACCAAGAATGACCATTTCTCTGTCCAGTGAGCACGTTAAGATTCACTTACAGTGCTTGACTAAAGACCTCTAAACCAAAAAAAAACCCAACATCTTTTCCAACTAGCGCCTGGACTTCACTTGCATCGACGGTGTTCAAACTCGAACAACTGCACTGCTCCCCAACAGCATCCTCAAAAACGACAAGCACGGACGACCCCGCTTCACCAGTTTTGCCAGTAAAGGAAACCCCCACCACGCAGCCAGCACGATGCCCAGGCGGGCCCAGGGAGGGCAGACTCACCGACACGTAACTGCTGGAGTCCACGTTGTCCGTGATGGTCTGGCGCTCGCCGCGCTGGTTGATCCTCCTGTACCTGCGGCGCGACTGCCGCAGAGGCACTTCTCTTTGCAGGATGCTTTCCTCATTGTCCTTGGAGTTCTCCACCTGAAACACACGGTCGGGTTCCTGGTTAAACAGCCAGTTCTTCCAGAGCACGGAGAGCCGATGGAGCCGTAGGACGCTCATGGGGAAGGCGCCGCATGGGCTCGGGGCAGTGGGAGCCGCAGGGGACGAGGACGGCGGCGCTGGGCAGAACCCCCGCGCCGGGTCCCACCACCGCTCGTCACAAAGAGCCGGAGGCCACGGCTTCCTTCCAGGAAACAGGGGTTTAAAAAAAAAGAGTCAGAAAGGCCCACGTATCCTCTAAAAAAAGTCCCTCGTCAGTAGAAACCCGCCTGCACCCACACATAGCACACAAGTTACACACACTGCTCATTTCAAGCGTATCTTCAACACAGAATCACCATTTCTTTGTGTGTTTACAATCTGGAAAAGAGATTGAATTACATCCCCTTTTTATCAGCGTAATTTTTAAAAGTGTAACTTATTTCTAGTACAAGCCACAGCTAAACTTAAAAGATTCCATCTTTTTATAAATAGCTACTCCACCCATGTCATATTGCCTTCTAATCGCTTCCAGCGGATTATGGAGAAATAACTGGAACTTGATCGATATCTTAATGTTAAATATTATTTGTGACTAAACATCAAAAATTAGGTAAATTTATCTTGTTAGCAAAAGCCAACATGAAACCTTTTATCTCACTAGTTACAATTTTTTTTTCTATAAAAAGCAGCTTCATCCTTTCCCATTTCCTTTTGATGTTTTGGAAAAATATCTCCCAGCAGGAAGCAGAGCAGACATGCATGCAAATAGCTGCAGTGGGCAAGAAACTGCCCTACAATATGTTTACTATATAGAGGTTTTCACTGTACTCAGTAGGTTATTTTTATTTTTTTCTGCCTGCAAATTTCACTTGAAAATCCTAAACATTAAAGACTTTATTACTGGAACAGGAGAAGAAGCTCTGTGTGGTCTTACGCAGCCCTTGCTTCACCTACTTGGGTAAATTATCTCAAAATTAAAATTCAAAAGGTATAAAGGAATGAAACCCAGACAGATTTAACAGACAGGAACAGGAAAGTAACCAAACTACCTAAACCATCACAAAAGCAAGATCACATCTACTTTCCACATCATTTTTTCCAAACAACTAAGCCTGTCTGAAGTCAGAGGAAGATATAAGCAGCTGGGCTTGTCTTGTAGGTTATTTTTGATTCCATAGAGAAAAACATATATTAACAACAAAGATCAAAGACACAACAGTTAGAAAAGAAGAGTGAAGCTCACACCATATTGTCAAAAAAAGAAATCAGAAAAGCCAAATTCCCCCAGCAAGAGGTAACCTCACTTTTCAACAGAAAAGGTGAATCACAGGACAACAACCAAAGATATTCAGCAGCAACAAGATGGTACATGGGAGTAAAAACACAAGGCATGCAGGCAGAAACAAAAAAACTAAAAAATCCTTTTGATCTGGCCATTTAGTATCATCAAAAAATGTAGTAAGACACTTGATATAGAGGTGTTTCTGCATGTACCATAAAATACAGATTTCTAGTTAGCAGCAATGTTACTCTCAAATTGTACAGAAGGCTTCCAGAGGTCAGGAGGCTTGGTTTTGTACTCATTAAATAACCAAAAATTGTGCTTGTTTAATTTTTGTATGTGAGCTCTTTCAATAATTATCACCCTTTTTTCTCTGCATTCAGTCTTACAAGATCATAAAAACTGAAACAAGCAGTGAGCTCCTCCAACAGAACAGACTAATCTGGGCGTGAGACACTGCTGAGGTGGCTGGACAAAGACTCTTCCAAACTGATGACTTTTATTATTAAGAAGTCCCAAACCAAACAGACTAAACTAGAACACACTCAGGGAAAGAGGAAATTATTTTTCTTTCACAACTCTAACTGAAAACAAAGAAGTGAGCATAAATAAATTATTTGTTAGCACTAAGGCAGAACAAACATGTGCTGAAGAGGGAGAAACTGCGACCACCTGCTTCCTTCAGTTAGAGCACCGCACACAACATGAAAATCAGAAGCCAAGACAGAGCTGCACACCCCAAAGCCCCGAGGTGAGGAGCAGCACACCATGGTGGTTGGGGTCCCGCTGGCCACCGGGCAGCCAGGGCTGCAGCAGCAGCTGCTGGGACCTGTGAACAGCACAGGCAGAGCTGGCTCAGCTGAAACCACAGACTGCTGCTGGCAGAGAGGGGTCACCCTCCTCACACTGCCCAGTGCACGGGCGCTCCTGCAGAGGAACCCAGGCAGCACAATGCTCCTGCAGAGGAACCCAGGCAGCACAACGCTCCTGCAGAGGAACCCAGGCATGGGTGCTCCTGCAGAGGAACCCAGGCAGCACAACGCTCCTGCAGAGGAACCCAGGCATGGAGCACAATATCCCGGGCAGAGCCAGGGGCACCAGGCTGCCATGAGGCTGCCAGGTCAGACGGACACACTGCCTTCCACATTGCCTCCTGTTATTTCAGTGTCAATAGAGAATCATGGAATTGGTAAGGCTGGAAAAGGCCACTAAGATCATCAAGTTCCACCATTCCCCCAGCACTGCCAAGGCCACCACCAACCCACATCCCCAAGTGCCACATCCATTTGTCTGTTAAACCCCTCCAGGAATGGTGGCTCCACCTGGGCAGCTGTGCCAGGGCCTGCAACCCTTCCCATGTAAAAAATATTCCAAATATCCAATCAAAACTTTTCCTGGCATAACTTGAGGCTGTTTCCTCTTGTCCTGTCCCTTATTCCCTGGGAGCAGAGCCCAACCCATTGGAGAGAGTGAGAAGGTCCTCCTGAGCCTCCTTTTCCAGGGGATGCTCCCGTATCCCCAGATTCACCCATGGCACTGGCTGCCATACAGAAATCCAGAAGCACCACAGGACTGTCCCCATTTCCACTGGCAGCCCAAGCCAGTAATGAAATATCTTCCACCTCGACACATCAAGCTGCTCTTCTGAAATCTTATGCTCAAATCTGGAGAAGAAAATGAAAGCACCAAGGAAGAACAGAAAGGACACTCTAGTACATTGAGACAGGCTGCAATTCCAGGCCATTTTCTTAAGTGATAAATGGGCCTATTATTAATTCAATAGATTGCTCAGCTTCCAAAAATATGAGTTACAATGCCCATTCACACACTATCTGTTATCCTCATTAACTTAAGTTGACCACATTTTATGGCCTTTAAAATGGGTCAGTTCCCAGAGGATTCCCCCTACAAAACTGATTTACATTCTAAAATGATAGGAGAGAGGGGAAAAAAAAAAATAAAAAAAAAAATCAGTCACTAGCAGGGAATGACAGTGTTCTTAAAACCCATTAAAGGAGCCAACTAATTATTTTGCTTGAAGATAAATATTCATTATGTATTAAAACTCGTTATTATGTTGCAAATTAAAAATGAGAGAAAATAAAAGAATTAATATCAATTAATAAGAATTAATCAGGGAAATGAAACTCAAGTACACCTTGTGTCAGTGCAGATCATTAGCAAGTTGCACACCAGCACATGGATGCTTTTTCTTACTCAGTGAGTAAGAGACACTGTCAAATATTAGTTTTAATGTTACCACATCTAGATCTAAGGCCCCTAAATCAATAGCAGTCTGGAGATCTGAGACTGATTAACAGACACGTGGCTTCTCAGCACAACAAACAGTTCTGTTCCAGCTCCATTAACAACACAAGATGAAAGCTGAAGGAGCTCTGCCCGTGTCCCCAAGCACACTGCTGGGGCACAACCTCAGCCTGCACAATGGAAAAGCCATCCTGATGTTCCAGCTGCTGAGAGCACGTGTGCATCAACCCGGGAATGATGGAATACACTGTATTATCATCTGCACACACACCTGGCTGCATTAGCAAGTTTGGTGAAAACCCAGAAGGATCCTGGACATTAAGGTAGGTGACACCTTGCTGAAAACCTCATCCTTCAAGCTTGGCTAACCATTCTCATGTTTCTTCTCTTGCCTACAAGGCTTTGCACCATGTGGCGCTGCAAAGCTTGCAGGAAAAAGGCTTTTCCTCCCAGGCACAGCCAATAAAAGCAATGAAATGGGGAATGGGGGTGTAAATAAAATATTCCAGATAGAAGTCTGTCGTTGCCTGACTCAGGAACGCTCAACTCAGCCGTGACTGGTAGGCTTTTGAAACTCAAGTAAGCATAATTTTAGAAAGAATGACCTAATCATCATCATCATTTACCCATCTAGATTAAATTTACATAGCTACTGCTGTTACCAGAGCAGCCATAGGTATAATTGAAATCAAGGCAATTTTGCTGCAATTTTATAGAATACTTTACAATAAGCTTTCTGCTGTAAAAGAGAAGGAATTTGCTGAAACCAGCAATAGATTTAAATACATATGAAAAAAAAATCTGTCTTACCACAATCATTTCTGAAGGCTCCAGTATGATACACTCGCATCCTCGCTTTCCTCCAGACTGCTTGCCAAAACTAGAGTGGGATGGGAAAAGAGTAAACAAAAAAGAAAGAGATGAACAACCTATTTCACCTTTTCAGTCACAAAAATAATTGGCAATGGTGCACGTTGTTAAAAAAAAAAAGGGACAAAAAAAATTGATGAAAACTGCTGTGTGATAGCATCATCATCATAATTTTTTAATTTATTCAGCATCCCTCATCACAGCCTGCTATGGAACAGACAACATCCTTCAGGACACCCAACAACAGGGGTGGCTTCAGGGGAGCCACCTCTGGAGAAGGCACCATGCAGGAAGAGCTGGAAAGAGAGCTGAGCCAGGTATTGCTGGGGGAAAAAAGGGTGTGTTACAGACCAACAACCTCTTGAATCACTGCACTTGTGACTGCAGTGGCACCTGGAACTGGAAGTACCTGACCGCACATATTAAGGGAGTTTGTCTCCACAACAGACCCGTTGTCCTGAGGTGGGTTTGCTCGACCCACCTGCCCCCTGAGCACGAGGGAAAGCCATCCCAGGCTTTCCTGGGATCCCCATCACATGGAAAAACAACCTGCGTGCTGACCAGAGCAGTCCTGGACCAGCAGTCCTGGAGCAGCAGCTCAGGAGTTGTAGCTGCTGTAACAAACCACACTGCCAACACCAATCACGTTCTAACACCTGCCAGCAGGTGAGATGACTGAAGAACCAATTAACACAAAGCAGGGACTAATGCGTGAATTACAAGGAAGTTAAGACAAGTGTGAAGACAAATCCTTAAAAAGTGGGTCAGCTCCATCTGTTTTCACTGAGGTTGCATTTGGAAAGTACATCTGAAGCTCCAGCCACAAAGATGCGAGTCACACCCACGGTCACCTTGAAGGCAAAGATCCATGGAGCACCACCACGTTGGCCAAAACGTTTCAACGTGTTAGAGGAGCACTCCAAAACTTCTGCAGGGTACGTGCACTTCCAGCTTAAGCAACTAAACTGCAGCTGAGCTCAACTAAGCTGAAGGAGGGGAGGTTTGGATTAGGTACTAGGAAGGTGTTCTTTACAGGGTGCCCAGAGAAGCTGTGGCTGCCCCTGGATCCCTGGAGTGTCCAAGGCCAGGCTGGACGGGGCTTGGACCCACCTGGGCTGGTGAAAGGTGTCCCTGCCCACGGCTCAGGGGGGTAGAATTAAATGAATTTTAAGTTCCCTTCCAACCCAAACCATTCTGTGATTCTCTGACACTGCTACGTGAGGCTTCAGAATATTCCAACAAAGAAATCCGTGTAATCCAGTTAGGATAAAGAATCACAACCAACAGCAGCACAGCAGCTTCCACTGTTGAGTTTGGATTTTGCTAATGGTCCACTGAAGGAAAAAAAAAAAGTATTTAAATCACATGATTACCATGGAGTCATAAATGACTACTAAAACTTTCTCACTCAGTCCAGAGTAGCACAGGTTTCACACAGAAAACGGGCATTTTCACACATCTATAGTAAGAAACTCAGAGCTACAGTTTTCATGCCTCCTTTCATGCTTTTTCCACACAGCATGTGATCCAGGCATGACAGTCTTGTGTTTGCAAAACATAAAAAGAATGGTTAAACTACATTCGCTAATACAACAAAGTCCATTCAGCTCAGAAAATACAGAAATGTCATTCTTAATGTCAGCTCCAACTTCGAGGTGAACTGAAAATTCCATGTTAGGATTTCTCCACAAACCAAAAAGCAAAGTGAGACCAACTTTGCTACGGATTCATTTTCAATTGAAGAAAAGAGAAAAAAGTTGCAAACAGTTTTAATTCTGTACCTTACACTAGAAAGCTAAATACAGGAGATATTTTTTTTTTTCCCAAAATCAAAATCCTAAAGTAATTATGTGCAACCGGAAGTTTCAGGTTTTGCAGCTTTTTAAGAACAGGAATAATCATCCTCAGTTTTATCACACAACAGATTATTACTGCTACTGCCATATGTCCTGTAGTTAGGAAAAGTCTCCAATTTCCTGCTGCAGGTTGTTCAGGCACAGTATTTTTGTTGTGTAACAACAATTTATCAAACTCCTGCAGGCTGAGGAAGGGTGGTTGTTTTTTTTTTTCTGCTTTACATAAATACATTCCTGAAATCCAGCAACTGTCCAGCTCCCCTCTGCTTATGCTGCAGCATTTGCTAATTAGGTAATGGCAGTAAACACTAACGAGGAAGGGAAGAGCGCTTGGAACAAAGGTCACGCTCTTGGCACCATCATTTCTGCTCCATCAGGCACTTCACAACAACCAAACACTCGGAAAAGGATTATGTTCCAAAGACAAAACCCACCCTGCTAATCCTAAACTACTCATATTAACAAGTCAATAGGTCAAGTTTAATTATTTCCTGGTGCACAGCGTGGATGGTTTATTGATTAGTCCACAACAGAGGCAGCATATGGTTCTCCCCCAGCCATAACCACCACTACGTCTTAAAAATACCCATTTTGAACATTCCTAATTAACATACACAACATGTTTCAGAAACATGGATTTTAACTTGCTTAATGACTTATTCCGTATTTTTTCTCTAGAATACAAATGTTTAGCTTCTCTATCAGTTAAGAGGTTTGCTGACATCAATATACTTCACTAATATGCCAGTTATAATCCAGGCATCAGAATAATGTTCATTCCTAATTATTTGGAAATGGAAGAGGTTCAGTCAAACAAAGCCTTGCAAGGGGAGGAGATAAAACCCATTTGGGACACAAGAGCAAACTCTGACTTGGAATATTCTTCCAAATGAGAAGGAGCATTTCTGTGACAACAAACTACTTGGAGCATCCCATTCCAGCTGGGCTCCAGCACCTCTGCTGATGGACCATCACAACAGCAGCTTCCCCAGCCACAGCACATCCCTGAACACCATGTCCTCCTGATGGCACTTGTGGCACGACACTAGAAAATCAGGAAAGCCTCAATAAGGTACAGCACCTTACATGCACTTTAGTGCTTTCAAGCAGAGTGGGAAAAATAATCCAATTAAAAATTTAAATTAATACTCAAAGTGTGAGAAAACATGAAAGTAATGTAAATTAAGCTCTACTTACAATAAAAACTATGACAAAGGACATACTACCACTGGTATAACCGTTAAAGCTTTAAATGATCCAACAGTTTAATTGGTTGTTAAAATATGCATGATTTAAATTTAATATCATTACTCTATAGCCTCCCATTGCTGGAAAAAGGCAGTACTATAAAACTACACGACAATTTTTTTATTTATAATTTTATTGTACGCTCCTGTCACTTAATATTCATCTATTACATCTGCATCACTAATTTTCAGACATTCACTCACTGCCCTGCAACACTGTCATGGGAAAAAAACGTCTTCCACATACCAAAGGCAGCTTTGTTTGTCCTTGATTTATGGATGCCTCATTTGCAAGAAACCTTGTTTTCCTCCTGATTCATCACTAAGCATAATTAAAAAGGCTTAAGCAATTGCAGCATGTGAGAAAGGAATGTAAGCTGAACTGGCGTGATATCCTATGGCAACCACGAATGGGTGTGCAGGCCAAGGGATCCAACTGGAGCTGCTGGAATAGGAAAGCCCAGCACTGCAGGGAACAGCTCTGAGGGTCAATCACCAGCAAGCCAGGCTGGACAAGGCTTGGAGCAACCCGGGATAGTGGAAGGTGTCTCTGTCCATGGCAGGAGGCTGGAACTGGAGGAGCTTGAAGGTCCCTTCCAACCCAAACCAGCCTGTGATTCTGATTTCCCTCAGTTCATCTGTCCCTTTTCCACTGCATGATTTGCTCCTCCCTCCACAACTGCAGAGCCAAAGCCCAAAACCTCAGATGTGCAAGCAACTGAATACGTGCCAGACTTCACTGACACAGCGGATGGAGCAAAATTAAGCACCAGAGAGAGCCTTTTGTATTTAAGAATACTCCCATTTTCACACTCATGCCCACTACCCAAAACAGGAAGGTGTTAAAACTTTTTTAAGGCATTAGAGTTGTTATAACAAACCTCACTTTTACAAAACACACTATTTAGAAAAGCCTCCAATGTAACATATTTTGAACATACAAAAGCAGTTGTTTAAACAGGATGTGCACAACCACATACAGCTTTCTGACCACAAATGTTTAAAAATCCTTCACATCCAGCTGTTGAGCAAACTGAGTATTTGGTGCTGAAATACACTTCCAATTTCAAGACTGACAAATTTCAGCAAAAGTAGTCACATTTTACTTGAACCTTTCTTGATATCAACATGTTCAAGTTATTCAATCCCGAGTTTCTCATTCTGCATTACTCAGAACACAGTACATACGTTAAAGGTAAAAACACAGCCTGTCCTGAAGAGCTTTCAGTTTCCAAACAGATGGAGACTGAGCCTGAATGTCCAATTATTTGTTTCAATACTGATTAGCAGGCATCTTCAAATTTACAATACTCTACTACATCCTGAAACAATATTTTCAGATATTTTGGGCATCAAAGCCTTCAACAGCAGGATGTCAAGTGCTTTACATTCTGTTCTGTACTTTCCAGGAACTACAAAATCATGACATTATCCTGACTGTGTAAGCTGGTGTCAGTAACACAGAGTTGTCTGTGACCACCTGCAGGAGCTTCTCCTGCAGTAACCCCCAGCACTGGGTGACGTGTGTGACTGGGACAGGACCCTGATGTACCACTTCATCAATATAAAAACCAAAGGGTTGCAGATATTTTGTCCTTATGAATATAGTGGTCTCCCAACCTGCCTGTCAGGCTGCTTTCAGAAACAAAGACAAACTGCACTTTTTGCCACTGCAAAGGGAACCCCATGACCCCACCCATCCAGTAACATGGAGGGATTTCTTCCATGCAGAAACACTGTCCATGCAAGAGCAAAACTGGGCCTGGAAGAGACAAGTTGCATAAGGAAAGGAAGGCAGGGTTTCCATTACATGCTGTTCAGGTCCTGAGCTTTTCAAAGAAACTTCATTAGAAAAATATTACAACACTTAACTCCATCAGAAAACAGTTTACAGGAAACCTGACACCACAAGATACATGGCTGAATGCAAAATACCTATTTCAATTAATGCTCAGTCATCAAAACCCATTCCTGCATTAGCTCTTAATAACAACAACATTTAGCAGGGTTATCTCTTAAGCTTGCTGAAGTTTTAATTGGAAATTATTCTGGAGGCTGTGTAACATGCTACTCAGTTTGCAGGCTGTGAGCTCAAGATCTCTGCACTAATTACACTGTGACCACAGTGACACTGAGGAACCCTGAGCCTCACACAGCCTCTCCATGCAGCTTTCCAGCTATTCCAGGCCATGGGACTACACAGTCTTAGTAAAATTGTATTTCAGTAATAAACAAGCTATACATGACCCTTTGCTTCCAATTTCATTTCTCCTGGACTTTAGCTTAGCCAATAAAAAACTCTTTCTGTGGCACAATCAGCATTCCCTGCAGTCCATAAAAGCTCTGAACAGCAGCTCTTGTAAGGAACTAAGAACAGAGCAAAAGGAAATTACTGGTGGGGGTGGAAACATGGACAAGATTATTTGGTCATATAGTTGCAGCACGTCTGAACACAGTATTTCTTCACCCTTTTGGCTTGCTCAGAAGTTTGATTCACACAAAAAAGGCTGCATCATGCTTTTGCAACACATTCCCAGCCCTTACTCAACATCAGCACCTCCAGAACAAGGAGCTGCACTTTGGGAGACAGGATTCGTCCTTCCTCTCACTGGTGCACTGCCTCTCCTCATCCATATTCCTTTTTTCCTCAGAGTATTTCCATCCCACCACTAGCACTGCCAGAAGAATTTCAATACAAACAACTCTATCTGAATTAATTAGTTTTACAAATACATCTATTGGTAGCGTTCCCAAGTTGTTGGTTCACTTACTGGCTGTCAGGCAACGCTACAAGTTCCAGCCACCACTTAACAGCAATGCCCAGGGAGAACATCTCCTCCTCCAGAGCCACAAACGTGCTGCACAGCCACTGCTTCTGTCCTGCGCTGAGCAGACAATCCAGCAGCCTTGGTGAGCACAGGGATGGAGGCCTCCAGCTCTCTTCACAAGAGCAGAACAATAATGCACAGCAGTCAGCTGCAAAGAGCTTTCCAGTGTGAAGCAAACACAGGATGTCGTCCTGAGAACTCTGCAACTTTTGAATTGCTTACTCTGCAATTGTAAATCACAATTCAGAACCTTATTGGCAGCTGTCAGTTTACAGAAATTAATTTTACTGTCTGACAGCAGTGGACTGGCACACGTGGAGCCAGACCTTGGGAGCTGAGGGAGAAAAAGCACTGTCCATACTGTCATAATTTAAGGTGCTCAAATTGCAAGTTTTAATTCCACACTCTTATTTACCAACATTGACAGTCCTGTAAAAGCACAAAATTTTCTGTGCTTTTGGTACTTCACACAGAACAGATTCAAACACTATTGACAGTCACAGTAAGCTTCAAAACACTGTTATTCGCAAATATTAGCACAAAACAAACCAATATAATTTCAGCCCAATGATGCAAAACTGGAGTTCCTCTTTCAGGATGACAATTTTCTTGACCTAAGCATTTGTGTCTTTTCCTTTTACTAAAGAGAAATGGCTTATTGAGTCACTGATGTATCTACAACTCTTGTGAACAGATACCACAACACAGTCATGAGGCCATTTGGAATAAAGGAAGTGTTCTAGTGAGTGTCCTACTCACTATATGAGTAGGACAATGATTTCAATTCTTTCCACTTGTAAGATTTTGGAAGGGTTTGAAAAAGAGAATATTTTTTTTAAGCAAGACTACATCTTGAATGTTTCAGGAGTTTGCATTTTCCCCTTGGAGGTTCAATTCTCACAGCAGTAGGAGGCTGTCAGCCACATAATTGGCTTCAGAAGTTCCTCCAGGCCCTTGATGTATCTCCTATGGCTAATCGTGCTGTGAGTAATCTCCTTCAAATATCCTGTTCCCAGGAATTGTCTTCATTAACAAGCAAGGTTAACACAAAACCTCTTTAAACTAGCTGACATGATTTCCCTTCCACAAATCCATCAATCCTGTTCTTCTATTCCAGCCATTGCCTTCACGTTAGAGGCAAATTCTTGTTCTATGCCAAATCTATTGATAAATCCATTCTCCAGGCAAAAGAGTAGTCAAGGTTATGCCATCTCTGTACCTGGTATTACTGACTGATCTGCTCCTTAAAAACCTGACAGGGCTTTTCTCATCAGGAGCACCAGCATCAGAATATCGAACAGATTTATCACACCTGGATGCAAGTTTTACTCCTCCACTTCTTAAACCAATTCCTGAATTACATCTTGAATACAAATTCATCCAGGTGGATGAAAAAGCCCTTCTCAAGCACAGTGAGCCCCAGTCTCCACCCTTACCCATTCAAATACTTAGAGAAGGTTAATAAAGGAGTGACTGCCCACTTTCTCATGTTTCCGTGGGGCTAAGCCTCTTTCAGGCTGGAATCTACAGAATATTTTATTTCAAAGAGTTCTGCAGAAGAAAATTAAGGTTTCCCTGAAGCTCTGGTAGGCAGTCGATGACAGGAGGCCTGCAAAAAGCACCACAGCTTACCCAGCATTTATCCAGGTTCACTTTACAGGTGTCCACTAATGCCTACCATGACATTAAGTATTACTTTAAATGTAATTAAAATGTTGCTAATTACAATTATGAAAGAATACTACTAACTTATCTCAGTCACTGTTTCACATGAAATTAGCCTGTAAGTGATTGGTGACCGGAGCTCCCTCAACTAAAAATCTAATAGACGAATTAGTCCTATTAGGAAAAGTAACTGAAGTTTATACCACTGTACTGAAGAAAAAAAGCCCAGCTTTATAGTTAATGCATGAACGTAATTCAAAGGAAAGGGAAGTGATCTGAACACCCCGGGTACCCAGCAGCAGTGCATCCCCTTCCTTTCCACATGATCTCTCCACCTACGGGGACAGTAACCCCAGGAACTGTGTAAGCTGTAACCTGCCAGCAACTCTGTGACCCTTTCACCATCCAGCAGCCATTTTTCATCATTATCCATAATAAAACTAAGTGTAATCTTGTGAATTAGCTATAACAGGTCTATTTTGCCTCTTTTTTTAAGGCATGAGAAACCTTAATGATGCTCATGACTTACTCCAAGTTTAGCAAAACAATGATTTGAGCAAGTTTTTATGCAGATATCAGCTTGCCATGTCCCTTCTGGTACTCCTGAACTTATCACAGACTCATCATAGTATGGTCTGGGTTGGAAGGGACCTTAAAGCTCCTCCAGTTCCACGGCAGGGACACCTTCCACTGTCCCGGATTGCTCCAAGTCCTGTCCAACCTGGCCTTGGACACTTCCAGGGATAAGACTTCTTGTCCAGCTTCTCTGGACAACTTCACTCAAGTAACTTCAGTCACTCCAGAGCATTAAGAGTTTAACATCCAGCCTACAGTTAACTGAGAACTGAGTACTGAGTTGAATAATTCAGTCCTATAGGTTCTTATTAGTACTTACCATGAAATTCTAGTCTATGGAAATGTACTTGAGCAGGAGGCAACATTAAGTCTATCAGCATGCTCAGCCCATGCTGAGTCAAGTGAAATACAGTGAAATAAAATTTCTGAGTGATGTACAAGGTCAAGCAGAGTATTACTGTGGGCGCTCAGGGCATTACTTGAGCAAGTCCAGCTCAAGTCCAATAACGTGCTTCAGTGAAAACATTTCACAGCGTGCACTGTGCCCCAGCCCCGAGGAGCAGTGACACTCCTGGCATATACCCTCCAGAGCTGATGCTGCTGGGCTCTTCTTGCTTCTCAAAAATCATTCATGCCATTAAATACAGCCCCCAACCCAGTGGCAGGAGCCACGTGATCTGCTGTTGGATTTCTGACACAGGAACTCTACACAGAGTAATTCATGCTGTGTGACTGTTTTAAGAAAAACAGAATAATGAAAAAAATTGTAAAATTTGTTAAAAAATTTACAGTAACACCAACATATAGAACGTATTTATTTAAAACAAACAAATAAAAACATCCTTTGCCTTACCTTAAACAATAACAACTTTACATACCTGCAAGGTGGTAAAAACATGGAATCCTTCATGAGCACGGATCCAGAAAGTAGGATATACCAGCATCTTGCAATAGTTTCTGAGCTGTAAGAAAATAAATCATTGATAACTACTTTCCTCTCACAGCACCTCAGAATTAGGAGCCTGAAGAGAACTCTGAGCTACAATATTAATTCTTGCAATATTCAGAGGTGGTGTTAGAGCTCCATCCCTCTCCCACACAGGATGCAGGCACTGCCAGCTCCGGGGACACAGTGCCACCTACTGAGTGTCACCACGACTGCCACCAGTCTTGGAGGGGACACTGACACTGCCTGTGCCTTTCACTGCTCTGTGTGCCACAATCACACACAGACCCCTCACAGGCACCCCTCCAACGCCAACACCACGCTGCTGCCACAAACACCCTCTGGCACAGCATGTCACCAGCCTGGCCAAGCTCAAACACTGTAAAGGCTTTTATTTGCAATGACTGAAAAAGCACATGATGTATTAAAACAGGCACAACAGTGCTTTTGCTCACTCTTCTACTGAATAACTCCAATAAGTGCTATGTACTCACCAAAAGAGAACTTGGTTGCCCTTGTACCTCTCATAGCGGGCACTTGATGACATTATTCTGCGGGAGAAGGAGGAGAAGTTTAATTTCAATTTTAATCCCCAGAGATCATAAGCCACTATTCACTCTATTTCAGTAGATCACTTTAAAGCTCTAAGACCTCAAATTCAGCTATTTTTTTGTTCTAAACAAAGGATGTGCTTAACCAGAAAATTCAAATTATTATAGTGTTCTTCATTATCCAAACAGATAATATACAGCATGTTCTCTAAGTGTTTAAATCACTCCCACACATTGGAATTACCCATAGCAACAGAACTGAAGAAACTAAAATACTTCCAACACGCTTTTTGTGCGTTGTTGGCCTTCCACTTTATGGATTCTGAGATCATCCGAATGTCTGAAGCATTAAAAAGCTTTTGTAATCAGGAGTTAAGACCAGGCACTGTCTACACAGTCCTTTGTAGGCAAATGAGAGTAAGCTCTGCCTTCCTTCTAAGAAAAGCTAATTAGTTTAGATTCCATGCCTTGTTACTGCAGTGACTGAGCTCAGCAATGGGCTTGGCCAGTGCAGACAAAAGCTGTGCTCATCTCCACAAAAACACAGTCACAGATACAACCGTGCAAAACAACAGACTCTGGGATACTTCACCTTAGCTGGTGCTCCCTGAAATGTGACAGTATGTCCAGTCCATGAAGGAAAGAATAGATTGTATTTAAATCCTGAAAAGAGAAAAGAAAAAAAACAAACCATAAGCAACTTCATTCACAGCATCTAATCACTCAGTATTACTTTACAGATTCTTCACTAAATTGAGACATAATTCTAGAGACAAAGCCCAGATTAGCAGATAGGTCAGGGACCACAAAGACTTGAAGAACACTGTCCACACTTAAGCTGTAAAAGCAAAAATAGTGAAATCCAACTTGTGCATTAACACCTGGGGAAAAAAGATATATTAAAAGTATCTCTGAAAATGTTATTTACATGAATGGGTACAGCAGCAAATAGCAAGTGGAACAAGCCAAATAAGGCAGTCCTGTTCATACAAGGACAAAAAAATGCTGAAACCTTCCAACATCTCTTTAAAGAGGGAATTTTGCAAAATAATTTCCTATTAGCAAAGAATCCCAGCAAAAACCTAAACCACACAGTGTAGCCTATATATATATATATACAGTGCAGACAACCATGACACCCTTTCACAGAAAAGGGGTTATGTTTAGAGAGGAAAAATTCTTTCATGTCCACCTCAGACCCAGCTGGCAGCCCTGCTACCCCAGCTGGCAGCCCTGCTACAAACCTTCTCCATCCCACTGCCTCCTACTGAGCTCAGTCCCTGTCCAAAGGGCAACTTTGTAAATCACTCCAAAATACTCCTTGGCAAAGATCAAGACAATGAAGTTTTAGAGGTCTCCCACCTCCTGCTGCCACAAGTCAGCATCACTTCAGTGCCATCCACCAGCAACCACGGAAACAAAAATATTAAAGCATGAAGATTATTTCACTTTAAAAATGGGACTTCACATAGAAGCTGTAATTAGGAGATACAGCTGTTTAAACTTCTCACTAGACAGAATCCTCTTCAGTCACCAAAATATGTGTGTTGATGGTGCAGACCACATGGCAGAGAACAGCTCACTGGGGCTATTCATCACTTCAGTTACTGTCCTGAGCAGGTGGGCTGGGAGCGTCCAATGCAGCACAACAAAATCATTATACACCACCGAGCAGTCCCTCCAGCTTGGCCTTGGCAAGTATGTACCGAATTTTCAAGTGCTGCATTTATCCAGTGTTTACAAAAGATAAATCAATATGAATGCTGGCCCCAGAATTTACAATGGATTTACTTCAGAAAAGTTCTTCGGCTTAATAGTCCTTGTTTAGCAACATAAGGGACACAGACTGTTACATCAAATGAAAGGTCAGATGTAATTGCAGGCCACGTAAAACCAATAAAACTCTGATTTATTTTTTTAAATGTCATTACCAAACCCCATGAAAATTAAACAGAAGGCCTGAATGTGTAACACATTTATAAAGCTCTCGTTCCTCACACAGTCCACTCTCATTTTAATCCTCAGACTGTGAGCTGCCACAAACTTGATTTTATTAGTGAAACATCCAGGAACACCAGCTATGAATCAAGAGTCCAGACACAGCAGAGCCTGCCAGAGGGGGCACCTGGCAGCCAGAGGGTCACTCCAGGTGTCCCACCAGCTCCATGACTGAGCCAGGAGGGAATCAGTATTAAAATTCAAGTTGAATTTTTCAGCACTCATGTCTGTGAAAGTTTTCCTACATTTTCCAGCATTCTTTCACATAGTAAGAGACTAAGATGCAACAGAACATCTTTAAAATATATTTTAGATAAGCAGTTCTGTAGTCATGAACTGTAAGCAGATCAAAAGCTCATGTTCATGCCTAATCACAAAGTTTTTAAATTGCACATATGAAAAAATGACCACATCCTGACTTGAGAATTAATCTTTGCAACTCCCCAGAACAGAATGCCAGAGTCGGGCATGGCTGAGTCCTGCCCTCCACCTGCGGCACACAGGAGGGCTGGACTGGCCCACCGAGGAGCTTGATGAATAAACAGTCAGTAAATTAAAGAGACAAACATTTGCTTAAAGGGATTCACTGGCTCTGTGTTCGGCTGTGGGGATGAGCAGCAGCAGAGAGAACAGCTGAGCCCGAGTACAGCAAAGGGAAGGCAAAGGTTCCTCTTCCCTCACCCAGCAGAAGGCAGTGAACTCACACTATGGGGTATTACTGCTGTGGAGCTGATAAATGCAATAAACACCCTCCTGCTCACTGCCCCGCCAGCTGACACGGCAACAAGCCGAACACACGGGCCGCTCATGCAGCAGTTTCCAGAGATGTCTTTAAATCAGGATCTGTAACACTTTCCCCAGAAACAAATGACTTCTAAAGCGAGCCCCTCTCCCAGTCATGCAGAGCAGGTGACTTTGGGGGCAGAGCACAGGAGACTCCAGGGAGATGCCTCTTTGCACCAGGGCACCGAACGTGCCCATCCAAGGTGTTCTACAAGTCGCTTGTTTGAACAGACCCAGCCAGGTGACATCTCTCCTCTGCCCCCGCAGTGTCTAACACGGCAGGGTACAGTGCATGCCACCTGTCTATCTGGGCTTTTCCCAACAAAATAAAGATTTCCTATCAGTCGTACTTTCTCAAGTTTTTTCCATTGCTCCCTCAGAATAACTGCTTGCAGTAGTACTTTGACATACTACATTTCTCGTTTCAGTCTGTGTTTTTGGCAGCGAGGAGCACCAGCTGATGGGAGGGTGACCATGGGCTGTGGCCACCTCGTGGACAGAGGCTGCAGCCCTGCAGCACCGTGCTGCCAAAAACCCTCCTCCAGCAGAGCTGCCAGCACTCATTTCTCCAACTCAGGGCTCAGAACAGCTTCTAATCCTATTCTCAGTTTAACTTTTAAAAATGGATTTATGTCACTCCAGCAGTTATAAATAGCAGACAAGCACATAACTACAGGACAAAGGGTAGAGATCATTTCCACAGATATGTTTGGATACCCACTACAAAAAGTGCTATCAAAGGATGATGCCAAAGGGCAACAACCAGCGTCATAACAGCAGAACAGAAAGCACTTGCTGGAATTTTATAGCCCTTTCCATATTCTGCCTTAAAATATCTTTACTTCTATAAAATCCAAAACATGCTTATTGATGAAAAGCAGTTTCTCTACATGCTCTAAACTAAGGACCAAGGTCAGTACAATTTTATTCTGTAATCTTTCTTTTCAGCGCTTTTCATCACCTGAAACAATAAAGCACAGGATCTACCTGCAAATGCTATGCCTACACAGATTCTTCAATCTCTGACAGAAAACTACCTTGACTAGGTTATTTAGGGAGACATTAGCTCCCATTTTCTATCCAAGGAGCTGAAACGGCAGCTTACAGAGACTCCAGGGAAAGCAGGGAACTGTGCAAAGTGCAAAGGGAACAGGACAGTTGTTACTCTGGCTACAGGGGAGATTTTCTGACTACAGAGAGGAAGCACAAGCACTGACCACAGCGATCTGCCTGGGACAGCAGACAGAGAGGTCTGCCCCCAGTTCTCACCACACAGAGCTCTTGAGTAGACCTGTTTGAGAATCAGGGGACATCTGAGTCTCCAAACTCTTCCCATACAGAACACACTGGATAAACCAGTGTGTCTCTGCAGCAGCAGAAACCAGGGACAGCTCTGCAGTTGGCTGTGTTATCTCCAAACCCCGCACAAGGAGAGCATGGCCACAAGCAGCCTCAGCTTTATCATCCCCAACACACACATCCTGCTGGCACAACCTTAACCAGAAGCTCAACCAAAGGTCATGTAAAAACAAAGAGATTTTAGTAACAATATCATATTATAGAAATATATATTCTTTTATGGTAACATCCTCATCCCAATATAGGTCAAAGCGAGCCACCTGAATACCCAGACCACTTCTTGTTTTCCCTGACAGATGCTAACTCACACAAGTACAGTAAGATAGGAAAACAAAAGCCCCAGGACAAATTTCAGCTCACACAAAAACTCATCACACAAAAGCAAACCAGTTAAGTACCACCATCACCCAGTTATCCCAAAACACTTTTATTTGAAAGTAATTTGCTACTATTTTTTACAAGTATAGTGAAATATTAATTTTTTAGTTGTTAAGATATAACTTTCGAAAATAAAGAAGTAAGTACAGTCACCCAAAAAAGTCATCACAAGACTATAACCCAACCTCAAAGCTCCTGGGGAAGTGGTGGTCATCCTTAGTTTCATTATCAGCATCTTTTTAAATTATGGCCAAGACCTGGATGCTTCTAAACAGGCACCACAGCACAAAAACAGCAATGATGAGCAAAATTTGCAGGGTTGTAGCATTTCCTTCTGCTTCACCCTTTAATCCAAGAGGCAGCTTCAAAAGCTTGGAATTAAGACTCTGACGGAACAAGGGTGGTCTCAAATATGGAGTTCTGACCACAAAGTTTTCCAGCCAACAACAACTCCAGCCAGCACAATTGTAATTCACATGAGCTGCACCGACACGCTGCAAATCCACAATAAGGTCCAAGAAAAATTCCCCTGCAGTGTTAAAGGTGAGCAAAAGCAGTGTGATGCTCTGGAACGAGGATGGAATGACTGTCAGAAGCAGTTTTGCCCTTGATAAACACAAACCAAAAAACTAGTGCTTTACTTGATACAACCTCAGCCAGGTGTTCCAGTAACACATTATTTTAAAACACTAAACAGGAAATCTGGTCTAAGGAAAATAAATTGTTCTGAAATGACCACATAGTTGCAAATTCTGATAAATCTCACAGAGACAACCTCAACAATTGCACTGAGGTATCAGGGAGGCTGAGGAAGCCATAAATCCCCTTTAGCACTGCCTGTCACGTTGTGTCCTTCGTGCCATCAGGGGAGGCAGCCCAGAGCCCAGGCAGCTGGCATGGACCATGGGGCAGCCGGCAGGGACCATGGGGCAGCCGGCAGGGACCATGGGGCAGCCGGCAGGGACCATGGGGCAGCTGCTCTCTGCAGCAGGACCAGCACTGGGGGATGCTCCTGGATCCCAATGAGCTTGGGCTTCCCGACCACACACCCCGAGCCCGACGCCAGGGGTCTCGGGGAGCACAGCCCCACAGGTGTTATTCACCCAGTCCGGAGTGTGTCTCAGGCAATGAGGACAGGGCAGAACCTGCACTGCAGCACCAGCACTTCAAAGCCAGCCGTACACCCGCTGTGTCAGCGAGTTCCACAGCCAGGGCTCTCCCATGCAAACCTGTCCCAGGGCGCTGCGCACAGCCTGTCTCCGTCCCCCCAAACGCATCGCACTCCTGCTCAGGAACAGCTGCCTGGCTCACTGCAGGCTCCCCACGCCCAGCCCACCCAGGATCCCGGCATCACACGCAGGAACTGCTCCTGCAGGAGCACAAAGGATTCGCATCTGTACGTTTTCCAAGGTAAGGAGGCTGCCAGGACCTGTATTTTATACAAGTCAGAGCAAACAAAATGTTAGTATCATCTAAAGATCTGTTACAGAAAACATACATGAAACAGAGGCGCACTTCTGCCTTTGAAACAGCTAAGCCATATGGTAACAGCTTCCCAAATCCCTCTGACATTCAGAGACACCATCAGGTACGAAATCTTCCAGGGAAGGGAGCCACACGACGCTGCCACAACCTCCCTGTGTGTATGTCAGAGCCGCTTCTTCCCCTTCTGTGCTCCCAGCAGGAAAAAGGCTGGAAACAAACTCCACCAGAACCAAGCACTCGCCTGGGATCAGGACGAGGATTTTATCAGGCTCTTGGAACACGTCTGAATTTCTCTGCATTAGAGTTGTTCTTTGAAGTGCCTGATCTGAGCGAAGCAAACAGGGGATCCCTGGAGCAGGAGCACAGGCTGTGACCATCCGTGGGATGCTCTCCTCCAGCCCGCTGCCTTTATTTGCCTCTCTGATTCAGCAGGTTCCTCACGCAGACTGAATGCAGCTTTTATGGGGGATTCTGTCAGCTCAATAAAGACTTTGTCACCCTTGGGGGGTGTAGCAGAAGAGAGGAAATGTTACTCAGCACAGTTTATGGTTTTCATTGCTTCCCTTCCTGTTGCTTCATCGCAGGCTGGAATCTGCGCTGTTTCCTTTAGTCTCTGTTTAAGGCCAATTGTAAAAATAGTCCTCCCAAATTCTTTCCTGATACTGTAATACCAGAAATAAAAATACAGAAACACGCTGAAGTTCTCTGACCCACGTTTTACACATTCCAATAGGGACACAGCAAATTCCCCACCCACTGGGATGATGGCTCAAGAATCCCCCTACACACCCTCAGCTACCCCAGAACTTGTGGGAGGAGCAGTAAAATGCACAAATATGTGCGGCAGGATATACAGTTCCAAAACTAACAGGAAGATTGTGAGATGAACTAGAAAGCAACTCCTCTATCTTATTTACTCTCCCTGTTCAGTGGCATAAACATTTGACTTCAATGAAAATGCAAGTGATGCAAAAGAAGTGACTTAGAGTAACAATTCCCTTTAAAGTAGCCTCCTATTTAGCTGGAGGCTATTTGAAAAATAAAAACAAAAGTTAAATACAAGTACTGAGGAACTATTAGGGAAGAGAAAGGATGGATTAGTCAGGCAGATGAATGAAAATGTTCTCAAAAGATTATAACAAAGTACCATGCAGAGCATGGCATAGTTTAAGTAGTACTCAGAAGCAATGAAGCCACACCATCCCAGGTAGGAAATACCACCAATTCAAAAAGCCTAATTAAAGAACCTTTCATAGAACACACCAGCAAACTCCTGCATGATCTTAAATCACTGCCTGAGACTGCACGCAGCAACATTTGTATAAAATAAACCGGTTCAGCTACTTCAGAGCCATATTCCTTTACTCAGAAGAAATGGCATATATTCCATAAAGAAAGTGAGAAGCTTCAAAGGACCAAGACCTTTAATTCTTAGATTTATAGTCTTTCATACGGCCACAATCCCCCAGTGCCCATGTCCATTAGCCAGCTATGGATCCTACCATGACAGAGCACCCCCACCTAAACTCTGAACTTCACATTTACCCACAGAGATGACAGATATTGGCTCTTCCAAATGAGGAAATGTCACTCTAGTTATTCTAGTACCTTTATACTGGAGAAAAGAGAGAAAATGGACTTCATTTCACTCTTTTGTAAATCCAGAGAGCAATTCCAATTGACAGCATCAGTTCATTACAGAACAGACACAAACAGGAAACTAAAACCCGGCTTTTGTTTTTGCAGACAGTAAGAAGTATCATTTGCACACTTGGATTTTTATCTTATTTTTCCTGCAAAAGTAGCAAGTGCCTCAGTGGGGTTAATATACTTTTCTTACATATTATTTTCTAATCTTTCCTTATAACATGCACATAGGGCTACAGGCACGGACTTAGAACAATCGAAGTATCCTTAACAGAATTTAGAAAAGCAGATCTTTAAAAACAGAGACTCTAGAACCAATATGACAGTTTATTGATGGACTGAAGGTACCTCCATTCAGTGGCATTCTTCTAAAATTAAAAACAAAAGTCTTTCTACACAAAAATAAAACAAAAAGTTTCTCTCCTCACCAGTCGCTCCCCACACCCAATACAGATAAACACCTTCCACCTCCGAACCCTGGACTATGTTGATACAAGACTTTGGTAGAAAGAAAAACATGTAAAGGAATGAGGGAGAGGGAATTTTGTATTTTTACTGCTGTTTCATCACACGGAGTCAGCATTTCTGGAACCCTGGCTTCACCAGAGGAAAAACTTCCTTTGGAAAAGCTAATTTTGCAGAGTGAAATTCCAAGGGCCCTGAACTGGAGAGACAGGAACATCAGATGTCACTGCTTCAAAGCAGGCAGCTAATGGAAAGTTTTGAATATCTGAAGTGCAATTCAGGCCTTATCATGGTTCAGAACAAAAGTACAGCTATGAAAAAGTGTCTTCAAGTAAAATATTACCCTAAAGTTCCCAGACACTCATTACTTAATTTAAAAATATCTTTGAGACTTATATGGTAAGAGAAAACCAAGCTGACTTGACAACCCTGAGCTGCTGGAGTTTACAGGATGGAAAGCTCACAATATCTAAAACTAATCTTTATCATAAAGAGCAGGACTTTATACCAAACATTCTTCACTAACACATCTATGACTGTAAAAGCAGCCTCCTTGCCCAGGCTCTTGAAAAACTGCCCAAAATCAACATGCAAAATGGACAATTTCAGGCTTCCAGGTCAATCAACACTTCGCTAGTCAAGCTGGTGAACACTTGTCAGAACTACCAACCTCCAATCCAGAGCACAAGCATCCTTCAAATAACAATATTTCAGCTTACACTTTTTGGTCGTAACTCTAAAAATATCATCTCACCTGATTCACAAAGAAACTCCTTGCTCTTTTCAGAGAAAAGTACCAGTACCTGGAATTTCCTTTTAAGAAAAAAAGGAATTGTTTAGGAAAGGTCAAAACACTGAAACGTTCAGGAAAAAAAAAGGTATATTCTTATTAAATTAGAAATTTGGTTCAGAAACCTGGGGCTGAGGAGAGAGGAGGTGGAGGATGGAATCCAAAGATCAGTTTTATGCTTATCTGTAATGACAAGAGGGGAGGGTGTCCGGGTGGAACTCAGTCACGTTAAACACCTGAGTTGTTACCTACATATGACTTTGCTCTCACTGCAGGAAATGCTCCCGTTCTTGTTCTCTTTCCACCCTCTTGGACCAGCAACTGCTGTTCCATGTTAACACACAACACTCCCTTGTCAAGCCTTCCACATTTTCATCACGCTTTGCCCAATGTGCCTTTGCAGCAAGTGAGGGTTACTGTTGAGGTCCCACTCTGGAATAGGTATCTCAAGCAAAGAAGGACTGACAGACACAATAATAACACTTTGCAGCAGCTTTTTTCTGTCTTACTGATCATCAGAATTTTATACAAATGGATAAGAATACTGTTCGTTTTATAATGGCACATTTATGATTTTGCAGTGTCCAGTTTCTTATTTCTTTGTGAATTCAAGCAAGCAAAGATCATGTCTGTCTGGAAATAAAGCCCTGCTAAATAAATAATACTGAAGGCAGAGTGAAATGTTTACTAATATTGTACCTTAAGCCACCCACTCAGTGTCTAGGTAATGGAGAGAAATACCTATTGCCCTACCAATTGCCTAAAAATGTTTTGGTCCATCAGTAAAATATTAAGACAATGATGAGATTATAATTGGAGAATAAAATATCACACAAACATAAGAGCTCTCTTAACAGTCTTTTTCAATAAAACCACTGGAGGAAAAAGCAAAAATCAAGCTCCAGCTATTTTATTCCCATAATAGTGTCATTATGAACTATGAAGGAATTCCTGTGGAGGACAGCAGTAATATGCTCACCAGTAATTCCTCCTGCACCCTGGTATTAGGGAACTCAAGCACTAGAAAGTAGAGCAATCCAGGAAAGTTACTGCACTTCACAGGAGGCAACATCCCTTAGAGGGCTCTATGTTCCCTCAGTGCAGATTCCCACAATTAAACTCTACTGCAATATCCTCTCCCACGCTGGGAAAGGCTACCGTGGCTGGTACATGTGTATCCACACATGGCAAACACAGCCCTCAAGCACAAGAGTGTCAGCAGCAGCACTTCACATCTCTGCTCATAGCAAGAAATCAGCCAGATTTACCTCCCTGCAACATCTGAATGCAAGTCACCACAGCAAAGCTGCTCTGCCACTGCTTTAACATCTACTTTTGTATTTCTCAACAATACCTGTGCCATAAACCACAAAGAAGCTTACAGATCCAAACCAAGGAGTTATGTACACGTACACATATTCATCTAGCTTGGTTAGTCAGTTTCAAGTTTGAAATCAAATCAAATAAACGGCAGAGGTACAGACACCTGTGCCCTTCCCTATTCATTGCATTGATCACTGATGCATAATATTACAAAGGGAATAACTCTAATTGACAAAACTAACCACTTCAGCATTAGGAGAAACAACAAACAAGCAAACTGTCAGGGACTGAACAAACCACAAGATAATATTGTTACTGAGGAATTTCTAGCTCCAAATCCTGCAGCCTACCCACCAGGCATGCGGATCCTAAAATGCAGCAAACTTCATGACTAACATGTAAAAATTACAGAGAAGATGCCAAGGAACTGCCTTTCCCCCCATCTGCAGGAAATCAAACAGGTATTAATTGATTGCACTTGAGACATGTGCTCCTTTGGCTGGGCTGGAGTGTAAGAGTCCAACCAGTCTTCCATGCTCACACAGACCAGAAACTTTAGAGGCTACAATGGCCTTTGCATACAAACCCAAACCAAGCGAATGTCACTGTTCTCATCTCTAGGAAACCATGATCAACACTGATTAGTAATGCAACTCACCAGAGATCCCTCCAAACTTCCGCTCTTCCATCATTAACTGATCACAGCCTCTGTGGAGGTGCAACAAACCCACTTTTAAGCAAACCAAGGGTTTCACCTAAAAAGAAGACTTCTGTTTTAGGAAAGCAAGACCACCAATACTGCCTGAAGATGGAAAAAAAAGAAAAACCCAACCAACACTCAATCTGAGCATCAAAGTTGGCTTTATGAGCAGCAATGCAGTGCCTTAATTTAGATTCAGACTTTTGACTCAGCAGCTCACGTTAAAGGAGACACAGGGTGATGAAAGGTGAAGTCTGGGCCCAGGAGCAGAATGCTGCAATAAATATTACACCACCACGATCTCTGGACAGTCACATCTGTGAGCACAGGCAAGGAGCACACACTCCACACCCCAGCCCAGCCACCCAGAGGAGTGGAAGGTCCACTACTGCAGTTCAGACATTTTACACAATAACACTGAAAATTCAGAGATCTCTGCTGTGTGTTTTCTGGAAAAGCTGTGTATTTGGAGTGTCTCAGGCTCTCACGGGGGCAGCTGGCCCACTGCAGTACTTACCAGGTGCACTCTGTCGAGGTGGCGGAGGGAGTGAAAGGCCTGTTACCTAAAGAGTCTCACTTTATTACATAAGCATTCACAACTGAGAGAGTTATATAAATTATGCTTCAAGTAAAAATAAAATTTTACAAAAAACATTCAACTAGAGCATGGGAAAAATCCAAGCAACGTCACACTAAACACTGGAGTCCATGAGCTCCAAATTCTACACAGCCAAATTTGCTGGATTTGAGACCCGACCTAAGCACAAGGGAGATTCTCTGCTTTTCTTAAAACCATGATTGTGCTCAGCTCTGACTGGTCATGCAGCACCTGTCAACCACAGGCCTGCTATTCCACATAATCCTCTTCTAACTGATTTGTGAGGGAATGAAACCAAAGTTCCTCTCTTGAGCTGTGCACTCCACCCAAAACTGCACCCCAGTGGCTCAGGAGTGACACCAACATGGTCAGCTAGCACAGACACGAAGGTAAAAGATCTTTTCTAATGATCCCACCGTTTGGATGATGTCCCTTAAGCCCTGTACTAAGGCTGCAGGTCAGTTCAGAAGAACCAGAAGGAGAAGACTCCACCAAGCATCTTGTAAGTCACATTTAATGGCACCTCTGGGGCAGTTTGCTGAAGGAAGCCTCACCATCCAGCACAAATGGGAGCAATACATGCACTGGACAGGTCAGCAGTCTTACACAGGACTGCCAGTTTCCCTCCTGCTTCAAACAGAAAACAGGAACAGAAACTCCATCTGCAACAGCTGGAAAGAACAATTTTACTCAGCCAAACTAATGCAGAGTACTGTAGGCTGGACATGTTACAAAGAACCCTAAAAATGCAGGATCCAGAGACAGATTTAAGTAGAATACCATCCATGGATATCCATATCTAGTGGTCACTGGCAAACACAACCCTTTGTGACAAGAGCATAATAAAGCTCCCCAAACCAATGTGCAACAGAAGGCGTCCCACCACCTTTCAGTACCAAATCCACACTACAGGTTACAAAGGCAGACTTCCCTCTCCAGCTCTTTCCAAAGCAAATTGTCAAGGTGAAAACCTTTACAACAGCTATGGAACTCTCTAGGAATCCATATTTGGCCAAAAGGCCAAGTTTCATATGCCAGCAACACAATGTACCATGAGAATTCTTTCCCTCCACACCAAGAGGACCAATACTTGAGGCTCATTATTACTCATTCTTTGAAGGACAGACTACTTAAATGTCAATGCTTTAATCAGGTACAAAAAGATTACAAAGAGAGAATCACTTAAGGCGGTTATTTTTGTTCTATTTGTCAAGAACTTGCTACACTCTTGACATGCTAAAAGCTAACCAATAATTAGCAGAGCTAAGGAACCTCCAGAAACCAGATGCGGAATCCTAACTAATTTGTGCATGCTTCCCTGAACTTGGGGTATTTCCAAAATACTGCACTGAAATCATCAAAAGAGGAAGGAGGGTGTATCACAGTTTCATCAAACAAAGGAAACCCCTCTATATTTTAAGCCTGAGGCCATTGAAACGAGAAGACCTCCTAGTTTTAGGAACAGTTTGGCAATACCAGCACAAGCAGAACTCTTCGATGGAAAGGTCAGGCCTCTTACAAGGAAGGGCACCGGAGCTCTGGACAGCCTTTATTGAGCTGTTCTCAGGACACTCCTCAAGGAAAGCTCATTTTTGCACATGCTTGGTAGAGGGGGATGAAACTCTGACCTGGAAGTTTACCCAGAATTGTCCTCCAAAGCATGAAGCTTCTTTGCCATTGACAAGACCCCCACCAGCCACATTGCAAAGCCCAGGGACGGGTTCCCACCCGCAGAGCGCCAGCCCTTCCCTCTCCTGCGATGGGAGCACAGCCAGCAGTGCCCAGGGGCCATGGGGCAGGGGCACACCACGGAGGGAACACCGGCAGCGTGGGGGGACAGCACACGGCTGCTGACACAGCCTTGGCTCCCCTCCTGCTGCCCCTCAGGTGGGAGACCAGCAACACCAGGCCAAACCCGGGCACTGGCACCGCGGCCTCCTCTCACAGCAGACATACACTTTATTACCCTCGTACTATTTCTTTTCACTGTAGACAGATACCCAGCTCTCCTTACACAAAATGACACAAGAAATGGTTTTGTCAAAATAAACTTTACCCAAAAAACTCTCTGAAGTTTGGGTATACTACCTGAAGAGATTTTCCTTTGAAAATTTTTTTTTTTTTTTAGTACTTTTTGACTCACTACAGTGTTTTGCAGCTTTAATATTGCTTCTACGAGGAATTTAACACCTACACATCTTGAATGCTTGCTCTCCAACCTCTGCAGTTTTGGAGAACAAAAGCAGAAAAGAAATGCATTTTTTTTCCATTTGGCAACTTTTCTGAATGCCAAGTGTACTTGCAGCTCCCTCCCACCTCCTTCCACACCCTTTTCTGGCCCTTCCTCACTATTCTAATATCCCCAAGGAGTTCCTATTGCAAGGTCAGTAACAAGGCATGGGGCTCACCTTTTAGCTCAGATTAAGTATTGTAAAACACACCCTTACTACTGAATCAGTCCCTGAAATGAATTGTTTCAATTCAGATACTACAGTAAGAAATAGCTTTGCAGAAATACATTACATTACATATTAAAATTCTAATTCACCAGTGAAAACTTCTAGTTAAATTATCACTCTGCTGATGAAACTAAGTGCATGACCCTAGTGCATGGGGAAAAGTATGTGCTAAAGGTATAAGTTCCAATAAAGAATTCCAGGCGAGAACTCAAACATAATTTCTGGCTTTACTCTCAAGGCTGTCACAGCTGTCATTAAAATGAACAAACAGTTTATCACAACGGCAGAAGCAAGGATAGGAGAAGTAATTTTGGAGTGACAGCCCTTCACACGCCCCTCGAAAGATGCCCGGGAACAGCCACTCTGACATGCTCTGACTCCACTTGCTCCTTGAACAAGGCTTGTACGAAGAAGCAGAAGTCTCCCTGCCTTCTGAAGAGAGCCAAACCAAGCCTGATTTGGGAAGTTCCAGGCAGACCAGCCGGTCACCACTGCCCCAGACAGGAGGCACTGCAGGCACCCCTGCCTGCTGGCTGCAGACCCCCACGGCCGCTGGGCAGCACCCAGCGTTCTGGCACAGCACTGCTCAGCAACTGGACCCATTGTTCAGCCTCCTCTGAGATAAACTTACCTGCCATCATAGTCCAGAGAACCAGACCTCGAAACATCTGATCGACACCAACATCTGACCTCGTCTGCACAACCACATCTGCTGAGCTCTAAATCCCACATTCGGTGTGAATATTAACACAGAACAAGCCACTGTGATCTGTGGTTTTCAGTCACAGTTACTTCAGCCAACAGCTTGGAAAGCACCTGTAAATACTACCTGTGTAAGCTTCTAGTATGCTCTGAGCCACACATTGAAAAGAAGGAGTTTGTTCTACAATCACAAAAGCCTTGTTGACAACGTTTTCTTCAGGCCAGAAACGCTCAGAACTACTGAGTGAATCTTCTAAAGAGCTTCTTGGAACAAAACATAAGCAAAAGGAACAGGAAGGATGTGCAGCCCTCCTAGGACATCCTGAAAACTGGAGCTACAGAGACAGGGCTGCACATGGAGCAGCCTGAGGCAGACACGGAGCAGCCTGAGGCAGACATGCAACAGCATCCATGTCAGACACCAAATTTCTGAGCAAGACCAAGGAAGGGTGAGAGACTTAGGGAAGACTTTGTGCTCAGAGAATAATTTCACAGGAAGATTAGGAAATTGATGTATTCTGGAGACACTTGGCTAAATGTTCTTACCTACACTCACACCAGATTCTCAGATTCCTTTAACCAAGAACCAGCACTGAATCAACAGGCACAATGCTAATGAAATCTGGGCGTGAGTATCCCTCTGTACTGGGATTGTAACAGCAGGAAGAGCTTAAAAGGCAAGACAAAAAAGCAATAAAAGGAGATCAAACCACACCTGGTAAGAGGAGTTTCACACAAAGCTGTTCCTACGCATCCCAAACTCTGGGCACATTAAAGTACAACTCAAAATTCTTCTCCCAGGTAACAATTGACAGGAGGAGAGAAAATTACCTCAAGCTATGCCAGGGGTGGTTTAGGCTGGACATTAGGAAAATTTTTTTCACAGAAAGGGTTGTCAAGCATTGGAACAGACTGCTCGGGGCAGTGGAGGAGTCACCATTCCTGGAAGTGTTCAAAAAAATGTGTAGATACGGCACTCGAGGACACGGTTTAATGCTGAACATGGTGGTGGTGCTGGGCTGATGACAGACTTGATCTTGGAGGTTTTTCCCACCTTAATGAATCCATGATTCCATGAAATCACTCAAGAGCATTTCTTGTAAGTTGAGGACAGCTCTTCCAGAGGGAAGACACTGCTGCCTGCCATCACTGATCACAGAGAGTTCCTCCCCCAGATAAGGAGGAGAATTCCCACAAGCACCCGCTGATCCAGAGAGCTCTGCAGCAGAACCACCATCATCTTCCCTCCTCCCACACAAGACCCATATGTGTATGAACGCCTTAGAATATCATTTCCTTTAAAATCCTGGTTGTATGTGTGTCTTTGAGAGAAGACACCTAGAAGTCGCATGCAGAAGGTGCACAGCAGACACTCCACACAGGCAGGCACAGCCCACTCATATGAAGTGACATTGACACACAAATTACAAAGCCAAAAGAAGTTTTGTCACCACCTCTGCCGTGGCCCCACTTCCTTCAGTGAACCCCAACCAGCAGAGGCAAGTTAGATTAGGCAACAGCCTCTGACTTCTTTGTGTAACTACACAGAGCGAGATACTGCATGTTCCTTACAATTCATTAGGACACTCAGATACAACAACTCCACCAAGAATTAGACAGAAGAAATGCTGGAAGCCACCAGACCAGGCAGCACACAGTGGTGCCCATCAGTTCCATTACTTCTTGGGGTGGTCCTGTACAGGGCCAGGAGTTGGACTCAGTGATCCTTGTGGATCCCTTCCAACTCAGGATATTTTCCAATTCTAATAAGATTCCTCAAGCTCCCCAAGGCTCAGACTTGTATCTCTGTCTCAGCTAGACCCAAGTGCACTCTTTTCTTCAGGTAAGCTGGAGCAGCACTGGGAGAAAGGTGTGCCACAGGTTTCAAAAGGCTGAGCCAGTGCTTGAAGATACCCACTTGTATCCTGTACCAGAACCACATTCCTACTCACCGCTCCATTTCAATGAATCAGAATTGGAAATGACGTCCAGGAGACAAACAAGGACTGCGGAACAGCTTTTCACCTTGTCCTCTGAGTCACTACACACAAACCCTGAACTTTCTGCAAACAATGCCAACACACAGGAGCCATTGTCCACAGGGTTGTTGGGGCCCTGTAATTTCATCTTCTCTTTAATACAACCACGAGGTTTAGAGGAGCAGGTCCAAGTGGCCACTGCAAACAAAAACCCAAGGTCTGCCCACACCACAGAAAGCAGCAGCAACGCAGACCCAAGGACCCTTCACAGATCCGTATTTAAAGGAGGTACTTCAGACCCCAACCACACCAAGCCCATCACCAGGACATTCCCAGGAGTCATGTCCATGACTTAACACTGTAATGACAAAAGTACCAGATGCCTTTTTTTTCCTTTTCTTTTTGAACAGCTTTAGTTCATGATGTCCTTGCAAAAATAATTGATCAGGAGAATTCATACACCTTCTTCAGGGCAACAAACATCACAATATTTCTGTTTCCATCAGATTTATTTTTTTACTCCTTTCATTTCTGCCCATATTTCCTTTTCTGGGACAGACTTCAACATCATTATCTACAATATGGGTTTAGAGTCTACAGACAGATTCTAAAACACAAAAAAGTCACTCTCCCAAAAGATTCATACTTTTTTTCTCTGTTTTTTTAATATTACTATTTTTGAACAACGAAACCTTGTTAGACAGACTATAAATTAATGAAAAATCTATTTGTCAATGTCACTTCAAGAAAAAGCTAAGAAATGTACTCAAAGCTCAAACAGTGCCCTGAAACCTGATTTGTTCCCTTGGAACCATGAATCTGTATTTGACTGAAGTCAACAGGCTCTAACTCTTAAGAGAGCTGGGAAAAATACTTATTTCTGAGAACCACTAGCAAAGTTTCCCTGCAGGTATTCCAGCCAGACAAGAGCTGCAGAACAGCCAAACCAGAGCCCTCCTCTGAATGTGGTACCTTGTCCGAGGCTCAGCATAACCTCACTTGTGTCTCTGAGACATAAAAAATCCAAAGACTAATATGAGCAACACCTTCAAGCTTGCTGCTGAAAGCACAACAAAAACAAATGCAAAAAAAAAAAATGTTCCAAACCAAACAAAAACCTTTCTTAAGACAGACATTGAAGCCCTTACAGCTGAATATTTACATATATTAACATTTGTTAAAAACTGGCAAATGCTCCAATATTGTATTTTGGTTCAATGGAAACAACAGATGGATTTTGTTTTTTACATCCAACTAATTTAGGGCTGATTTCAGCTTCAGAAAGTGTGTTGTATTTAAGGTTCCAAGTAGTGATAATATGAATTATTTGTATACTGACATATGCCGGGTTACTGAGTACTTCTGGCCAAGAATTCAACTGTATGTCAGGAGCATGGAGCTGTGTCCACATGGAAATGAAAACACAAAATAACCAAACAGTCCTGACTTTAAGACTGTGAATTCAAAGTCGATCCTATTGATGATCAGCCACAGGTGAATTATGCAAATGGAGGTTAATTTCAATTACCAGGAAGGGAGAGTTGATCCTGCCCAGTCTGAAGGAGGGGAATACCACATTTTACTTGGCACTGGTTTCCCAGGGATGTTTAGGAAGACCAACCCACTACTGCCAACATGATCAACTGGTGCCCACCTGAACTTTTCAAATAAGAGACTGAGGAGTGTCTGTCAAAGAGCATCATGTTCTGTCACCTCAGAAAACAAGGTGCAAACGCAAAGTTTACGAAAATGAATTATCAAACAGCATTTGCTGAGGTAATACAAGTTTGCACACTTGGCTTTTTTTATTGCAGGAAAACCACGGGCCTAATTGAGATGAAGACTTGTGATACTACTCTGTATTAAGAAATAGAATAATAAGAGACAACTACCCACCCAGAGCATGAGACAAAACAAACAAATGCACAGAGCACTAAAACTTCCTAACTCATCAAGCTGGCAGCTTGAGAGATGCAGTTTTCCCAAAGCTCCAAGGCTTGTCGGACGATCCTCCAGGATTGTCAGCATGTATTTACCATGAGCTTAAATACATTAATTTAATGAGCAGCTGTGGGAAAAAAAAGTGGTTTTGTTTTACCTTCAACTGAAAGCTATATGGCAGGGAAGCACAGGAGAATGAGAGCAGGTTTATTACAGTTTCATTATAAGTAATAAGAACTTCAGGATCTGTTTCAATAACAAAGAAACCATATTCTGCTTGTGAATAAGAGTCAGTCTTCAGAGCTGTCAGCCACCAATATGATAATCAAAGTGCCACTCCTCATAGGTATCTCTGTTCTGAACTTTGATTTTACTAGATGGCTATAAAAAAGTTTTACAACACATTTTATTCAAAGAGACTAAGATTTAAGAAAACCTCAACTCTATGTCTCTTGTAGTCTTAGCAAGGTGCTGGAGGAATATGGTGTCAGTGGAGGAATGCATGCACTCTAGAGCTGCAGTTACTCGACATTTTTGCTAATGAAACAATTCATTTTTGTGCATTTCATTTTTCCATCATACTGAACAAAAATAAAACTGTCACCTTCACAGGACTACTTTTAAATTATTCATAATTACATTACAAGGTTCTATATTTTTCTAACAAGGGTACACAAGGACCTGGAATTTATTAGCACTAAATTGCAAATCAGTGCATGTTTGTATCGCTTTGGTTATCACCAGTGATAGCCCATATTTCCACTTTGAAGGTCTCTGCCAGCTTCCAGTCACATGCCAAGACCAGCCCCAGCCTCTGCAGGGTAAGGGATCAAAGTTACACAGCACTGGTGCTTCTCTGGCAGAGCTTTGGGCAGGTTCTCTGGCAAAGACACCAAAGCACAGACACAGGACAACCTCAAGGATTTTACACCAGGTGGCTGCTGCTCATCTTCAGTTTGAGCTCCACACCTGGTGCTCTCATGACAAAGTCTGTAAAGGAAGAGACCACTGACCAAAGAATGGGAATGAAAATGCAAGACAGAAAATTATGGCAGGAGTCAGGTTTCCATCACAACTCTGTCCTTGTTTTCTAGGCCCACATACTTAAGAGAAAGGTACTTTTATTAAGTACAAACCAGCACCTGCAACGTCATTTAACACAAGTGGTTTTTTGGCTTTACACTAACAGCAGGCATCTCCATTTCTGCAGTGATTCTACAACTCCAGTCACACTCAGTGACTACCCAAAACCAACACCCTTGTTCTAGTAACACTCCTAAAAGCTCACTGCAAACTGTAGAAACAATGGATTTTAACAACAGCTAATCCCATTTCACCTACTGAGTTTTCAGAAAATTATTAAAAGGATCAAAAAACCCACTTCAAAATACCAGTTATTTCTGGAAACAAGAAGCAGATGTTCTCCTCTGTTTGGCTCAGCTGTGCTACAGTACAAGAGTGCCTTTGTTATGCTGTCAGCAATAATTTATTTTATTTATTACAGCCATTTCATAATGCCCATCAATGTACTATTTGTGCATGATTTACATTCATGCAGATCCATTTTCTAGATCTAAGCCATCAAGAAACATCACACACACACTCCAGACAGCAGACCCTGTTATGACACAATTCTGCAAATTAGGTTTTTCCTCTTTCCACTGTATTAATAAAAAGGGAACAGGAAGAGAAGGAGGGGAGTTAGCATTGCCAAATAAAGACGAATTAACATTAATCAAGAATTACTGCAACAAGACAAAGTTAGGAAAATACAAGAGCTCAGAGCATAAAAATAAACTCCAACTCTTTGAAGTCAAATAAAGGCAAAGCTTTCTGAACCACGGAAAGTAAACACTGTTTAGAACAAAGTGAAGAAGAACTAAAAGGAGACTATATTGGGAAGAGGACCCATTAAAAATCGAAGAGAGCATGTTCAGGGGAGGGGAGGAAAGGCAAGGAAAAAGCAACACAATCATTTGCTGTTTGGCCCCGTCAGCCACCAAGCCCTTACCTGTGGCAGGCGTTAAACCACTCCCCAAAAGATCAACACCAGAGCCTTTGTATGGATCTGATAAGGAATTCTGGGCCTCCAAAAAACTAAACCTTAAATGAGAGTGCACACACGGTGGCACAAGCATTCATCCTTCCCTCCTACTGCTCTGAACAATAGATTTTCCTCTATTAAAATATTCCCAAATTACTAATTTAATATCCCCAGCTGTGACACAAGAAAGCTCCAACACTGCACAGTAAAGCCCATATTCCCAACCTGCAAGAACAGGAGGATGTGCATGTACGAACACTCACAGATTTACCACCACACAGACATCTGCATAACCCTGGGAGACAAATGCAGATATTCAAATATTCAACGAGTGTATGAAATCCTGTAGTTTAAATATAGGTATGACTTTTTTTTAAGTGATTAAGTATCCAATTACTGCCAAGATTTCCTCTCTCTGACGAGACAGAAGGGATGATTTGTTAGGATAATCTGTTATCCAAACTAACATCTGAGAGAAGCCTCACAAATTCTGCACTTTCAGGCCGTACTTGAAAGACAGATTTATATCCTATGTCAGCACAGGGTCACGATCCATCATGGAACCAACAAGCCAGAGCTGACGAGTGGGACTCACTCAAATTCTACAGCAGCATCTGCCACAGCCATGGACATCAGTCTACAGGAAACATTCGGGAAGCTTTTCCACAAAAAAAGTCACTTGCACCACAGTTCTACAATATGCACCTATACCAGTGCACCAGGGCAGAGGAAAGGCAGGCAGAGGAAAGGCAACAAACCATTTCCCAGCCTTGGGTAGTTCTAAAGAAAGTTTCTGAACGGCGCAACACAACAATTACAGAAAAATGTACACATCATTAAGTGTCTGCTACAATCTCTTTGAGTTTATCAAAATAATCCCCCCACCAAATAAATTAAAGATTATAACACAAGAAGTATCTGAGCAACAACAAAAAAAAAAAATCAAGTGTGTACATGTCTAATGTGCATAAATTATACACTTTAATAATTAGCAAACATTGGAATGTTACCACAACACTGAAAACTTGCCCTAACAGAGATTTTCCAAACAAAAATATTCGTAGCATCAACAGCTAAAACATTTTCTTGACCAAGCCATTGAAATAATTTTTAAAATTAGTAAGTTCTAAAACTATTTGAATATGTCCCTGCTTAGTTTCGTAGTTCTTAGAAATTAAAACATTTTGCCAAGAAAAAGACCTAAAATCAAAATTGTATGAACAGTACTACTCAAACAAAATCTGGCATGTGGAGTGTTTATCTGTGTTTTTCCAGAGCCTCTGCATAGATGACAGGGATGAAGAACCAGACCACACTACTAATCAGCACAGCCCCAACCCTGTAATTTGTTGTAAGTACCCAGGTAAAGTGCTCATATAAGCTGCAGGATCAGAAATAGAGGCAGGGGCAAAAAGGGACTGAAAGTGATTGAAAATCGTGCGGACAAGCAGCTTTGGCTTATCATAAAATACCAATCATGGCCTGGGGAACTGGGGGGGTCTGTACAGAAATGCAGTCAGAGGGCAGGGGCAGCTGGTCTGGGTGGGAGGAGCTGATGACACCTTCCCACGAGAGTAGGAGGGGAGAAATGAAGCCACACTTTGTGTCTGTGTACAACTGGATACTTCAGGGCAGAATCACCAGATTGTACATCCTGTGCAGAGACACACGAAATTTGGGTCTGACCCCGATGGCTGAGCTAAGGGTTCAGCTTCCCTGCCCCACGTTCCGCAGCCTACACAGGAATGCAAGTCAGGATGCTGAAGATGATTTTAAATAAATCAATGAACATATAACATTGCAGATGTTTGAGAAATCTGTCAGTGTGACTGTGCCAAGAGGTTCAATTTTTGGCTTTGCATCTGAGCAGGTTGTGCAGATCCAGACGGGGACCCCCAGGTACACCCTGTATGGAAACAGGGAAGAGCTTTTCATTTTAAACATATATAAACAAAAGTACCCCAAGAAAACAAATGTGATTTGACTGTAATTATCCAGTCAGCAAGAGGCAGCAAGAACAGAGGACCCAATCCTGCCAAGTTTTAAGTACATGTTTAACTTTAATCACGAGTAGTCTCACTGTGCGGTGTCTCTAAAAGTCTGCCAAAAAAGGGCCAGATTAACAAGGGAATTAAGATTTTATTTTTTTTTTAAATCGTTTTGGAAGTGCTATTAGTTAGACTAGCAAACACCACTTTTTTTTTTTTTCCACAATTAAGATACCTTGGCAAATTCAAACCTGCACACAACCCTGATGTAAGCCTCAGTGGGAACCTACACAGACCCACGTGAACCCACAAGCACCTGGACACCGTGATATCTGACAGTTTAACATTACAAAGTTATGCAAAATAATTATTTTAAATCAGTTTTAGCCAAAATAAGGTGACAACCCTGCAGAATTCCGTGACAGCTGCTGGTTGGAAAATTGGGGATGCCTCAAAAAAAAAAAAAGAAAGAACAAGCAGCCCTACACAGACATTGACACAGTGAGAGGAGAGAGGTTTCGGGTCAGGCCAGATTACCTGTTCCCCAAAGTCCAAGCCATGACGAGCCAGCAGGGAATGCCAGCTCATGAATGACACCTCTGTGATGAACCCAATTGCCCAACACTGCAAACCACACTGGCAGAGGAATTTTGCTAACTGGAGACTCCAGCTGAGGAGAAAGAAAGGAAGGTCTGAAGCAAGAGGGGAGTGCTAAAAATAAGGGGGAGAGAACGAACAGAGAGGCAGCCTCATCATTAACTTAGAGACACAGGGAGGAATGTGTCAGATAACCTAAGGCAAGTAAACACTGGGGCTGAACATCTGTATTTCACTGCCCAGGCTGATCTGAAGGGACTGAGGGCTCTGTGCTGGTGGGACACCCTCCAGAGCAGCCCCTGAGCTCTCCCTGAGCCGCCCTGCCGTACTTAACTTATAAGGAAGAGCAGGCAGGACACTCAGCTCTCCGGGAAGTAACAAGGCAGCACAGATGTTTCCCAGCCTCCAAGGGACAAACCCAAGAGTATCACTTCATACCACTGATTCTTGAGCACATAGGGAAAAAAAAATCACAGCAAGACAAACAAATAAAGGAAGGCAAAAGGGTAAGTAAGCAAACCAACTCCAATCAGCCCTTCAGTAAACGCAAATGCTATCAAACGTATTTCATTATTAAGTCAATGCTCCAGGACATTACCATTCCCAAAAACACCCGGCTGATTAGAGACCAGTTTGTGGGGAGGGCCAGAGAAGGCAGCTAACTGGAAGATGCACTTTATTGCAGCTCACCAGCCTCGCACACTTCTGCGCTCCCACTCAGCGCACGGACACCTTTAGGAAAGCCTGCGCGGCAGAGTTTACTCTGGTTTGGTTTAAATCCGCCCCGGCGCGCAGGTGAGCGGAGCCTTCCAGCGCCCCGAACCCTCCCCACGAGTTTCGCACCGCTGGAATACACAACGTTTTACTTTGGAGCCATCTCCTCCTCCCACAGCCGCCCGGGAGCGCCCCGTGCCCGCGAGAGAGACAAATTAACAACTAACTAACTAAGTATCTAACTAACTAGCTAACTAACCGACCGACGGACGCGGGGTGAGCGCTGCGCAGGGCGGTGCGGGTCGGGCGCGGGGTTGGCCTCACCTCAGCGGAGCGCTCGGCCGGCTTCCTGCGCAGCGCCTGCTTCACGCCGGGCTGCAGCGGCGCGCTCATGGTGCGCCCCCGCCGCCGCCGCGGGGCTCTGTCTGTGGGTGCGGTGCGGTGCGGGCCGGTGCGGGCTCCTCAGCAGCGGCCGTGCGGGCGGTGCTGGCGGCGCTGGGGGCGCGCGGCCCCGGCNCGGGCGCGCCAACCACAGAATCAGCGCGGAGGGCGCGGGGCGGGGCCGAGGTGGCCACGCCCCTCTGGGCGGGGCCGGCGGGCGGCGCGGGGCGAAGTCTCGCGGGCGTTGGGAGGGCCCGGCGCGTGCGCGGTGAGCGGGTCCCGCCCGCCCCCTCAGCGCCCTCAGCGCGGGCGGGAGTGGGCCGGGATGGGTTTGCCTTTTGTGCTGCCGCTGCTCACGAAATGAGGAGTTTTCTTCATTAGTCTGTGCTCGAAATGGGGCAGTGTCTGCGTTAGTTGCGTTCCCGCATCACCTGGGCAGTCCTGCCCCGCGCGGGGCTCCCTGCGCTGCCAGGCCCGCTGTGCTCCCCTGTCGCCCCTCAGGTGCTGCTCAGGGGGCTCTCTCCCCACTCCTCCCTCCCCGAGCTGCCCCCGGTGCTGCCCCGGGCACTGACACGGCCCCGCTGTGCCCCTCGCAGCACACGGGGCTGGACGGACCCTCCCGCCCAATTGGGAGCTCCTTGTATGAAATACAGAGGAATTTAAATGAAATATGAAGAAGCAGCGGCCCAGCTCGGGAGACCTGGGGAGGTTACAGGTATCGCCGTGTGCCCTGTGCCGCCCTGAGGACGCGGGGGAGCGGCTGTGGATCCAACACACTCGGAAGGTTTCCTTCCTTCCTTCCCCCAGCCCAGCTCTGTAAATGTAGCAGAGCTGAACTCTACAGGCACACAACTTGTGTTTGTCCTTTTATTTTTTTGCTCTCTCCTTCCTTATAAACAAGAGTGTTTTTGTTGCTCCCCTTTCTCCAGCCAGCCCTTCCCATTCTCTCTTACCACTTGCCCTTTACGGCACAGTTGTCTTTGTTGCGCTCGAGGACTTTATTGTCCGGTCGCAGTTGTTCTATAATATTTCTAGTGTCTTCGACAAAGAAAAGGCTGAGGAAGTAGGAGGTTTCCTGCCCTGTGGAGGCTCTGGAGCCATGCCTGATACCCTCGCAGGCACAGCGGCTGTGGATGGACAGCCTGGACCTTGGAAGGAGCTGCTCGAGATCCCAGTCATCGCACTGGAACCAGATGGTCTCCAGAGTGACAGGCCCATAAAGTCCATCAAAACTCATCTTCTGGTTGTTTTTTTTTAGTTCATTTTGAACTTCCGTAGTAAAAGTAGCATTTCCAAATACCATATCTATTATCGTTCCAAAGGTCAGAGGTTTGTACTGGTTACTTGGCAGAACACGTTATCCTTTTTCAACTTTAGTGCATGAAATACTATTTCCACTAATGTGGGAATCTTCAGAGATTCCCTGCCAGGAAACCAAAGTGACAAAGTTCTCCTGAATAACTGAGGAGAAACAAAAAGAACTGAAGCATGAATCCTTCTTTATTAGGAGATTCTTTTTTTTTTTTTTTGGTCAACAAGAGATGAAACAGCAAATCAAGTAATTTTTCTTTATCAGCTCAGTTTTTATTTAAAGACAATGTAAAAGACTAGTCAATACTCCCCAGGTGCAGGTGGCTGGAAAAAAATAATTAAATACTAGAAAAAAACCCAGATTTTGCTGAAATCTCTGCTGTCACATTGCTCATGGATCTGTAAAAATGTAAGCCCTGTTCTTGGTTTTTAGCAGGGAACTCATTCTATCACCTATTCCAGCTGTTCAGCATTCCTGCAATGAACATAACACAGAAGTGGACACTCAATAAGAGAATAAAGTTAGTAGCCTAAAAATTCCTTTTACTTTTGCACCCAAACTCTCGTATGCTGAGCACCAACCTACAGGCACGGAGCAGTAATAAGGGAGCCAGAGGTATTCCATAGGAACCAAAGCTGCCATTCCAGTTTAATTGCTTGGCTCAACTGACCCATGAAACAAGACTTTCCTCATCCAAAAATACCTGAATTTGGGTAGGTAATGGCTCTAATAGCTGCAATTATTCCAAGGGCTATTTTAACTGTTGGGTTTATTTTCCCAAATATCTGGAGAACAATGGGAATGAGTGTCATGATCCCAAGTGCTTACTGGTGTTACCACCACCATCTCCCAGTGGGTAAAGCCGAGGCAGTTAAACACAATTAAGAGGCTTTCATAAGTGAGTCATTTCAGGGCTGGGATTAAAGGATGTGGCCAAGCAGGATGCCGATTGTCCGTGCTGAGGGGAAATTTGCTTCCCTTTTGTCTGGATTATATCACTCTGCCCAAATAAAGCATCATTACTTATGGCATAATTTTTTTATTGAAAACTAACAGTATCCGTAGACTTGCGTATAAGAATCAAAGGTGCTTTGCTATTACCATGGAAGAGTTTCAGTCTCAGGAGATTAAATGTTTCTGCTTCAAACATCCGTGTCAGGCCAGCTGAGTTAAAGAGTACATCTCCTCCTCTCAGTATGTTCCCTCAATTGTTCTGGTTCCCTGACACTCCCTAAGATGCCTTTTAATCTCACGCCTTTTACCACCATGTGTACATCCCAGATTCCTCAGGGTAAAACTCAACTTCCTCACCTCTTCCACCCGGAAAGATTCATAATCAACATGCACTGAAACATTTTTAACTTGTATTTTTTGTGTTCTATGTATTTCTTGTGCTGCGAGTTTTGTTACAGCCTGGCAGTTTCCTTCCTCTCCTTCTCCAATCTGGCTGTTAGGCTATTGGTTTAGTTTTCTCTAGCTTTGTGGAAAAAAAAAATTCCCTTTGGAGATTCAGGCACTTCATTGGCAACAACTACTAGCTAAATATGTGGTTAACACACAGTAAGGAAGATACACAAATTAATTCTCTGCCGGACTCAAGGAAAACAAAATATACTGGGATTCCCTATGGGAAGAACCTCTTCAGATGGTTTTACCATATATGCTTATTCTGATGATGAACTTCCCAAGTAGAACATGTTTGTGGTGGTTCAGTAAAAGTCTGTGAAATCAGGGAGGCAAAGGCATCCTGAGGAATTTTGTGAAAGTTCACCTTTTCCAGGAAAGTTACATTTTTGCAAATGGCACAACACTGCTCAGGCAGCCATGTAAGAACATAGATCTCCTGGCTAAAACAGCATTTTGCAGCTCAGAATTTCCATTTCTGAAATAAAATGTGAAATACCAAATTATTTTTGCAAAATCAAAACCAGAAATGAAGGGGTTATTTTGTATTGTACTACTTATTCTGATCCTTCTGAGGCAAAATGCCCCACTCTGCATAATCCCAGAGCTTCAGTGCCAAGGATAATGGTAAAGGTAGGAAAGAAGCACAGGAACTGTGAGATCTCTGTCTTTCTGCTGTATTATAATAGCATTTTTAAAACTAAAACTCTCATCTTTGTTCTCTTTAACTCAAGACTAGCTCGGCTTTCTTTACGCATGCAGATTCTTCCTGAAGGGTAAAAGCCACATGCACATAAACCATTGCAGAGCTCCTTGTGGCAGTAAACTCTGTCCAGCCTTTATCAACAACAGTGAAACAAACGGGGAGCCTTTTACATTGGGGATGCAACACTTTCTCTACTTACGTTTTGCCTTCAGAGGTGACTTTCCTTGCTTTTCCTCTTCCCTGTCACACGTCTGTGATGGTCTCTGACGTGCTGAGTGCTGGTGTGAACGGACTGAGAAGGCAGTCGCCTTAATTGTGAAAGGTTTTAAGATTACATTAGCATGAAAAGAGTGGGAACGACAAGCCCCAGCTGCTCCCTGGAGCAGCCTGAGCACAGTTGGGCTGGAGGGAGGAAGGATTTCCTTCTTCTTAGCTGCCACCTGAAGGGCACATCTCTCAGCTGAGGGCAGTTTGTGGGATGTCCAGGGGAAAGGTTTCATGGAGGGCAGGTGGAAATTCTGAAATAGCAAATATTTCATGCTCAGGGACGCACAGTGTGTTGGGAACATCTCACCCTGACCATTGTCTCAGGTAATCCTTGGCCAGTCACACATCCAGTCGCTTCTGGAATCCTAGTTCCCAAGTCCGGAGCAGTCTGCAAAGGGAAGCAGTGAACTGGGTTATTTGCTGTTCATTTACTAAGTGTTCTATGAACACAAAGACGGGCATTGGTACGGCCTCTCTGAAAGCTGCCAGCGAGGACAGCGAAAGCGGTTGGTGTTGAAAGAGCTCTGGCTGTCCTGTCATACACTGACATGCATGTTCCCACCTTCCTCATTTCCCTTCCTTGCCCCGATGGGAAAAGACAGGTATGAAGAAGGACATTCCTCTCCCCTGTCACTGCTGAGTGACTTGAAAGGGTCTGTTCCAGGGCCTGCCACCACCCTGCTGCAGTTACCAACCCCTGACGCACGTGAGTGAGTGGGATGAGGACAGCAGGGAGTCCTGCCAAGTCCCTGGAGAATCCAACCTGCCCCAGGCACGGTGTAGTGTACAACACTGTCAACAGTGCCTGGTAAAACAGGATACGAACTGACAAAGACATTCAAAATTGCTATAAAATAGCATCTAAAAACCAGCTGGTCTGCTCGAAGCCACGAGTTCTTGCCCCAAACAGATACACACTCCACGAAGAAACAGCTCTGTCTGGAACAGGCTCTTTTATCAATTTTTTTTTTTTGTCTGTCTGCTACCATTTTATTTTTGCTACACACAACCTACAGATATTTGATTCCAGCCCCAGCACTTTGTTGGCTAAACCCAAAAGAGCATCTGGGCCTGTCTAGATATCGGAGGTATCCAACAACAGTATACAGATGTCCACGCTCAAGCCTGAAAAAAAATCAAAAGTGGGGGCGGCAGGGGGAAAACCTGCCCTGACAGGAGGCAATCTGGACTCTGCTGACTGCCCCATTTGCATATGTTTTGTTCCTATAATCAGGTTACAGCCTCAGCTGAAAGATTTTCTTCATTTGCTGTAGGAAATCTCATGCCAAAAACCATCAGAAAGTGGAGGGTGGGTAAAAGAATGGGCTGGGCACAGATAAAGATGAAGTCTTAAAAAACAAATAACAAAAAGAGAGAACACTCTTGCCATGGAAAACTCCCCACCAGCAATCTGGCATCACTTACCAATTTAACATATCTTATTCCAAACATTTAATGTCTCTTCATTAATTTTTTGGGGTCGTTGAAAATTGTACAACTGTAAGCTGCAAGAAGATTTCACAAACAGCGGGGATTTTGTGTCTGTGACCTGTTATAACCCAGAGAGAACATGCAATGGGATTTGGATTTTTCTACTGAGCAGCTATTTTCAGAGGCAAAAAGCCAAACACTTGCATAACTCAATGTGACCATTCTGTGCATCTGTGGCATTTGTCAGTGGACAACACTTTGGCCAACAACATTGAGCTAGTAAAAGAACGGGACATGCCTACAGAGAGCAGCCAGTTTAAATATGATAAAGATTAGAGTAAATAGGATCTCAGTCCTCCCCCTTTTTAAGTAAATGGAGTAATTCTCCGAGCATGTTGAAAAATAATAAACAGCTTCTCTTCTGCCAAAGAACAGGCTAACAGTCTAGACTTTTTTTTTAACTGGCGATCATCTAGATTAAAAAATTGGGAATAAACACCTGACACACGATTTCACTGCTTTATGCATCAAATACATGCTACTTATTTGTGAAATCCTATGAGAACTATTACAGCAACTGAACCAAGACCAAGGCTGGGGAGACTTGCATTTCTTAACATTCTCTTGCTGCTGCATTCAGGGTACTTTGCAACCACAAGTAACTGAGACCAGAGCGGCAATTCAGCAGCATCGCATCAGCTTTCCACTGTTGGCAGACAATTTGTGCATTTGTGGGGAGATACAGGTCTGTGTGTTTGTGTTTTTGTGTATGTGTATAAACTATAATTTGATTATGAGGAAATGTTGCACAGTTTACACTCAGTCCAGGCCCAGGAGCCAGGAATGCTCGGTGAACTCATTGCAGAGTTATGTAGGCCAAAATTCCCTGTAGCATCCTCTCGTTTTAGTCACATTTCAGTGCTGTTGATCTGATTTTTGGATGAAGAGAGGATAAACAGCTCCTGCTGACATGAGTTCACAAGCACTCAGCTCCTCCACGCTGTTCTGCTGGGTCCCCGTGCCTTGAAGCGCTCGGTGGCAGAGGCGGCTGCTTTTATCATCTGTGCTCGCAGGATGTCATACATCCTTATTATTCCTTATGATGTCTTCTCCGGCTTTTAATGACCCTACAGAGCTAATGAGATGTTTGGTTCCCCCACCCAAGCACAACCATATGGATGAGATGATATCAGGCAACTCGCTGAAACCATTAAATCTCAGGCATGTGGAATATCCAGAAAGTTCCTGTTTTCAGCCTGTCACTTTTAGTCTTCAAATGCAGAAGCATAGGGCCTGCTCACATGATGCCAGCAGCATAACAGAACAAACTGTCTTCTGCAGACAAAATCCCGTCTATTTTTAACTTTAAAAAGATCTGCAGATGACTCTTCTTCCACTCCATGTGGTTTTCCTCCCTTCCTTCTAGAGACCCTGCCCGTGGTAACATCATGCGGTAATTCTGTGTCAGGGCATATTGATTCCCAGGAGCGTTCCCAAGCCTGGCGTGGCCTCTTCCCACCAGCCAGACGCAATCCTGCAGTGGCCAGCTGAGATGCTCCTGCTGAGAGATCACCCAGCTCCCTTTTCCCTCCGTGCACCAGAAAGCTGAGACACGAGGGAGATTCCTCAGCGGCAGGGCAGGGGCATGAGCGTGGACCAGAGGAACGCTGGGCAGAGCTGGAGCTACAGCCCCAGGCAGAGCCAGCAGGGTTAGACTCCTGCTGAAGACTGCAAACCCCATGACCCCAGCCCAGGGGCTGCCATGTCCCCCAGGAGGGGAGCCCTGTCCAGCCTCCAGCAGCTCCGGTGGTGCCTGTGCTCTGGGGTAAATGGGAGCGGGACGGAGGTGCTGCTCCATCCGCTGCTTTTCCAGGAGATGCTTCAACTAGTTGGGTTTTTAAATGCTAAAACCACAACCATCCCCTGCATGAAAGGAAGCATTGTGTGTGGAGCACAGGAAGAATTTCCTTTACTGTAACTTGTAGGGAGCGAAGGAAATAAACGCAGAGCAGCAGTTAGATGAAGGTCAGATGATTGTGTGAATCAGAGGGTGATGCAAGTTATCGAGTGTGTGGCTCAGTGCTCCGCCCAATAAACCAGATGCCACCTAAGTACACAAATACCACTTACCTATGATTGCTTACCCGCATGGAAGCAATTCTCCTGTTCTGAGAGACAATGGACTGGTGGGTTTTCTTTTGTTTGTTTGTTTTCTTATTGTGACGCTGTGAATTTAACAATCAGGAAAATATTTATGAGGTAGGACAGCAGTGATGACATTGAGGCAGAGAGAGTTTCTTCAGATTTTTAGGGATCTGATTCCACCCAGGTGAAAGCTGAGACACAAATATCCCTCAGTCCAAAACACCGAAGAGGTGACAGAGGCTGCCACCAGGGTACTGGCAGAGCTGTGTCTGGAAATGCATTTGCAATTTCCATTAAAAAGGGGAACATGATGAAATTCCTGCAGTGACCTGCCCGACACACCAGAAACACCTTGACATCAAGAACAGTCTTAATTTTTAATAGCTGCAGGTGAAATGGCTGTGCTGCTGGAGCCCACAAACTCTGACTGTTCTAGAGAGCTGAGTGGAGCTGCCCTCCAAGTGTCCCTCCCTCCCCTCTGTGCTGTTGGGGATGCTCTTGGTGCTGTACCAGCGTGCCAAAAGCTGTGGATGATACCAGCAGGTATCTCACTATCTTTTTTCCACCTGTTTCAGTGACTGATGTTTTTTCTCAGAGCTTTGGCCAGTGGCAGACTTTTTCCATGGCAGTCCAGTGCATTGGAACAGTTGGGTTTCATTGCTGTCCTTATCCAAGGCAAAATTCCCTTTGCTGTAGAAGTGTTTCCTTTTATATAAACCATTGCAGTAATAGTTGCTGCTTTGTGAACTATCATTGGGCCTGCCTTTAGTGGGGTATTACAAAAATGCTGCGCTTTTCGAGAAGGCACCAAGAGAAATGGGAACAGTCTGTGGGTTTGCAGTTAAGAAAACCCTGACGTAGCAGGAACCACCCCAGAGTTTTTTCCAGCTGTGGTCTAAAGAAAGATGTGCACACACACGGCAAAGAATCTGCAGACAAAAATGGCAACCAGGGTATTGCAATAAGAAATTAAGAGGGCAGGGACATGCAGAAGTCTGGGATGGGATTCACCAGCAAAGGATGGGAATCACCAGTAAAGGCACCTCCTGGGGTCTGGTGAGACTGTGAGTGGAGACAGGGGTCAGGGACACCCCAAACCTGAAGGAGCAGTGACTGTTGCACAGCCCACCAGCAACAGTGGTCCAGGAGAGGAGTCTCTTAGTAACACACAGAATCAGGGAATCACAGGATGGTTTGGGTTGGAAGGGACCTTAAAGATCATCTCATTCCACCCCCTGCCATGGGCAGGGACACCTCCCACCAGCCCAGGTTGCTCCAAGCCCCTCCAGCCTGGCCTTGGACACTCCCAGGGATCCAGGGGCAGCCTGCCCACCCTCACTGTAAAAAACTTGTTCCTTATATCTCACCTAAAGTGACCCTCTTTTAGTTTAAAACTATTTAGTTTAAACACTGTGGGCAAGGACGGGGTGAGGCTTCTGTTGGGGAAAGCGTTTCCTTCGCTGGGATAATGAGACCACCACATGCTCCAGCAATGCTGCTCAGCTGCCTCTTTGGTTGACAGCCTGAGCAGGAAATTGCCGAATCACAAATTAATTAGCAACGCCTAATGAGCTCTCGTGATTTGCCAGTAAGTGATGAAGGCAGAGGACAGACACAACTGACGGAACATTCCCTCCCAAGCTGCCTCTGCTGTGGCCACCCTGAAAAAGCAGGAGCTCACCTCGTGTTCCTGGCCCTGGTGACGTGCCCTGGACAAACCCCGCGTGGGCTCCAGTGATTCCTTCCCTGGGAGGATGAGCTGCCACAGGAGCCTGAGATCCAGCAGGGTCAGCAGCTTCCCAGCCAGCCAGCCTGGGAAAAAAACAGAGGATGCAGCACTCAGCTACTACATATCTGGACAGTTGTGTTAGGTTAAGGACTGTTTTCCCCCTAAAAATGGGTGTCTGAATTCACAGCTGGGAAGAGCTGCAGTTGCCAGGAGCCACAGGGGTTCTCACCAGCCTGGGACAGAGCCCTTGATTTTAATTCTAAATCCAAGCCTACAGTTCTTAAAAAACTATCTGTTTCCATGGGAAGAGCCTGCTTTTCACTAACCTATAATTTAAGAAATAGTTTGGAGATTTAAGCTGTATTTTGAAAAATAAATTCCCCTCCAGGCTGATGGCTTTTATAGCCTGACCAGGCTCAGAACAATGTCATGTGAAATGACAGAGATCAAGACCTTTAGTTGAACTGTGCAAGAAAAACAACTTTGGAGAATAAAATGCATGATTGTTAATTATTGCAGCACGGGCAACACAGCTGTAATTTTCTTGTTCACCCAGAATATCTCCTGCAAATTTTATCAGTCATATTGTTAATACATGCAAACTGGAGCCCTTATTTTTTCATCTCCTTTGGTAGTGATCAAAATTAGACAAGATTTCTAGTTACAGCTGCTATTAATAAATCTACTCCTTGAAAACATGGTAGTTAATTTCTTAGGATTCAGTGCACTCACTAAGCTATTGAAAACTATAATTGCTCATGGCTGTAATTTTGAAGCAATTATAGAAGAATTGCTGAATGTAGTTTTGCAAGCACATCGAAGTTCTCCAAAGTGAAAAGCATCCCTGGCAGGAAAATCAAGAGCACAAACCCTTTGTACCCTCTGCCCTAAAGTCACTATTTAGGAACAGCTCTGTAGCGTAGTGACCTTTTGCAGTTCCTATCCCAGAGCCCCCAAACGAGGGTGTTTGCTCAGGAGAGGTCCCACCAGTGGCCCAGTGTCAGCCCCAAGAGTCAGCCAAGGGATTTGCTGTGGTCAGACTTGGGCTGTGCCTCCAGGTGCTCTCACCGCTGTGCTCTGTGCTGGCTCTGAGCTGTTTATAAACCACTTTTCTTTTGGTGGCATCAGTGGAAACATTCTAGATCTTTTTTCAGCTAGCCAAGAAAACTAAAATCATGAGCCTTGGGGAAGTAAGAAGCTCATTTCTCAAGGAAATGGTCTCGCCCCTCTCCCTCAGCCTGGCTACATGCACTTCCATAAGGAACACCACTCTCATTTTCAACGCCACTTAAGGAAAACATTTGTTTTCGTTAACAGACTGGGACAAACTCCACCTTCATCCCTGCCCCGGCCCCAGTGATGTGACACATCCGTGTGTCCCGGAGCTGTGACTTCAGCCCATCCTGCCCTGGAAGGAAATGATGCTGAGAGCGGTGCTGGTCACGATTGCCCCAGCACAGCAGAGCTGCACGTGGCCCCCACGGCTCCCTGTTCCTCCTTCGTGCTTTTCCTTAAAAAAGAAGCTGGGTCTGTCCTACCAGTGCCACCAAACTCCTGCCAAGTTGTTAACGAGGAAGGCAAGGCCAGTTGAGGTTGACCAGACACCCCAGTTACAGTGGCAGCGACTGAACAGCGGGAGCAGCCAAAGGCATGGGCTTGGAGAGAGTTCCTCTCTCTCAGGGGCTTAGAAAGCAGGGGATAGATGGAATCTTCAAACCCAAAAATACCAGCATTAAACAATGTCCTTATGGGCTAAACCCCAGTGGGCCAGGGATGGCCCCACCGCTGTGCTGTGGCCCCGCTGGCTCCCCAGTGACCTGGGTCAGGGAATTGGCTCCCTCTCCTTCATACAGGGTTCTGATTTCCTAGTGGGAAAAAGAGGAGCCAGAGCAGGACATTTCCCTCTGCCACCTCCTCCCTGGGATAATGAAAGTTGAAGATTTTTCTTGGTTTGTATCTCCATCTCTGAGAAGCTGTGTCTGCGGAAAGACTTACCAAAGGAACCGGGTTGCAGGTGTTTAAGGAACAGCAGCAAACAAAAAGCACAAAGCAGTGAGATGTGGATCATCCCAGGACGCCCCAGCAGTGCTGGGACTGGGGCTCCTCTCCCAGCTTGGGCCTGGCCAGAGCAGCCGTGTCACAAGAAAAAGGCATCTGCTTATCTCGGTGCTGCTTTGGCAATGCAGGGCCAGCCTCCGGCCCCGATGCTTCCCTTGGGGTGTTGCAACAGGGACCTGCTGGCCCGGAGCTGGTGGGGCTGCCCGGCAGTGGCTCTGCCCACCAGTGGCTCTGCCCACCAGTGGCTCTGCCCGGGGGTCCCTCGTGGTGTCCATGACCCACAGCTGGCCGGTGTGTCCCGTGGGGCTCTGCAGCAGAGCTGCACAGCTCACCTGCCCGTGGAGCACAGCGGGGAACTGGCAGGGCTGGAGCAGCCCCACGGCCACCAGGGCTCTCCCCAGACCACCAGGGCCGGTCACTCACCCTGTGCCCACCCTGCCGGATCGGGGTGGTCCCCTGGGTGCCCGGGAGTGCCCTGCCCACAGAGCCACCAAGGGCATTGCTCAACCACAGAGGTTTGAGCAACAGGCCCCGGCAGGGGAAGTGCCCAGTGCTGGTGTCCAGCAGACGGGCACCAATGTCACTGCGATGTCCTCTGAGCTCACACGGGACACCCCATCTGGTGGCAGAGGTGGCCATGCAGGAGCCCCCTTCTCTGGCAGCACAGGAGGTGCTGCCCAGGTGCCTCACCACAAACTCCTCCTGGGGGCTCCAGGTGGCCTTTCCTCAGCAGTGACATCCCAAACCACGGGACCAGCTCCGTGCTGTCACCTGCCTTCCTCCTGCATCCTCCTCTTCTGCACTGAACCACCAGTGACTGCACTGAGGGCTCTCCATGCCCGGGCACAGCTGGTTCTGGGAGCACGGCTGGAGCAGGAGCCCAGGCAGGGATCCCCACCCTGGCAGCAGATGTCTGCAGCTCCAGCTGGGAACAAACAGCTGGGACACACAGAGGTTTAGAAATCAAATTCTGCCGCTATACAAATATTTTTTTGTAATGAAAATAAACAAAGTCATGGGAGTAACATGGGAGCTGCCTCCTGCTACTCTGCTTCTGGGAGGAGAGGAGCTGCCAGAGAGCAGAGGGCTGGGCAAGACCCCAGTGGGTGACACGGGGGTGATGGTTCACGTGAGGCTGGTCCTTTGCAGAGGCCACGCCACGTGCCCAGCCCTGCAGGGTGGCCAGCAGGCTCTGCTGAGGCAGGAAACGCTGCCCAGCTGTGGTCCCTGGGGCAAGGGGAGCCACAGCACCCCTCCAACACAGGGCCCTTGGCCAGCTCCTCAGCAGGGTTCTGGGGGCACCCACAGCTCCTCGGGGTGCTCCACGTTGGCACTCTCTGTGGCAGTCGGGGCAGGACCCCTCGCCCCTGTGCTGAGCTGTCCTGCAGGGTCTGTTCTGCCCCACTGACCCCACCAAGGGCAGAACCAACCACCTTTGGGAAAGCCACTCTGGGCACAGCCCATTTACCTTCCAGCTCCTCTGCCAGAGGGCTCCCGGGGCAAAGCCTCTGCTGCTGGGGAGGCTGACTCTGCTCCAAAAGCCTGGATGGATCTCTCAGGGTTCCAGCTGGTGGTGCTCCGAGTGTGAAGGAGGAAAAGCGCTGGTTCCAGGAAAGCAGCACCTCCAGCCAGCACAGCAACACCTCCCAAAGCCCCAGCACTGGGGTGTGGAGATTTGCCTGTAGCAGCAGCAAGGACGATGTTATTGTACAGAGGGAAGGCAGGAGGGCTGCAGGGCCCCGTGGGGAGCCTGTAAGTGCTCCTGTACCACCAAATAAACGAGGGGATGGCTGGAACAGAATGTGAACGCTGCAGCACATAAACAGAGCCGTTCCTTGCAGCACAGACACTCAGAAGACACGTCCCTCTCCAGGCTCTGCTCATTTTTACCTCCAGCTACAAGGCCAATAGTTTTTAATGATAAATGTTTAAGAGAGCAGAAAGCAACAGCAGCTCAGCAGAGAGCTGTTGGGAGCTCTCTGCACTGAGCCACATGGAAAATAATCATCCCCTCTTCTACAGACCCCTGGGAACCACACAAGGGATGAGAGACACTGGGGTACTTGGGTGCCTGTGGCTTCCTGCCTGCCTTTGCCCCAGCAAAGTTAAATTACCTTTGCCCTTTGTTTCAGGAAAATTAAGGGAATTACAGAAAAGGAGTAACAATGCATTAAAAACATTGGCTAGCAAGTGCTACGTCCCAGTCTAGCTGAAGAGTTAAAAAGGAAATCAATTCTGAGCATCAACATCAGCATTTTCTGGATGCTGCAGTGATTAAACTGCTGAATTTACTGCTCACATCATCGCCACCGAACACCCACACAGACACATGACTCCAGCTACCCTCGCCATCCCCATCAGGAGACACCTCATGACCATCTACTCCGGTAACACACAATTCTCTGCCCCATCAGGTGCACTGGGCCGCAGAAGCCCTGCAGGAGGGCTGACAGTGCACAGTGCATGTCCCCAGCGTCCCCCCTCACCTGCTCCCAGCTAAAGCTGAGCATCTCCAGCTGCAGATGCTGCTGGAGCCACCTCCACCACACCTCCCACTGCTGGGGGACCACAGGCTCTGCCTGGTGAATCCCTCATGGCACAGGAACACCGGGCCAGCAACACACCCCCGTGTTATCAGCCTTAAAGGACGATGGATACTGTGCTAATTGCTTTTCTATTGGCTCACCCACACTGAGCACGGAACCATTCGGGACACAGCTGGTTGGGATGGGAATGGAGAATGAGAGCCCGAGCAACCCATCCCTCTCACAGGGGTGTTGCAGCACCAGATAAAGCACCCGGGGTTGGCTCTTGGGGCTTTCATTCCTCCGAGACATGAAACCAAACACTTGGATCACAGGCAGCCTTTTCCAGGACAGGACTTGGCAGGTGCAAGTGGAAATCCTAGAAGGCTCCTGCCCGGCTGTGCCACACGTGGGACCCGTGGTGTCCCCTGCCCACAGCTGGTCACCGAGGGACAGGGCTTGGGGACACCGACCCCAGCCTGTCCCTGTGCCAGACCCGCACCTGGGGAAGGCACCTACCTGGGCAGGAAACCACGAGAAGCTTTATCAAGAACAGAAGATGCAGCTGCTTCAGGCAAAGGTTTTCATCTCCTGCTTGTTCCTTTTCCCCTTGTTGGAAGCACAGGACCTGATTTAACCAAGATGCTCTAAAGCCTCATTTGTACGCTCTGCTACGTCTGCCTTAGTTAATCCTTTCTCCTGTTGTATCATTATCCCTTCACTTTTCTTGGCAGCACTGCTATGACAATTTGAACTCACATTTAATAAAACCATACAGAGACTCCTCAGTAACCTCAATTCCTGTGCAGCGACCCAGAGAGACAGAAAAGGGATTGTACCCAGGCAGATGGGCACAAATAGAATGACTTGTACGAGAGGAATTGCAAACACTCATGTGACAAAGTGCTCTGCAGGTCACTCCAGGAATGAATACACAAACCAGTGCAAAGACCTCTCGTTCTGCTTGTGCCTCTTCTCACACAAAGTCACGTGTTGCTATCGAGGGGCAGGACCTCCCTCCTGTCTCACTCTTGCTTTTTGGGGGCCAACGACATTCACAACAGAAGGGACAGCAAGTTCAAACACAAATTCCTATTTGAAACACAAATTCCTATTAACTCCATAAGAGACCCCAAATTAAACGTCAGGAGAACCGCCAAGTACCAGGAAGCACATCCCAAGATGGACAGGGGAGAGGAGACAGGTGTCAAGCACGAGGTGGTTCCAGTTCACACACTCACCCACTCTCTCTCATACACATGCATAAAAAAGGGACACAAAAGGTACCAGAAGTAAATTGACATACTGTATTTATTGCACAAATTTCCCCTAAAATTGGGAATGGTTATTATAATACAAGTGCACATCTTGGGAAATATATACAAAAACAGAAGAGATAACAAGTATGTACATTTTACCCAGCATTTTACAAGTACCACCATCTAAATAATTTAGAGAAAGCAAAAAATTGTCATAAAACATCTGTAAGAACTAATAGGGAAAACATATGCAAGGTGTAAAATCTGTTCTTTAAACAGTTTTTTTGTTCTTAGCAGCCCAGTGTTTGCCAATTGCAACAAAACCAAATTTGCTAAATTGTGTTTCTAGTACACTTAGGTTTCAGCCAGAAAATTAAGACATATTAATAATGGAGATTGGGAATAGTGGAAACAAGAAATCAAACATTAGTTTTCTATTCACATAAAACAATCGCGATATATTTTAAAAAGTCTTTGCTGTATCCTGTAAAAATCCCTTTTTGTACTATTTAACAAACAGACATACGTACCAATTGTTCATGTACCCAAAAGAAGGGAACTCACAGGAAACCTTCCCATCCCACGAAGGTTTTGGTTGTGTTTTGCCCCCAGCACTGCTGAGAGGGGCAGCGGGGAGGGATCTGCTCCCCTGGCACTGGCTGAACACGCCACTGACACCATCAACAGCAGTGCTGGGCAGAGGAGAGCAGAGGAGGTGCCACCCAACAGCCACCTCCCTCTCCTCTCACATTAATACGAATTTCAGGCTGTGAAAGGGCCTTTCTGGAGAGTCAAAGCCATCTCAAAGCAAGCCCAAGGGTGCGCCCAGGAATGGCTCAGAGGAGGATGGAGTTCTCCCACCAGGATCACTACAAGCACAGCCCCGGGGCAGGGGCAGCTCCGGAGTGGACAAACCCACCCAAGTAGGGAGGGCACTCTCAGCCCCCTCAGTGCTGACGTGGCCAGGCCACCCCTGCCAGTCTGTGTCCAGCTCAGACCAGCAGCCCTGCCTGCACCCTGGATCCCAACAAAGAGTTAAACATCCTATTCTGAGTCAATCCTATATTTCATTAGAAATGTGTTTACACAACCGGGCCCCTGTTTCGTGCTCATTACAAAAACCAGATGTAATATAATTGTGTGGCGAGGGAAGGACATTTGAAAAACAGGGGAGAAACAAATCCTTGGATCACACAGGGAACACGAGTTCCTTCCCTGCAGCAGTCAGCGCTGGATTTTACACCCAGGAGTTTCCAGTGGCACTGCCCGTGCTCACGCTGGGGTCACTTCCTGACGCAGGCTGGGCCCTGCACGGAAGGGGGTGGGTTTGCTCTGGAGATTTCCCTGGAACAGAGTTTGAAGTGACAGATCTGAAATAGTACTGAAAAACCACTCTGGGTGAATCTGGGCCCCAGAGAAGGAAGGGAGGAGAGTCCTGTCGCTGACAGTGCTGGGACAGGGATCTCTCATTGTTTTCAAGTTTATCAAATGGTTAAAATAGATTTGTATTTAAAATAACTCTGCAAACAACAATAGCAGGCGTGTTGTACTATTGAAAACATGATTACAGAATGATGTATTTGTAGAATTCTTTAGAGAGTTGAGCGACCAAGTGAATACAAGTCTCCTACTCGTGAGGATAATCCATGAATCTCAATATACTGAAGGTAATCGATGAAAACAGAAGCCAAAAATCAGCAACATTAATTGGCTGCCAGGACAAATACGCAAAGCAAAGCCTAGAATGAAGTGTCCAGTTAAACTGAGGTAGTAGAGCCTTTGAAAACATAATCCACCTCCCACTGTCTATTTACATTACTTACACCAGGTTGGGTCCATCAGCTACTCGTACAACTATTGTATATACAATGACAAACCAGTGATGGCTGAGTAAAAGAGAAATGCTGAGAATAAAATAAACAACATTTCCTGCTGGTAATTACACAAGTGAGTAGAAAAGGGATTAGAGTCATCTGCAGCAAGGGCATATTTGTCTAAAAATAATTTGGGTATTACTACACTATGGTGTAATCAATGTTCTTTTTTTTTTTGTAGAATGGTTTTAAAAAATATATCAATTAGTTACCTGAGCAATTAAGGGTAATCGTCTTCTCATTTTGTCCCCAATGCTTTGGTACAATTATTTCTAGTTCATTATTTCAATAGCTGACTGCTGTAAAAAATATGGTGTGGCAAGAACATTATAGATTATAAAAAAGTTAGAGGTAATTGTCATGTCATTCTGGGGGCCCCGGGGGGAAATTTCAGCCAACGTTCTCTTTTGATTATTTTTAACATTTTGATTATGTGGTGGGAGAAAAGCATCACTTAGTATAAAGCAACATTTAAACATTATAAACATTTAATACTGGTTACAGCATCCAGCCAAGAAAGAATCTCCATCGCTAGTTTGTCTGTTGGTCTCCTCCTCCCTGTCCCCCTCTGTCCCCTGCTATTCCCTCTTCCCAGGAGAAAGATCATAAATAAATTCTGGAGCTGTCATTAATAAGCCTTTTACAAAAAAACCAGGCCCCGTTCTTCCTCTGGGAAGATTCCAGAATTGGACTATGACACGGAAAAGTAGAAGTTGTTTACAAATCACTGCAGCTTGAGAACTGCAGCTCCTACAGAGCTCCTTGTCAGCTGTAAGGGGGACGGCATCCCGTGCTCCTCAGAGCAGCAGTTCCTCCACTCCCCAGCACAAGCCACAGTCAGCCATTGGGGCAGAGACTGCTAAAAAACGCAGATCTTCAGCTTTGCTAAAATCTTCACTTTTCTGTGGCTGAAATCTCAGGCTTAATCAGTTTCTTTATCCTTTTTTACAATCGGCCGAGTGGGAGAGCAGAGTCTCCATCTGTCTGCACACTGGGCAGTCGTACAGGGAGGTGCTGCAGCTCAACAAGCAGTCTGTTTTAATCGCTGCAAAGAGAAAGAAGCCAGAACAAGTTGTCTTCCACTTTGTTTCCAGAGAGGCAAAAAGTCAAAGTCTGTGGCCTCTGGCATTTTAAAGTAGGATCTGGGCAACGTACGGAGAGTGAGTGCTCGCTACAGCTGCCAGCAAAGGGAGGTCGCTGGATTCAATCCTGCAAGGAAGCAGAAGAGTCGCATTTAATGCAGCCCCGAACGCTGCTGGGCTGAGCACGTGTCAGCAGCCCAGGGCCTGCCCAGCCCCAGCCCTCGCTCTGGGGCCATGGGTCAGCAGCTGCCAGGCTGCTCCCAGCACCTCCGGCTGCGCCTGCTCAGCACCACCTCAGCTCTGCCTGGCTCGGGGGCTTCTCACAGGGCCAGCCAAGGGCTGAGGATGGCAGTGCAGGGAGGAGGAACAGCCAGCTCCTTCCCAACCTCACAGCGAAGGGAGGGACAGCGGGGGACAGAGCACGGGAGCAGAGCACTGGGCTGAGGCAATGGCAGCTGCAGCTGCTCCCCTGGCTCCAGCACCACACGTGCCTTCCTGCTCACCCCGTGCTCCTCTGCACTGAAAGATCCTCAGAGCCTTCCCATAAACACCCCTTAAATAGCTCCTCTGCCTGTGCCCCACACCCACAGGGGCATTACGTGCCTCACATGACACAGAGGGTGTTTTCTGCCACGTAGGGAAAGTGAACCTGGAGGAATCAGGTGCCCCATGTTGTTCCATGATGACTGACCAACCAAGGAGGGAGTCTGCTAAGCTCTGGAGAGCTGAGCCCACCTTCCTGCCCAGAGGGAAGACAGACAGGCTGGGGGATCCTTGGGGTGGAGCAATGGCTCAGGAGAAGCCTGTGGCCATGGGTCCCATTTGGGAATCCATTCAGCTGTGCTCAGAGCAAGCCCAGGCAGAGGATGTGGCAGCAGGACTGCAGAGCAGCACTCTTGGAGGAGGCTGTGACCATACCCCAGCACCACGCCCAGCTCCTTCACGTGGACTCTCATCTGGCCCTTGAGGTACTCAGACAGCATCTTGCTTTTGAAGTAGAGCTCCTGCAGCCGATCCTCCAGGTGCATCACACACTAGGAAGCAAAGGGAGTGGTGTCAGGGAGAGACAGCACTGTGTCTGAGCCAAACCAGCCTCACAGCAGAGCAGCACAGACCCCAAACGCCCGTCGACTGGTCTGTGGCCGTGACTAGGCAAGATATTCACTGGCAGGACTCTTGCTTTTGAGCAGAAGCCTCTGATTACACATTAAATCAGAATTAATGAGGTGGCTGTTTTGATTACAGAGTGGCATTTCAATGGGCAGCTCAAACAGCCACCCCAGAGGATGCTCTGGCTACAAACACCAGGCAGAACCTCACACCTCCTTAACCTGTGAGCTGAAAAGGTGCTTTAAAACCATCACCCTCTTCATGGCCATTCAGACTTACAAAGTTTGGAGATAAATTATGCTTATAAAGCTGAAGAGTGGAATGAAGCAGGTTGGAGACGAGGCTGGAGACCAACACTTCCTTTCCCAGTTTATTCTCAATCATTCGCCTCTGGCTACTGGCCACTTGCACCGTCCACTTGTCCGTGTCTGCAATAATGCAGACGGCCTCTGCAATGGGCTCATCCAGAACAGGGTGCTGGAACAGAAGAGAACAGCAGAGCCCTCAGAATGACAAATGACAAAGGTCTTTTCACAAAACGTCACTCGCCCAGAGGGCAGGACAGCAGCCCTGGAGGGCAGGACAGCAGCCCTGGCACTGCTTGCCCTCAAATGCCCGGCCAGGTGCCTGCAGTGCACTCCAGCCATTGAAAACAGGGCTTTGTGAGCAAGGCACAGTCTCAGGAGGACAGTGCCTGGTTTACCTTTTCTCCCAGGCTCCAGAGTCTGTCACTGGCTGACAGTTACACCTTTTGGTGTTTGACATAAAGAGTTCTGACATCTCTAAAGTATATTTTAAACTTCCAAAAGTACCAAAAATCCAAGCTGCTGTTCAGCATGGCTGTGTTAGGAGGTCGGGTGACTCCCAGTTGTCACTGGGAGGCCAGCAGAGGGAGTCAGGACCCACGGCTGTGCCTGGCCATTCCTTCCAGCTGCTGCTGCACCTCTCCCAGGCTGTGAAAAAGTGTTTGAAAAAGGAGTGTTTAGAAACCCACTGGCCTTCCCTAAAACACTTTTTGGGATGGACTGTTAGGAAGCACCTCCTTCCAAAGAGTCCCATAGAGCACTGTTACTGTTTCACTTGCAAAGAAGCATAAAAATTCCTGCCCAGTCAAGCTGCATTTCAGCCACATCTGTCCCACAGCAGCAGGGACCTCACACTGCTGCCTCTCTTGCCTGAAATTCAATTACACTTCCCAAATGGCTCAAACATTTGGTTTGAAAGAGCTCCTGGAACAACCACTGAGGAAGCAAAACTCATTCCCTGTGGGAATAGGCACAAGGAAAGGGGACAGGAATGTGAGGAAAAGCCACATTGTTCCTGTGAGAAGTGTGAAAAAGTGATGTTGTGCAGGCTCTTGGGAAAGATGCTGCTCACCAGTCTGTGCACGGGTTTTCCCCCATTCCCTTGGGAATAAACTCAAGGGGAGCAGAATCACACTCCTCAGTGACAGCCTGCTTTCCACTCCTTTCCTGGGCACTAAAAGGGTACCACATTCCCAGTTCATCTAGGGAAAAGCTTCTGTGCAGAAGAGATGATCTCCAGCACATGTGAGAAGCTCAAGTCCCCTCTGGACAATTATCTTTCCTTTTTCCCAGAGCATGAGCCTTCAGCTGCCTTCAGTGGGAGTCTAACCTTTTGTTCTCCAGATTTGCAGTGAAATAACCCATGTTTGTCAGATATGTGAATTGAGAGAGGAGAAAAAATGGGTGACCTGGGACTGGGGAAACCTGACAGGAGCTGTGACAGTAAATATTTGCACTTCCAGCAGGTATGTACGTTCAAAAACATTTACCTTTCCCTACTGTGAGAAATACATTTACCAAATATAGCTTAATTACCTGCACAGCATGAGACAAATCTGACACCAAACAGTGCCTCAGCTTTTCATCACTTCCTATTCCTTGCAAAACAAAGTCAGGGACGTAAGATGAACAGTAGCCTCCTAGCAAAGATCTTCCAAAATTGGCAATACTGGGCTGGACAGAGTTCACTTCAACTAATTTTGACCTGCAAGAAAGGCATATCAAAGAGATGTACGGCAGTAAACAGCAAATTCAGCTCACAGAGAGGCTGCATTTCCACTGTTATCATATCTCTTCTAACTTCCATTCAAGCGCTTTTTAAAGAGTTTAAAGTCAGCTTTTGCAGTCAGCCCATCATGGAAGCAGAGAATACAAGCCAAGATCACAACGCACAACTAATAATTTTTTCCAGACCACTCATGTCTCCATATTCCTTAACAACCAGCAAGTTCAGGACACACTTTCCAACCCTGATGCCAAGTTAGGCTCCAGTCCTCCAAACATGTGACATGGAAAGAGGCTCCATCTCTTTTAGGCTCTGTTACTGCTGCACAATACTTACCCAGGGAAGGGAATCTCATATTCCTCTGCCCAATCTTCTTGCTCTCCTCCGTAATAGTTACTGCCCAGCCTAGTTAGATCATGGCCTGTATCCTCGCTCTCACTGTCACCCAGGGCACTGTCTGAACTCTCATTTCTTGGAATGTCCCAATCAATTCCCGGGGCGGCTTTTTTCTCTACGTTTTCTCTATCCCCATGGGGGACACGAATAGAGATTTTCTCTCTTTGGTCCTGCTCATTAAAGCAGTTTTTGTAGGTCTCTTGTCGAACAGAGTCCATGAATTTACAAAATTCACTAGGTGGTTTGCAAGCCTTTGTACACAGCTTTTTAGAAAATTCTAAACTATTGTTGTGAGCAAGCAGGTCAGTAGCTGCTTGCCCTGGAATATCATCAATAGTCCGGGTTTCCACTGAGCTGTCATCAGTGAAATACTCGTCGAAGAGGCTCATGCTCTCAGCACTGCATGGGTTGGGGTTCCAGCTCTGATGCTCACTGGCAACTTGAGGAAAGTGTTCAGCTGTCCCACAGTCTCTATTTTGGTCCTCAACAGTTTGTTTTGCTTCACAGTTCTCATCAGCAGACGCTGCTGCCTCCGCTGCTGGCGGGCTGTGATGCCTGGCAATTTGTTCCACTACGGCCTGGCTCCTCAGCTCGATGTCCGAGTCAGGTGACATGGAGTCTCCGATGAGGAAAGTCACCTTTGTCTGCGCCTCGGCGGCGCCGCAGGGGAAGGTGTCGCGGAAGGGCTTGTCGGGCGGTTTCTTCTCCAGGGCGAGGCCGGGGGCGCGGGTGGCACCGCCCGGCTCGGGGCCCTCCTGGGGCACCCCCTCCGTGCCCACCCTCTGCTCGGGCGCAGCCGAGCCCGTGCACACCACGGTCTCCAGCTTGGCGTCCAGGCAGGGCCGCGGCTGGTGCACCTCAACAACCTCTGCCTGGCCATCGGCGGGAGCGACGGTCCTGTTCTCATCCGAGGGCGGCTCCAGCTCCACCTTAGGAGTGCTCTGCGTGTCCTCTCTCTCCTGCTGTGGAGCACCTTCGATGTTCTGCGCGAGGGAAACGGGACATTTGCAGTATTTACAGCTGCAGTTGGGAGTTCTCGTTTCCTCAGCCTCCGTGGGGAGCAGGTTCCCTCTGTTCTTGTGCATTGTGACAAGCACATACTCCGACTCTTCCACCTCTCCTTTCTCCAGCGTGGTGGTGATAACAGTGCCAGGCATGACGATGGCCTCATCCTCCCCATTTTCAAGAAGATGCGTCTCCTGAAGTTCAGAGCATCTGATGAAGTAAGTGAGGAAATAAAGCAACCTCTGGACCAGGTCATGCCTTTTGCCAACCACAACTGTTTTCGCCAATCTCACGGGCGATCCAATAGCCCCATACAGGTCACCTGGGGTAGGAAATAAAACACACAGTTATTTGGCATCTTTGCAATGAATTATTCTTCTGATAGCCAAATGCTGGGGCCAGATTTCAAAGGCCAGGTCTGCGACAGAGAAATACTAAAGCAGCAGAGTGACGACAGCTATGCTGTATTTTGTTTTCAATAGAGAGAATCCAAAAGATGCTGCTGGTATCGTCTGTAAGGTGAGCCACTGGTCAGGGGGACATCTGATCTCCCACATCAGGGAGCATTCACACCACCTCACTCCAGCTCTGCAGGCTGGCTCCTGGGATCCTTATATAGCCATGGGAGAGAGGAGGCATCTGTACCAAACCACCCTGCAGAGCCTGGAAACTGGGCTGAACTTTTACCCAGAGGGAAAAGCTGTAAAAGAAACAAACCTATGCCAGGAATGAGCATAAAAAGTGACGATGGCAGGTGCATGGCTGGAGCCAACCTCCTTCTCTTCCCCTCCCTGAGCCCTGCTATGGGTTGGATGGGGTGTTGTGACTCTGCTCCAGAGTCACCTGGGGAAGTGCCATGTGTTCTGGAGGTCTCAGGGCACTGCAGGGTTGAGGGGACAAGGGGTCCAAGAGGCCTCAAAGGCCACTCTAACCACAGCGAGTCCCTCCAGTCCCATAAGCTCTGAAATCAAGTCTTCTTGCCAACTCCTTGGCCATTCTTGCCTGTACCAGAATAGGACAACCTCACAGAACTCTCCCTTCCCTTCCCTAACCAAATTCCAGGAGAGTGTGTGTGCAGAGCAGGACAACCTGACCTAATCTCCCCTTCTCTACTTGGCAATCAGCAGACAGTTCCACCAGCAACACTGGCTGGGCTTTGAGACCTTCCCAGGAGGCTGCCAAACCATGATTTCCTGTTCTGCATCAATCCATTTTATTAAGAATACATTCATTCCTGATCAAAAGGTGGATTTCCTCCATTTACTCTTTCTAGAATGAGACTTCTTTAGGCATCCCAAAACTTAGAAACGGATTTTCCTTCTAGATGGAGGACCAGAGAAGAACTGGAATCCTCCATCAGCACCTGGGCAGGTGACCTTAAGGGACCCAACACAGATGACTAAAGAGGGCTTTACTTTCTGGCTAAAATTTTACAATGGATAATGCCCTGAGAAACTAGAGCAAACAGAAAAAAAAATACAGTGACCACCTTTAAGCTTGAAATATACACTCGTGTTTCATTTTGAATTAAAAAATAAATAACCTGTAAGGGAAGTAACAAGCATCATACAACCCACCACAGGCATTCCCATTTATATAAAGCTGCTGGTGGTGATGGGGTGTTTGCCACGTACCGAGCTGTGCCCACAGAGGGTTGTAGGGATGGGTTTTGGCCAGCATGTCCACACTCTGGGAAGAATGCTTCTCCAGGAAGATCCTGATGGGCGGCTGCCCATTGGGCATCACTGTGGGCACCCAGGCCAGGTGGTTAGTCAGCACTGCAGTCAGCAACGCTGGCAAGAACCTGAAAGCAAAAGGTTCAGCATGGGTTTCTTTGCAGGTGCACACTCAGGACGTTAAACTGACAGCAACTCTACAGTCTGTGTGGATCGAGGACTGCAGAAACAGCCTGACAGTCAACAGGGATCATCCCTCAGTCTTGGTTCTTTGGGAGAGAAGGAGTGGCTGGACCCTCCCTCCCAACCCTGCAAAGCTCTTTTTTAGAACACGCATTTAAAGAAAAATAAAGTATTTCAACTTTGTGGCATCTCAGTTCCTCTGTTTGGCAACAACTCTGAGACTTCCTATTTTGCAAGTTTTAGGTTGTAAAACATCTCAAACCCAATTTATCTTGTTCACTACAAGCAGTGGCAATGTGTGGCCTCCATGCTCCAAGGAGATCCCAAACCATTAAGATCTGTGACTGTGGAGGAGAAGGAAGGTTATTGCTACCAAACCTGTAAAACAGCTGGGTGTTGTGTTCTTTCACATAACTGTTGTGCAATTTTGGCACACAGGGCTGCTCCTTTCAAAAATAAATCCCCCTAAAATCCTGTAGCTCAGCCAGAGATGCTGTGTCCTTAGCTGGCAAAACAGTTTTCCTTAGCTAAGGAATTAAGGTAGGAAACCTTTCTGAAAAACGTTAACATTCTGATTTATTGCAATGATGGAGCACGGGTCCTGCTCCATGGAGGGAAGACTTCCCTCCCTTCCCAGGGAGTCTTCCCGGCAGGAGCAGGGCCCAGGAGCCTCCGCACGCCGGCAGATGGTGCTGGTGGCCTCAGCAGCTCAGGCACGGGGAAGAAAACAGCCAAATGCCTCAAAATAATGGTACTTGAATAGTTTACGAGCATCAGGAACCCTAAAGCTTCCATGTAGCCACTTCCACACTGGACACAGCCAAAGGAGGAGAGGAGATTTAAAATTGGATTGGAAAGGATAGAGAGATTAATTTTCCTCTAGCTTCCATCACTGTAAATCTTACTATATTTAAAATAAAGCAAACAAACCCAAATAAAGGACTGTTTGAATGGAACCAAGATGTACAGGGCTCAGAATGGCAGGGATCCAAAGGGATAAGCCCAGAAAAAAGCTTCCACTTAAGCAGGAATTGATTTTAAGAAAATACATTGAACCCTCCCTGTGGTTTCTGCCACTGCACAGGAGCAGGTGGACCACAGTGACCACTGTCACCCTCCCATCTGGGGAGAGAGAAGATGACAGAGGTGGTGGCAGGGCTGGAGGGTGGGAGCAGCAGCCCCTTCCCACCCTGCAAACTGCAGCAAACAGCTGGTCTGCCAGGGCCATTCCCACTCAAAATACATGTTTTGTGCTCGTTTTAGGATCTCAGTGGAGCCAAATGCTTTTCAAACTTCCCCTACTCATGCCCTGAGGAAAGGGGATGAAGTGTTGAGAGAAGAGTAAATTTATCAGATTCTCCCTGGTTTATCAGGAACTTTCTTTTTCAGTTTTCAACACCCACTCAGGGCTGGGGCCTGGGGCTGGAGAGGTGAGCACTGAGGAGCACACCAGTTCTTCAGTGGCATTTTACAATGATTTAAGGTTGAAGAGCAATTTGTGGTTGGACAGTATTACAGAAACAGCACTTCCTGAATGTCTAACCCTGCTCATCATATGACAACTGATTCTGAAAGGTAGATTAGTGCATTTCATAAGGTACATTCACCCACTTCCAGACATCCACACCCATCACATGCTTCCTATGGACACGTTTCAGATGTTCCGCCTCTACCAAGACTTAGAGGACTGTGGGGAAGCAGAAGTGTAATGAGATAATTTCTTACTTCTTCTTTGTTTTAAAAAGAAGGTATATTACCAGGATTTTACCAACCAATGTGAAAATTGTTTTGCAATAAAGAGGCACAATGCCATGTGTAATTTAAAAACTCAGATCCACCGTACTGGTTTTTGGAGGCATTCTCCATCAGGAAGGTGAACTCCTTCATGAAGCGATGGCAGAGCTGGTTCTTCTCCGGGGTGCCCGACATCATGGTGAGCCAGACGGGCTCCCCGATGCGCGGCATCGTGTACAGGTTGCAGATGGTTGTTCTGGAAAACAAACCCAAAACATCCAGCAGGTGAAACAAAAAAACGAGAGGCAGAGATCCCAGCTTAAAGAATTCACTGCAATATTTAGCTCCAGCTGTCATTTCTATCAGAAACAGGATTTCTCCCATCAACCCCCATCCAAACCATGTTGTTCATTCAATAGCAGGAACTCACCCTTTGCCATGGAGAGCTGAACCCCACAGGGTCCTCCTGCACCCAACCTGAACTGATCCCAAACACAGCGATACTCCCTGTCACAAGTCAAGAGCTCCCTGCTCCAAATGCAGAAGGAATGATTTCTCGTTGCTCTTATCTCCCTGCTTTCTCTCCATTTCATTCAAAACACACTTCTGCTTTATTTATGACTAGGACAAGTTTATCTGTATCTGACTTATAAAAATACCTTAACTTCCTCCTTGCTTTAAAAACCTGATGTAGCTCCAGGCCAAACCCACCCAAGTGTGGATGTGAAGAGCAGGGGACCAGCTCGCCTCTTTAGCTTTAAATAGAGAGTATGAGAGTCAAAGTCACCCCATGGCTGTACAAATTACACACTCACCCACATCCTTTTCAACTCTACAGAGGACAGTAAATGTATGATTAAAATTTGGCTCTGCAGTAAAATACCAGATCAAAACCCCTCAGATTACTGTTAAACTCTTCTAAAATCTAAACTATAGTTTAAAGTACAAAGCCTACACTATGCCACTATGGGAACTTGTATTTTTATCACAGTAAAAAGCAAGCCTGAAAAAAAACCAAAAGAACAAGAGAAATGACTGATCAATTCAAGTTTCTTCCCACCTAATGCACTCCTTTTTCTAGACGAGGTATTTCTGTTTTACAAGACAAAGATTTACATTATGCCATTATCCCTTGTACCACCCCTGATTTATAAAGACCTTCTCTGCATATCTTGGTCTCAAAATTTATGGACACTTCCAGAAGTAAAGCCACGGCTGTGCACGCCAGGCAGGCAAACGCACTCCAGCAGCAGCTGCCAAATCTTCTGTGGTTTAGTGATTAAAGTGAAACTCCCAGGAAGTGAGAGCAGCACGTCAGCACAGCATGGGGCTGCCAGGGCAGCAGGGCCTTCCCCCCACATCTGGGCAGTGACAAGACCCCAGAGCAGCTCCCCAAAGGTGGCCAAAGTCACCAGGGCTGCTCCAGAGGGAAGGAGGGAGGGGGCAGGGGCATTCTCTGCCTTAACTCCCAGTGTTCATCAAACACAAAACCCGTTCTGTGTGCTCACAACAGTCCAGATCAACCCTGTCTTCCTCCAGGGTTAGAACTTCAGCCTCTCCAGTGCCACAGGTACGGTGAGAACCCCAGAAAGCAGTCAGGGGGCTGGAGAGGGGCAGAGCTGAGTTGCCTTTGCACTGCCCACCCTCAGAGGCTTTGCTGCCTCCTGGGGCACCCCAGAGCTGCTCCAGGGTACCCTCTGCCCAGCCTGGGGACACACCTGGGCACAACAGCCCTGCCAGGTTAGACACGAGGAGGGCACTGGCTTGGGGCACAGGGATTTCATTCCTCTGCAGGACCAAGCTGGGACTAGGGGTGGGATTATTAAGGGAAAGCTTTCTGTTCACAGATCATTAGCTGGAATGGAAGTCAAAGAGGCCCAAAGAAAAGGAGAACCCCCAAGTCCAGGGTCTTCAAAGCTCAAAACAAGTATCAAAACTTACACTTCCCAGACACAGCTGACCTGAGAGGCTGAATATAAACAGCACAACTTAATGTAAAATACAGCTTATTTCTCCTTCCTATGCAAACTAACCCAAGCCAAGCCTCTTGCAGCTCAGCTGTTTTGAAAAAAGAAACTACTTCTATACTAAACCCAACATATTAAAATATTTGTTTTCGTTGAAAAGATAGCCCGAGTCTTGTGATTCGTTATTTACTATTCTGGTAACCCTGGCTGCATCTGCAGCTGATAGTGTTTCCTGCGAGCCAGATCAGATTGCCCTGGCTGCTGGCCAGCAGGCATGTGACTGCAGTGCAGGGAACCCTCCATGCCAGGCAGGCAGCAATGGCACAGCCACCAAGGGCAGGCATTAACTCTTCCCAGCTCTGCAGGCACCCAGGGAAACGCTCCCTGCCAGCCAGCAAAGGGCAAAACCGAAAACAAAACACAGCACAGAAAAACAAGAAACCCTCCCCGAACACTCCAGGGAAGTTGAGTGGATTTAAAAAATAAGCCCCACTGAAGACCCAGCTGGCCCCTCTCCAGGGCCATCTGCAGCACCCCCTCCCAACCTCCCACACACACCAGTGTGCAGGGCAGCTCAGCCCAGGAGAGACTCTGCTCTTTTGAGGGTTCCAGCACATTTAAAGTGGTTTATATTTGGAAATGCCTCTGGGAGGCTGAACTCCAGCCTGGAGCCCACAGGCACCTCAGCCCAGCAATGCAAACCAGGTACAGGGGCCAGGGAGCCCCTCGGGAAACTCCTTCCCATCCCACAGGGCTGGGAGCACCAAAGCCCTGGGCAAATCCCCCTGGTGCTCTGGGGTCTGCCCCTTGGGCACAGATGGCACCGAGGAGAGCAGCCCTGCTCCTGCAGACAGGATGGCACACACCCAAACCACCCCTGGCCTGAGTCTCAGCACCAGTCCATCTTTTCCTGATGCTGCACAAACCAAAGGAGCTCCCCATGGATGAGAGCATCCCGTTGCAACTCCTTCCTCCCCATGCACTGCCCCTAAAGCTGCTCTGCTGTTTAGAAGCCATAACACAATAGCAAAGAAAAAAAACCCAGCAGTTTACAAAGCTTAATTCACATGCATTTGCTCCCTAGCCTCATTCCTTCCTTACAAAATGGTTTTCCCTTAAAAAGGAGCAGGAGCACAGAGGCAATCCCTGCGAGTTGAGCCCCTGCTGGCACCGCCGCACCAGGAGGTTCACAGCAGCATAAGCTGCTTAAAAATTACTGGCAGAAAATAGGATCAAATCTGTCTGCCAGAAAGCAGAGAGGTGTTTCCCCAGGCCTGGTGCTGCCGTGCCAGCCTGCCCATGTCCACACAGGTATTAGTCAGGTGCTGAGCTGCGTTATCAATGCGCTGCACTGGACCGGGGGAGCCCGGTGTTTATGCAAGTACAGTAGCTTATTTCATAAGTCATGTGTCTGCACAGCTGACAGCCACAGAGAGCTCTAAGCCTCTCAGTCAGGTGTTAATAGCTAAACCCATCAGTGCTTTAGAAAATTAAACAGTGCTGTAAAGTGACTGATGATGCGAGCGTAGGCCTGGAGCCGGGCAGCAAATCAATGGCAAATTTATCAACAGCATCCATTTGCAGAACCAGCCTGGGCCTTCCAGAGAAGGCAGCTTTGTTTTTCTCTGGATGAGGCAAAAAGAACAAAGCAAGGAGCTGTTTTGCTGTCTTCTCTTCTCCCCCTCTATCCTCCTGCACCAGCAGGTAAATGCCAGCTGACCCTGCAGCCAGCTCCTTAAAATTCGTGTTTGCAGGCAGTGGGGTGACCTACAACCACAGCCCCATCCCTGCAGGGGGACACTGGGGTGGCAGGAGGCCACAGGAACAACCATCCTGCTCCCTGCCCTGGCCAGCACAGCAGCACGTCTCCCATGGCCCACCCACCCGAGCTTGTTCTCATCAACAGATGCACATCAGCCACTCTCCAGCACCTCCGAAAATGTGGGGGTTTTAAAGCAAAACAAACAAACTAGATTCTCCTTTAAACGCACCCCAAAACCAACCAGAGTGCAATGAGTTAAACCTGCATGGGATTACTTTTTAGAATCACCAACCCACTGAAGTCAGCACCCTTCTTCCCTCCAGCACAATTTGCTAAGAGGGCAGGAATCAACCCAAGTCTCAGGTTCACCAAAGGACTCGGCTCCTGACTTCCCCGTGACTTCAGTGGGAAAGCAGACGCCTAAAGAGATAATACTGTCCTAAATGGGTTTGCTGAACCCGTGCCAAAGCATCTTTGCATCCAGCCTTCAGTATTTAAATACGCCTCTTGCTTCTTACCAGACACATCCTGCATGGCTTTGAAAAGCAAGGGGCTTTTGCCTGTCACAGAAAGGGGGTGACACAGCCCTGACAAGGACCCTGCCCGGGCTGGGGGCAGAGGCTGCTGCCCACCTCTGAATGCAACACCTTAAAAGAACACCCAGCAAACCCCAGGAACTGCCAAAGGCTGCTGCCCCAGGAAATTCATTCCCATGAAATTAAACTGGATTTAATTTACCTCGTTACACTATTAAGGAGTAATATTTGTATCACCATGGAAACCCCTGCATAAAGCTGCTGGTTGGACACATGCTCCCAGTGCTGGTTATGCAATGGCTGTGTCACGGGAAGGATCCCAGCAGTGCTGAGCTGCCCTTCCCTCCCCATCCCATCCACAGCAACCTCCCCCAGCCCAGCCCAGCCCAGCCCAGCCCAGCCCTGCTGAGCTTCACTCCAGGAGGAAAAGCCAGTGGGGGGGATTTGGCTTGTGTTTCCAGGGTTATTATTCCTACTTTTGACTGGGGACAGGTGCCCCTCCCCAGCCCTCTGGCACTGTTTAACTTGGAAGGACAAAGAAGAAGGGGCAAAGTCCACTGAATGTATCTTGAGGGGGAATGTTTTGGGGGCAGATTTGGGCAAACAGCTGGGGAGGTGATGTGAACAGAGGGTGGGAATGCAGAGAAATAGCTCAGGCAGAGCACAGGGAGGAGAAGCAGAGCAGGGCTGGGGCAGCAGAGGAGCCACGGCGGCTGCTCTGAGTTGCTGAACTTGTCTGGAGCCCCTGGGCAGGATCAGCAGCTCCCAGTCACGAGCTCCCTCTGCTCCCTCTCTTGGCACAGCTGATCCCATCCACCTCTCAGCCACGTGCTCCCTCTTCCTGCCTCCTGTCCCCGCAGAACATATCCTCTGCCCTTCCCTGTGACTGCCTGGAGCTTCTCAAAAAAACCCAAAAAAATCACAAATACACTGTGCCTTCATCCTGCACCACCACCTAATCCGTGGCATGCAGGTAGTAAGTGGAATTGTAGAAAAGTAAGTGAGCCCTCAGGATCCTTCCCTGTTAGTAAAATACATCCTGACATCAGGATTTTCTTTTTATAACATCACAGCACTGTCTTCAATGATGTCTTTAAAAAGTAGCTCTCCAGTGGTTGTAAAAGGAAGCACCCTGCCACTCCCCTCTGAGAGGAGATGAATCACTCCAAACAGATGGATTTCATCTTAATTCCCTCCCCATGACTTCAACTATGGAAAGAAAATACAGCTAAATGTCAGGGATGTGCTTATCTGTGTTACTTTGTGTATTAACTGTTGAACAGAGGGGCTCCGCAGGCACTCATAGCCAGAGATGACAGCACTGCATTTTACTGGGGGAAAAGACAGCTCTTCTTCCTGGCTGCCTACGTGGGACACACCTTTGGAGCACAGTTTAGAGCGGGGTGAGCTTTGCTCACACATCAGGAAAACACACACCGAGTTGGGTTTCCCAAGCACGGCTTTGCAATGCTCTTCCCAGAGGTCTCTGGGAGCTTCGTTACCACTTAAGGCAGAGAAAACACAGATCGTGTGTCCTGTTCACACCAGGCCCTGATGACACACACACCTGGCAAAGTCTAAAAACACAGGCAAGTTAGAATGGCTTGATATCACCAATCCTCCGCTGCACTTACTTTTACCTTACTTTAGACATTTTAAGTTAAGCTTCATGCACTAAGAAGGTCCTTCTGAAACAGAGTCTGCTGTTGAAGGGACAGACACACGAGGCAGGAGCACAGTGCTCACCTGAACTCATTGAGGGCATCCACAATTCTGTTATAGGCCAAACTCCGCTGGCTGGCATCAGCTGATCGCCGACTCATTTTCATAGCCTTGAAAACAATCATTAATCAGATAAGTAACACAGAGCTGCAGAAGCACAGAAAGTGGAAAACAAAGTCATGTGCTTGACTTTATCTTTCATGCAACTGCTCATGCAAATAATTTTTTTAAGTGATAAAATGATGGTACAAGTGCCAGACTTCCTATCTGAGGGAAGACAGGTAAGGCACATTCGCAGCTTCTGCTTCTTTTGAGCCTTTCATCACTTAAGGCATAAAAGGGGTCAAAGTTTTGACTGCAGCAATGCAATTCCTACATCCATCAGCAAGCTGATCCCACACTTTGTAACTAGCAAACAGGAGTTAGGAATTGTATCTGACAGGGCTGGGGGAACACAGCAGTACAAGGGCAAGAATCCAAAGTAACAGTGTTTACCTGTTCTATTGCACTCTTTAGTTTGTTCATGTGACTCTCAAAAAGAGGGAAGTGTGAGAAGAAGAACTCGTTAAATTTGTTGTTTTCATCTTCATCTCTTGAGAGTGAAAAAATAACCCCAATTGCTATCTTCTTCTTCCTAACAATTCCTGGGCTTGGACCAGAGCTGTCATCTGACAAGTTGAAGCTTTCATCCATGGACCTTGGAGCATGACAAAAAGAGAGAGTTAATGTAATCCACTGCTTAAGCTGTACCTTGGCTTCCCATGTAATTCAGCTCTTGAACATCTACCTTCAACAAGCACATTTGTTTGCATGTGTTGTCGTATCATCACCTTTGATAACATCCACTTGGTGATTTTTAACAAGGAACCATTAGTTGATCCTGCAATCACAGAAGCTGGAACCAGATTCAAAGTGTTGTGGGATCAGAATATGGTATTCTAGTTCTCTCCCATCTCTGCCAAGAATTTGTGTTTTGAGTAGGATTTTAGGGCTTCTTATCCTCTAAAACACAGCCTACAGATTTACATGTTGCTGAAGGCTTTCCAGTTAGTGCAAAACAATGAACTGCATGAGGAAAACAGAGACTGAAAAAGACCAGCCTGACTTACACCTCTGCAAATACCCCACGGAAAGCAGCAGCGAGCACAGATGTACATATGCAAGAGCAGAATCAGGCTGACAACGGGGGAAAATGCATGGGCAGCACCCAGCATCTCAACTCCCAGCTCACCATCGAGGGAAGACCCCATTCTCCAGGCTGGTAGTCTGGCTGCGCCGCCAACGCCGCTGGTAGCTGCTAGCACAGCTTTTGTTAAATGAGGAGCCCGGGGATGGGAACGGAGTGATGAGCAGACTGCTAAGAGATGCTGCAAGAGTAAGAGCAATACATAAAAATCTCTCCAGAAGAAAAAGCATTTGGAAAATAACACCAGCAACTAAATAAAGTCCCTCAAGATATACTGGTGTTGCTTCTCCAGTGCCTTCTCTTTTGCTTATCTGTGTTTCTTATCTAAAAATAACCAGTTTATAATGACATTAACGAGCCACACAAGAACTACAAGGGTGGGACAGTCCTGTAGCTTTACATAAGAAGGAACACAGAGGCTGCACCTTGCTCAGCGACCCGAGTATCGAGAAATAAATTCTTCGTGGACAGGAGTAATGTTGATCATATCCTTTAACAAACTTTCCAATCCTAACCCAAATGTCCAACATCCTGAATTTGGGGGGAGGAGAGGAGTGTTGTGGAAGTGAACTCATGTTTTAGTATCACTGTCATGGAATTACAGAATCACAGAGTGGTTTGGGTTGGAAGGACCTTGAAGCTCATCTCGTTCCAACCCCAGGCCATGGGCAAGGAACCTTCCACCAGCCCAGGCTGCTCAGGGCCCACCCAACGTGTCCTCCCTGATTTGGAAAGGAGACGACAGCCAGCATTGTTTAGAAATGCTGCAAGCTCATATCATATTTAATCTGCCTTTAATAAATGGCACTTCTGTCAGGTTACCCGGGAGGTGCCCAAAGCACCACCTGTACACAACAGGGAGGAATCATTAATGTTACACAGACCAAGCAGAACAACCCCAGTTCAGCACTGTCTGATGACGTGCACACACCCCAGTGACCAACGTTACTGAGCATTTTGGGACCCCACAGGGTTAACCCACAGAACTGCCATTACCAGATCGTGCTATTCCGCTGTCTCTGTCCTCGTTCTGCTCCCTCCCAGGCATATCCATAGGGTTGCTGTGAACTGTAAAACAAGGAATACCAATTAGCAGGGGAATATACAGTTCCTTTCTTGTTTGCAGATCTCCATGTAATTAATGAAACAAAACCATGCTCATTAATTCAGATCAACAGCACTGCACAAGGCCATCACCAAGAAAGGTTGCTTAGCTGAACAAGCCAAAACACTTATCTGAGAAGCCTGTATGTGTTTTTCTCAAGTCCATGCACCTATTTTAGTGCAAACTGAAACTAGCACACTTTGTTTCTTTACATAGATAATTTTCAATGAAATTTTAACGTAGCAAGAGGATGTTGGTCACATTGGCATATAGACAAAAATTCACCAAAACCCAAAATAAACTCTACTCCATTCATATACCAGCTTTCTCAGGTATTATATATGTAATTTCAAAAGGATTTTCAAGGCTGCCTTGAAGAAAATAATACTTTTAAGTTGTGGGCAGTGCATGGGTTGTTCAACTAAGCCATAAGCTGTCCAGATTCATTCTGCATATACACAGGATCAAAAGTGCCTCAGGCTCAATGGTCTTTAAATGTGATATATTTTACATATATGTGTGTGAAATAAAGCTACTCAGCCATGGAAATAAGACCCAGCCACTAAAAGCAAGAAATGTCCATTTTAAATTAATCTAAGTTAGCTTTAGTTTTTACAGTTTGGTTGAAACCAGTCCAGATCAAAACAGCTTGACACCGTTGTGAAATATTAATTCCAGAAATATGAAATCCATATTTAAATATATAAATTTCCAAAATGAAACAATACAAACAGCCCCAAAGAGGACCATTACGTGCCGGTTGTCCTCTGGGGATTTAAGGAAAGTACCCAAAAAGGTACGAGAGCAAACATCCCTGTCCCTTTTGCATTGAAAAAGCAAAGCCAAGAAATCTTATTTCCAGGGCTAGCCCACGAGCCCCAGTGTGTCCCCCCGCTAGACTAGCCCCAGCACACAGCACACTGCAAACCTGCAAAGAAAGAGGCGCTCCGGATGAGGCGGAGCGGACCTTGCTCTGAGAATGCCCGCCTGGGGCTGCAAAGCTGGGAAAGACCTACACGGCAAAACGTAAAATACACAGGAGAGAATGAGGTTAGTAAAGCAGAACAGTCCCTAGGGAGGGGGCCAGGGCAGGAGGAGGTGGGAGCCCACGCAAGGCAGAGTAACACACGCAGGGAACAGCTCTGAGGCTTAACAGGGACGCCGACGGGAGGGGGGAGCCTTACAGGACTTACAGAATTAAAATAATACACCCAGCTTTCCACTGTCTCCCATGGAAGGATGAGGTTTTTCAATAGGGTTTTTTTTAAGGTTGAAAAATGATTAATTTATGCAGGCTCAAAGCCTAACTTGACCACAAACAGGAGATTCATCATGGAGTATAATGTTTGTTTTAACATCCACAGTGATGGGGTGGCTGGGAACACTGGTGCTGGAGAGGAGAGGGGGAAGGGGAGAAGGCAGGCAAGAATTCATCTTAGTAGGACCAACAGAAAACTACAGGCTGAAGTAGTTGCTCTGAGAATAGTCAGTACATCAGTGGAGTGAAATGATCATAGAGAAAATAAATGTTAGCAGTCTCAGTAGTTCATTTTAAAAGTAATACTGGATTGTAGATATACCAAAAAACCAGTGTATTTGCTGTACACAGAGCCAGGAAAAGCACTTTAACGAGTTAATTGCCAGTCCCTCTCCCACATCTGAAGCCAATGCCCACTCCAAGTTTTCTGGTTATACAGAACACAAAGCTTGCACCTCAAAGCTCCCTTCCATTCTCTCAGGCCTTCACTCACTAAACACATGACCAAGGCTGCTTTTTTTTTGTTTTTTTCCAACTATCTAAAAAAAGCACACTGTAAATAGTTGCCAACCAAAACACACAGACCCTTCTCCTGTCACAGGTGAGTCAGGAGCTGCTGAGCAGTTGTTAGAAATGCTGCAGTTACAGATTAACTCCCTTCCCTGCTCTACCCAGGGTTCCCTCTGTGCTCAAATGGGAACTGTAAACAAACATTGCCCAAAACTTGTGCAGCTCAATCACAAAGAGAACTTCAGCATCCTCTTCTTGCAGGCAACCTCGTGCTTCCTGCCACACAGCCTTGCTGGAGGTGCCCACCCCTGCCCTGGCTACACCCAAATCACACCGAGTCCTATCCTGAGAGCTGCGTTACCTGAGCTGGAACCTGCAGTTCACACCTCTCTGTGACACAGCAAACTTTTGCCAAGCACAAACCACAGCAAACCCTAACAAACACTCGGTGATCTCCTCTCTCTTTGATCAGGCACCTCATTCACTGTGAAAAATCACAATTAAAGCCTAAAAGGAATACTGAATATTAAGAAAAATGCCATCTTTTTAAACTTTCCTGACTTAGTGAAGTCAGGAAGCATTTAATAGATAAAAGGTTCTTGCAACTTTAATTGGCTTCTCTTATAAATGGATAATTGGGAATGATTTTAATGAAGTATACAGCTCATGAGCCTGAAAAGCATCTTAGGCCCATGCCTAGGAGCAGTCTTATCAAAGTCAGCGTGAAGGAGAGAAGTAAACACACCCAAGAATTAGGACCACATCAAAGTCAGAAACTCAGTTAGGAGTAACACAGTCACCAAATCCACTCCTTACTTCCAACCTTATAAAAGCATATTTTACATACAGCAATATTCTGGAAAGTAATTGCAAAAAGAAGCCCCTTATTCCACCTACAAGAGATATTTGCTTGGAGAGCCAGCTATGAAAATGAAGGGAAAGGGAGGATGTGCTGCAGAGCCTTGGCTCAGCTGCTGTGCTGGACAAGCAAGCACTGAAGCCCAGTATCTTTACTACCATCTCAACTGTTCCCAAGGGGAAGAGCCAAGACCTTCCCCTCTTTGTTATCTCATGTTCAGGGAACCTCCACCCACAGCTCTTCCAGGAGGCCGAGATCCCGGGATGCCAGATGGCTTCCCAACACTGCAGAACTTCCACGGGCAGGCAGAGGGGAGAGCACAAAGACCCTCTGTCTGACGGGAGCCAAAGCTGCAGCACAGCTGGGCAAGGTTAACCCAGCCTGGCAGCAAACAGGCGGCCACATGCGCTCAGGTGGGCAGAGTACAGGCAGAATGGGAATTATTAACGAAAATAAAATGGGGAACTGAGCCAGGCAGAACCAGTCCTGCCTGACCTGAGACGTGCTGCTCAGGAAGTTCTACAGAATGTTATTTTCCAACATTTTCTGTATTTGAACTGAAGTATATCTAAGTCTCTCTGTTATGTATTTTATATACACATATACAGCTGTGTATACTGAACTACTGCTGGCTCCTGGAACAGTCAGATTCATTCTCCTCCAAATTCCACCCACATAAATTTTCTATTACATCTTTAGCTGTTTTTTATTTGATTCGATTTAAAAGACTTGCATATTCTAGAATCTATGATTACTCAATTAGAGATATCAGCAAATAAAATCTGTTTGTAATTACCTATATTCCCAAGAAGTCCATTCATAATTGTACTGTGGTCAGGCTTTAATGTATTGCTGTCTTGATTAATGAACTCAAGACTGTCCTGCAACCTATAACAAACATAAAAGATACAACAAAACCAGTGATTTGCATTTCAGTAGAACAGAGTGTTAGTTCTTTATAGCCTGAGTGGAACAGACGAGGTAAGAACACAGGCTTCCACTAGAAAAAGCTTTCAGAGCCTAAGCCACATTCTCAGATGGGTCATTTAACACCCAGAAAACCCAACGTGGAACCCCCTGAAGCCAGATACTTTTGTGACACCTTTTTCTTCACCTTGGACTGCACTCCCCAGCTTGCAGGCACTTCTGCACCCTACAATATCAGGCTTCACCAGCTCAGCATGGAAGGCACGGTTCATTCACTCAGAGCACACTGAGGTGAAGACAACGGTGCAGGGAAGGCGAGGACACTGCTGACAGCATGTCACAAGGAGTTACTTTTTGAGAGAAAGAATCTGGAGGGTCCAAAAAAAGCCTTGTGCATTCTTACGTTCAGCTGCTCGGGTGCAAGAGCTGCACCTTGTAGGGCACTCACGTGTTCAGGCTGCCGTAGATGCTGCTCCCCGTGCGCGCTGTGAACACCTTGCTGAGCATGAGCTGGGGAGGGGAGCTGGAGGACAGGAGGGGAGAAGCCAGTCAGAAACACAAGACAGGCTTTGCTTCCCATGTCACATCCCTCAAGATTTTATAGACCTTAACACGACACAACAGCCTTTTGTTTCAAAAGTGACATCAGAATCACTTTAAAGTAAACACAGAAGTCCCTTTCACTCAGCACTTATGCCATTCAATTCAGGAGGTGGTAGCACTAAGGAGTGAGCCTTCAGAAAGCACCAGCAGCCAAAAATTAATTAATCTTACCGGATCTGGTGAATTTTCAATGTGGAGCCCTTGTAGCTCATGGCCACAGAGCCAAACATCATCTCTCCAAGCATGTTGGCATCTGAGGAGCACCGAGAACCCTGCAAAAAACAAACCCACCAACGTTTGGTTTGAAGCGTTTCAGAAGCACACTTCTATTAAAGAGCAAAACAGAGAAAGAAATATTATTTATTTAAAAGATAAACATTCAAAATATCTTGCTAGAACACTACTGAACAGTTTAATGAGGATAATGCTAGCACAGAATGTGATCTTCATATTGGCCGTGAGCTCAACCACTAAAACCAGCCAACAAACCTGACCCATCTGGGTGAGAGGAAGCAGATTCCAGGCAAGCTGAAGTTTAAAAATGAGATAATACACCTTGCTGAATAAAACCCACTAAGCCTAAACCTTGTCTCTCCTTGACAAGAAAAGTCACCAGTTCACTGGAGATCTTAAGACTGTGCATTGGAGCCAAGTTGGATCAGTGTTTTCTTGACAAACACCAATTCATAACTTCTCCTTGGATGGTATTTTTATGGGACGACTCTTTCTCTGTGATGGTACCAGCAAAGAGCTGCAGCATGGTGATGCCAGGCTAAAGTTGTGCCATTCCTGCTTCTCTGCTGGCAAGAGCTTGCTGTAAGGCACACAGGCTAAATACCAAGGAGGAGCCTGTGCTGTATCACAGGCTAGGTCAAATACTGCAAACAAAAACCTAAAATTAAAAAATTACTCAGGGCAATCAACTGGAGACGACTGCTGTGCTGACAGTCATCTTACGTTTGTACTTTCAGTGGCTGAGATTACTGTCCCTTAGTCCAGGGCTGTTTCACCTCTAGGCTGGCGGAGTGTTAGTGCTGGGTCTCCATTTGTGCTTTGCCCTGAATAATTTAAAATATGGTGATCACTGACTCGGAGCTCGGCCAGTTCACATGTGAGGACTTTGGTACCAGGCAAGAGAGCAACACATTTCCTTCAAGGTGCACAACAACACTCCACTTCCTTGGAGTAATCCTTCCAAAATATCCATAAAACCAGTCACAGAAACCCTGCATTTGGAAAATGCTAAGTGCCATGTCTTCATATTCCTTACCCAAGCTCTGAACAACCAGAATCCTCACCCACAGATAGGACTGGAATATAGAATGATAGAATGGTTTGGGTTGGAAGGGGCTTTAAAACTCATCCCATCCCACCCTCTGCCATGGGCAGGGACACCTCCCACCAGCCCAGGTTGCTCCAAGCCCCGTCCAGCCTGGCCTTGAACACTCCCAGGGATGGGGCCGCCACAGCTCCTGTGGGCAGCCTGTGGCAGTGTCAGTGAGCCCAGGGCACAGCCAAGGCCAGGGTGTCCTCACTGCAACACCCACCAGCAGCAGGGAGGGCTGTGAACATCCCACTCCATGTTCCTGCTCACACGCGCTGGCAGAACAAGGCCAGGAACAAGGAAATGCTCATCAGCCAAAAGGCAACACACTTACAAGCTTCTCAATTTTTAGCTCTTCTCAAGCACTCTCAATTAAGATGATGATACTTTAACAGCCATACTATTAACCTCTGAAATCTGCGATCCCTGCAAGAATGACTAAAAGCAGCAACCACGGTTACAAAAATGAGGATACAATTGCAAGGTTTGTTAGTGTTCAATGACAGGGCAAAAGCTCATCATTAGCTGAGCCTCAGTGAAATTCCCATCTTTAGCTCCCAGGATATCCCACTGCCCAGGCGCACTGTAGGCAGGACTGGAAAAACTGGAATTTGAATCCAGTCAGTATGACCCAGCAGCTCCAAGGAAATCCCAGCAGAGATGTTTGTGGCTCTAGGAAATAACAGGTTTGCCAGCACCATGAAATCTTGACTTAAGAACACTGCAAATTACTACAGCCACACACTATGATTGCTGTTTTTACATCTGTTGCAGATCTCCAAATGAAGGAGACAATTCTGATTAAATGTCAAGCCCTTGATGGTTGGTTTTGATTTCAACTTTCTGCTGTTGTGAAAATCTAATTCTAAAGCTGAGGGAAAATACTTTAAAATAAAGTATTGATTTTCTTTGTCAAGCAACCAAACTAAAGTGAAAATCAACTGCTTTCAAATTTAATTATAGGGGTTTCCCTTTCCTTTGAAAGACAGACAAGCACTGCTGAAGGCAAAGAGCGTGATAAGATGTGCCCATGGCCTGTTCAGTCTGGCATTTCATCTACACTTAATAACAATAATTTTATCATGCAAAACAGAAGACATGTATTTAATGCATTTAATATGGAAACACTGCTCAACTCTTTGGGCCTCTAATGCTGCAAAATAAAGGTCACTGGAGACCAAAGCAGAGTGCAATCAACTGAGGAAAGGGGTTAAATATTAAAAACTCAAACAAAAAGTAGCCAAGGAGCATCTGGCAAAATGGGCACAGACAGCCTGGCCACAAACCAACTCCCCAGGTCGTGGTTACGAGCTCACGTAAAAACTGATCATAAAATACCCACAAGTGTTTGGGACTGCACATTAGCATAGTAGAGGTAGCAACATTAGCATGATTTGGAAATTACATTTCTGAATATATTTGCAGCATTTAATATTCCCTTTACGGTACATACTGTCCAGTCAATAACTAAGTGCATCTGAAAACTTCAAATGCAGTAAAGAAATAAACATTAAATGTTGTGATCAACAAATGCGAAAGACTTCCAGTCCTGCCTGCACTGACAAGCACAAGAGGTATCATCAGTGTCATAACGTGCAAATAATTATGGGCAAGCTTGGAATCATGTCCAGCTTCATCTTAATGGACTCTAATCATATTTTGAGGGATCTGGATGGGACATCATTACAAATATGGAAGCCTGGAACAAACCCCTGGTATTTCATGTTGCCAAAAAAGTTGCTCATATGTAGTCAAAGTGTATTTAAACAATAAAGCATAAAGAACTATTTTAGAAGTCCCATAGCATTGCATTATTTGAGCTTCCATTTTACAGCCTTATAAAAAAAAAAAAAGAACTCAAGCAAAAGAACTTATAAATACTGCACATACATTAAGGTTACAGACACAACAGTCAGAACATAGGAAATGCCAGGCTGAGTGATGTCTGAACAAACTTACTCTGGCCCTCTGCATACCTGACAAAAGATTTTATTGTGCATTAAAGAATTCTTGTGTTTATAGAGTTCTCTGCTCACTTGCTGGGGAAGCCTGGAAGGAGTCTGATGAACACTGTAGATAGTTTACAGCAAACGTTGTGAAAGACCAACTTCAGCTGCAAGTTTGTGGCACAGTCACGTAGCCACACACCAGTTCAACTCAGGAAGACTCTGAGTGAGAGATACACATGAGGAAGTGGGGACTTAAAAGGGAAAACTTTCCACTGCTTTAAAATACACTGTCATGCCAACCACTAAAATTAATTTCCTTTAATAACATTGACCACTGTTTGGACAGAGCCTGCCCAGGTGGAGAGACAGTTTCTGGCTAGTGGGGTACATGGTTTTCCTTGGGCACACAGTGCACAAAGGAGGTTACTCTGTGCTGGAAGGGAGTTACTGACAGAAATGTCTCTTCCTTTCCTAACCACAGTTAAATGCCCTTCCAGGAAGGGAGGAACGAAAAACAGATCTTCAGCCACCTTACCAAAGCTGTGGAAAAGAGTGTGATGAGAAAGAGAAAACAGAAATACACAGGTCTCCAAATATAGCAGGAGCTAACGTGACACTGGGAGAGTCAGCACTGGAAGGTTCTTCATTTCTATCTCCAGGAGATTAAGACATCAGTAGTACTGTACTTCAGAGCAGGTTGTGGAGATAGCAGCTTCCCTCAAACACACAATTACTTCATTACAAAGAGTGGAAGGGCTTAGTTCTATTTTAGGGGAGCTTAATATGAAACACTTGTGATCCATGGAAGGAGAGATGACAGAAATATATCCGTGTCAGATGACTCTGCTACTCTCATGGCCAAAATCTCTTATGTAAAATGGAACTCAAGTGCACTGAATTCCTTGTTATAAACCTCTTACACAGACTGTCCCTGTAGATAGTGCATCTCTCTGTAATTTCCCTGGCCTTTAGCAATAAAGTAAAATAAACTATTTCATCTGGACCAAGATAAAATATTTGTGCCGAGTCTGATCGTACTGAAGGAGTTTTACCACCTGAGTCATGAGACGTGACAAATGCGCTGCAGAAATCGCTGCCACTCAAGACACGTCCCGAGAGAACCAGCTGGCTGGTTTTAGACTTGTTCAAACCCAAAGCTACAGCACCAAACATTCCTGAGTCAGAACTAAAGTCTGATTCTGACTGAAAGCTGCGCTCCACTGCCAGCCTCTCACTTCAAGCATTTCAAAACAGTCGGTACCTCACCTGCATTTGACATGCATTATGCAAAAAAGAAAGAGAAAATAAAAGGAAAAGTAACTCACCTGGTATTTTGGGCATTGTTCTTTTGGATCAGAGAATGAGGAGGATGAATTGATTGAGCTATCCAAGGAAGAAGAGCTATCTCCTCCAGGCTTCAGTTGGCAACATTTCCCAAACACTCTCACCTGAGCATCGCTGCAGAGTTTCTGAAATAAAGACAATACATGTGACACACCAAGACCCATGGCCTGAAATCACTGTCAGCAGCATTGTACTTACCTGTTTAAGTAAGATATTTGACAGCTGAACAGCTTATGCCCCAGGAAAACAGGTAATAGAATACATATCCATGCGTCTTGCAGCCTGGCTGTACAAAGGATAGCTGAGCTCCTTTAGTTCCAATTAGTCAGGAGCCACCAGGTCTCTCCAACTCTGTCTTCCTAAGTAGCCATCCATCTCTAAAGCTTTACAAATTACTTTTTTAGACCCAGGATTGGGAGAAAGGATGGTGGCAAAGCGTTTCCAGCTGTCTTCACCTTGCTCGCTGTGCCTGCCTGGGCGGAGGAGCCACAGCAGTGATGGGCACACAGGGAAGGGGCAGTTCACCATAAATAATCAAGCAAGAGTAACACAGAATTCAGGAGATTCATGTTACAGGGATAAGTGGAGAGGAAAGATCCTGGTTCTTACAGATCTCTCCCTAGCTGTGTATAAGCCCCACAGTCTTTTTAAAGAGTGGCACAGAGGTGACATGTTCCTCATGTTTTCAGTACAAGGGAATTGGGAGGTTGAAAATAGACAAAGCTGGAAAGCACAGTTAGTGTTACAGAGAGGCCAGAAAAGTTTCATAAAATGATGGAGAATCAATCCAAAGGGTAAATTCTGTTGGAGATTCAGACAGAAAGCAGAGCAGAAAAGGGAGTTTGAAGGACACAGGTAGAGCTGGGACTGATGTCCAGGATGGGCAAGATCTGTGTCCACTCCCCACACACAGTATTATCAATCACTGGCACAGGAGGTGCTCCACTACTGTTTCATTCACTATTTCAAAACGTTTGTGATTTCCCTTGTGAATCTCAGCATCCCAAGCAGAATCAGCATCCACATAAGTTAATGCTGTTTACACCAGCACTGGCATTGCCAACCCTCTTCACCTAAAGATCTCAATGTATTTTTCACACCCTTGTTACACTTCAGCACACCCACATAAGGTTGGCATTATTTACATCTGCTGGTGGGCAGCACCAGGAGACAGAAACAGCCTGCACTGCTCAAAATTCCATACCAGCTCTGCCCTAAGACTTCCTCAACTACCATTTCCTACACAATCACTAACCCAGCAAGAGCAAGCTGGAAGTAAAGCCTGCTGGAAGCAAGGTTCAGGGGACACACAGGACCACAGGAGGGCTGCTGGATGTCACAGCTCCATCGCTGCACTCACTGCCCCACGCCACAAGCCCAAAAAGCTTCATCCAAAAGCACGATTATGTCTCAATCTTTAATAGCTATGAAAAAAAAGGGAAAGGCATAAAGAAAAGTATGAATTAGCCAAGGCACAGGGTGGTAATTCCATGGCTCTGCTCAATAATCAGGAACGACTGCACAAAAAGATGACTGGCCTTCCTGCTGTGGAGGGATTTTGATGAGGGGCAGGATGGGAATCCCAAGTCTCTGTCCTAGGTTGCCCAGGTTACTTTATTAGGGAGAGGTGACTTGACTTTGGCCGTAATTATTCACGAGACGTAGCAAAGCAGCAGGAAAGGCCCCGGATTGCAGACCCCACGTGGCAGCTGCACTGCTGGTCTCTCCGAGAGCCGCTGCCACAGAAAGCCCCAAGGCAGACTGTGCTGAGAAGTCAGTGCCTGTATGGCAGAGCAGGGAGCGTCCCTGCCCACTGTGCCCCTGCTGCCCCGACACACCGGGACACCCTCACAGGGTGGTGGCGGCTGAATTCCTGCAGCAGGAGATTTGCTCATGGCTGGGGAGGATCTGCGGCCTGAACACAGCGCACAATGGCTGGAACATGTGAATGATCATCATATGACTTCAGTAGGAACTCGTGAACTAGAATTGCATTTTATCTCTGACACAAACAACAATGTCCTAGGCTAGGCAAGCATCATGTGATAAAACCACATACAATCCACAGGGTTACAGCAGCTTTTGCAGGCAAACCACATTTCAGCTTGCATTTTCCATCAGATGTTGAAAGTTCCTTCTAAAAAGTTGCAATTATAACTGAGCTTCCTTGAGACTGTAGAAATGCATTTACTGGCTTTACAAGAGAAAAATCATTCTGTGCATTAAGAAGAATAGGCTCAGTTTTCAAATTAATTACTTTTAGATCATTCATTCTCCTTACCACTGCATTTTTCTGCACAGCAGCTCCCCCCAGACCCACTGGGGAGTCTGGTAACTTCAAGTACCAGTTGCCTAATTTAAATAGCAAACCAGGACAACGGCTGCTTGGTCTTTGCAGTGGAATTTAATGAACCAAAACTCCTGCAAGGAATCTTTAAAGGAGGTCAGGATCTTTCAGCCACCACTTTACAGAACCTTGTGAGCAGTAAATCCCTCTTAAAATGCAGTTCACTGATGAATTTTGGTGTTTGCTCTTTTACAGTTTTAGCATGTGCTTAAGAGAACTTGTTGGACAAAGAGATCAAGCACCTGCAGTGACCCTTTCCTCTGTAATTTCTGACTCCAAATGCCAGTGAAATTTTAGATGCTACAAATCTCAAGATATTATGCATCAAAGGAGTGGGATTACTTGCATTCCAATATAATAGTCCAAAGATATTCAAGCCAGGTTTCCAAAAATAAAAGAGTAACCTAATTGTTTAAGAACTATACAAGGGAAAGTTTCAAAGCTGTGAATTTTCTTTCCAATTAGACAATTAGTTGCATCCAATCAGATGACCAGGCAAGGTGCTGCTGGAGTGCTCGGAAATGCCCTCTCCTGCTGGAGAGCAGAGCATCTGCTGGAAGGATGCCATGGATCCTGGCAGCCACACCACCCTCCCCACTGGGCCACACTCTTTGCTCTCCCTCTGCCAGCTCACTGCAGATACCACCCAGCTCCAGAGACCTCTGGCAGCCCCAGTTCTTACATTAGAGGTCATCATTTGCAGAAAGTCTTGGAGACCTATCAGGCAGTTCTGAAGATAACTAAGAGTAAAGTATCTTTACAGTATGCCAGGGTACAAAGGAGTTTTCTTCCTCAGTTCTTCTTCTGGAGTCTCTTTTCTTCACATCTGTCAGCAAAGACCTTTGACTCTCTGCCGCAAGGTCAGTAATCTCCTCTGTAAGTGGAAAAACCATGCCCAGTGCTGTGAACAGGAAGAGGAATTTCTCCCAGGCAGGTTTTGGTTTGCAGGTAATAAGAAAGTTGAAAGGAGCCTGGTGTGTTGAACTAAATCAGACTGTTTGTAGGTGCGTTAGGGCTGTGAGTGACAGAAGGAAAGAGAAATGCCATCGTGTGCTTTCCTCTTTCCTGCCTCTCTGAACAGCAGGTGCTCAAATACCATCGTGGTGGCAGTGTTAGAGAAATCTGTATTTCCAGGCAAAGTTGCTGTTCCTCAAGAGCTCTGTACCTCATTTCCAGAACAGGTTTTTCAGCAACACTGATAAATTATTCCAAAACAGATTAATTAACTCTTTTGCTGGATTAATGTGCACTTGTCTGAATGTGCAATTAAACGCATGCATCCACCTAGGACATGGGAGTAATCTGGCAGGCATTCATCCCTCCCCTTCAATGCTGCTGTAAAAATCAAGGTATCTTTCTTAAAATGCAGCTGTCAAGTGCTGCGACCTCCCTTTATTTCCAGAGTTGTCATGTTTCTCTTTACTCAAAGGTCACTGAAAGAAGTAGAGACAACCTCATGCTCCCCCACTCCACTAGTATTTTTCCATTTCTGTTTAGAGAGAATAAGCAGAGCTAAGAAGGTGGGACTTGATCTCTTGCTTACAGCTTTATCCATCTGCTCAGCCTGGCTCATTGGAAACCTGTCCCGAGAGCCAGACAGAGTCCAGAGTCTCCATTTCACACAACTCACCTAAAAGCAAAAGGCTCACTATCCAATTACTAATCCCTCAAAGCAATTTGCTGTTCAACATTTATCCAGTGCTGAAGTATATTAGAACACGTGGCTAATCCTGGCTTTTTTCAAACAACATGCCACCTCTCTACTTTGGGATAAATATGACATTTGGAGTGAAAGAAATTGCTGCTGTAGGAGATCAAATATCATGTGACCTTCCAGTGAAATTATCCCAAATATAAAGACCACCAGGTTACATGGAAAAAAAATGAACTTTCCACTCCCCAAATCCAAATTCATTACTGCACCTACAGGTCTCAAATTCTGCATCCCACGTCACTTTTTCATTTCTTCAAATAAACCAAACAAACACTGCTTCTGAAAATCCCCTTCTGCCTCTGAGTCCTGACAACAAGTCACTGCCCCTCTCTGATTCTTTGTCTTTCCCCCCTTCCTGCCACACACCCAAAACTCAAGAGTCCTGTTCAGCACTGTTTGGCTCTTTCTCTCCTTCCTCTCTCCTCTTCCTCGGGGTCCCTTGACACCCTTCCCTCCTCCCTGGACTTCACACCTTCCTCCAGGCTGATCTTCAGGCTTAGGAAATCTTTTAGCTCTCACACGTCCATCAGCACCTCTCTTCAGCCAGATCCCCAATGGTAACCACTGGGTCACAAAACCCCAGTGGACAACTCAAGAAGGAAAACAGTAAAACGAGACAGTTAATGCCTGTCCCTGAACCCTCCACCTGCTCCAAGGGATGCTGTGACACGAGGTGCCCCTTCCCTTCACTTTCCTCCCCACTCCTCCCTCATGGCACCATTTCCATGGCATCCTCATCCCAATCAATTGCCAGCCCTGGGAGGCAAACTCCTCATACTCCAGCTGGCCTTTGCACACTGGCATTTTTGGGGACATAAGTCAGCACCACACACCAACCAGTGCCAGCCACAGTGCCAAGGCAGCAGGGCTGGGGTGGCAAACACAAGGGTCAGCAAGGGCTGAAAGCCCAGCACTGGGAAGACAAGACAAGCACATGGGTCAGGAAGGGCAGAAAGCCCAGCACTGGGAAGACAAGACAAGTACATGGGTCAGCAAGGGCTGAAAGCCCAGCACGGGGAAGACAAGCACTGGGAAGCCAAGCACAAGGGTCAGCAAGGGTTGAAAGCCCAGCACCTTAATGGGGAGGAGGAGCTGCTTGTCCTGCTTGATTTGAAATTCCAAGCAGGCTGGTCCCACAACTCCAGGAGGAGCACACCTGTGCTCACACAGCTCCTGGCCTGGGAACAGCCCACAGAAATGTGTGTGAGACCTTGCAGGGCACCATGCACGGAGGAGATGGGGCTGGTACAGGGGAGAGGGAAGCAGGAGAGGAGGTGCTGGAGGAAAAGGAGCAGACAGGCACAGAAATGACTCTGGTAGAAACCAGGCACAGGTTGTAATACTATCACCTGCAACTCAAGTAATACAGTGTCATTGGAAATGAGACACTGACTGGTATGAGGAACAAAAAAAATAACTCTCTAGAGGAGACAGTGACTCAAACCCACAAGCTTGCCCCTTCAAGTACTTTGATGCCCAAAAATCCAAAAATGTTTGGGTGGGGACTGAGGCTGTGTTGTAAAGGCATCAGTAATGTCTGCTCCTTGTACCACACACTGCCCTGGTACATTCCATGTGCAAATGCCTGTTCTGATCCCTTTGCTCATGACCTGGTGTCACAGGGCTGGAAAGGGCAGCCACTCTCTTCTAGGATATCCTGGAAGGACTCAGCCACAGGAGGTACCCAATCTTCTGGTGCTGGGGAGGCAGCAGCCTTTCCCCTCTGCTTCCAGAGCCAGCTCCTCAATAGCCCATTCCCTGGAACGCCGGGGAAGGACCTCTCCTACTCAGCACCAAAAAAGGTATAGGACTCACAAAGGGGATCTCTGCCTCGGCCATGCCAAGTGCCCACAGCTGTGGATCTCTGCCTGGCACAGCCCTGGGCCAACATTCCCGGTGCTGGGAATGGCCGCCAGCACTCCGAGTCACCAGACTGCTGCTCGGCCTCCCTGGCCAAGGTTAACTCGAGCAAGACCTGGGGAAAACATGACTTCTCCTGAGCAATTAAAATGCCATAATGGCCATGCTGCGAACCCTGAGCTGCCTTCCGTGTCCCACTGTGCAAAACCCTCCCCAAATTCTGGTTCACCTAACATTAGCTTCCCCAAAGACATGAAGAGGCTGATTTAACATCCAATGAAAACACACAGTCCTTATTTGTGTTACAGTCACATTTCCTTCACGGATAAGATGAACCTACTAATGCTTTACTGATTAGAGCCCAGCTTGGTGTGAGCACAAACTCAGCAGTTTTCACTCATCAAAAAGTCAGAGCTTACTGTTTTATTTCTTGAAACATCTGTGTCTGGAAAGATTTGCTCTGATGCTCCTTAAATTTTACAACCACACCTTCCCTTACAGAATTCAAGTGCCTGAGCCATGTTCAACCTTGGTCCACTGTACACAACTCTTGACATATCCAGAGATTAGACATTTAAACCAGACCAAAATACATCTCACCTTGCTGCAGGCATACAACTCTCAAATTATAGCTGCTTTCATGTCTCATAAGCAACAGAAAATGGGAACTGAAGAGCACAGCAACACAAAACAAACTGAAACCCTCTTGGTTCCCCACATTAGACTGATGAGACTTCAACCAGAACAGCCTGGCCACTGCCAGGCACCCTTGCAGATCTCCCCCCTGCCCTCAGTGTTATTTGTAAATCCAGAGGTATAAATCACGTAAGGAAATGTCAGGGGGAAGAGCTGCAGAGAGCACTGGCTTTTGTGGGGTGCTGAACAGACACCCTTTCAGAAGGGAGAGTGCCCAGCCCACACTTGGCCGGCTGCAAAAGGGCAAGGGTGCCTTGGAATGTGCTTAGAGCCAAGATCTGGCTTTGTATAGGCAGGGTGTGTCTTTGGTACTGAAAATCATGATAAAGAGCGAGAAAAATAAACAGTGCAATTTCTTGAAAATGGCCAGAACGTCCTGCTGACTGCACAAGCCTGTACTGAGCTTGCAGCCAGTTGAGCTGAGGATTCTCCTGCACGTCTTTACCTGCAAAGTTTTGTTTTACAAGGAAAGGTTTGCCTCACATGACATTATCACATGAGTGCTGCAGAAGGCAGGTATCACGGCAAGCAAATGTTTCAATATAGCCTATTTGAAAGTCTCCTAATACTGCAAAAAATAAGAAATGTATCAAGTTCCTAGAGAGGGGTTCTGGGTATTTCAAATGCCCTGGGAACAGTTTTTCTCCACCAGTCTCATGTACTTATTTCACAGACATGGTGACTACAGCTGTTTCCCTCCCCCTTGGCAAAGAAAAAGAAAGGAGAGACTAATATGGAACCGTATCAGCTCCATTATCAGCCATTTATCCTCTTGTTGTTGAACTGCCACAGTCAATGATCTTTCTGAAATAACCCAAAACAGTGAAGTTTGCAAGTTCAGTGTGCAAGTACACATCTATCTGAAGGAGGCTTTAGACTTTCAAGAAATTAATTTACATACGGCAAGAGGATTTACACTGCACATCTTTTTATTAATGAAGTAATACTTTATAACTAATGAAGTAATAGTGATAAGCACAGCCAGCAATTCATACCAATAAACCACTTGTAAAGACCTCTTGTCTTTAAAAACCTGTTTTCTTGGCAAGAACTCCTGGAAGAACAGGAACTAATAAAACCATTCTAATACGTATAAATTAAAAAGAAAGTTACAATTTTTTTCAACATTTGTGCAACTTCCCTTATTTCACCAATTCTCTGTAAGAACTAGGAAACTGGGATCTTGATTCATGGCTATAAAAGCACTGGAGTAGGCAATGGAGAAGCCTGGAAGTCTGTGCCTGATAAGACACAAATTGACTTCAGAGGTTTGGATATTGGACACAGGCAGCACCCAGAACCAGGATGAGGAGCATCCCAGGCTGGCAGCTCTCAGCAACAGGCTGGAAGAGTTTGCAAAGCTGGATGAACAATCTTCTGGCTGTGCTCCAACACCCAGCAGGAAAACCAGGGCTGGGGGTAATGAGTTATTTTGTGTACTCCTGCTTACAGAAGGACCACAGTAGGTCCTACAGGTAAATGCAACTGGAATCATAGACTTCAGTTCACACCACGCTTTCTGCTTTCAGAGCTTAAAAGGGTTTGTGAATGCTTTTAGAGGTGGTAAAAAGGAAGTTCAAAGCAGCAAAATAAGCTGTCCAACCTCACACCAGCACTTACAATAGCTCTGTGGCTAGAAATTAATCTGGCCAGAGCCCTTAGAAGGAAGTATCCTCATCTGACCACATCCATTACAGTTTCAATTAATAGATTACCATGCAAGCCATGCCAAAATGAAAAACAGAGGAAAAGTTTTCAAGTAACTCTGTGTGAAAAAACTGTCAGCAAAGCATACAAACAACAATTGGCAAAAGCTGAACAAACCAGGCACAGGGCTGGGAGGACCTTCTGATTATGAATGCAGACCCCACCACAGCTCAGAAGCAGATCCATAAATACCAGTTCCTGCCCTGCCTCATCCCCCAGCATTGCCTGCTGCAGCCCCAGGAAGGAACCCTTCTCACTGAGGGAGCAGAAAGGAGATGAGCTGCAGAATAAAGAGATCACTATAGTATTTAAAGCTGGTAAGAGTGAAATCAGTGAAGCCTGAATAATTTGCAACTTAACAGGCATTTAAATATAGCCCTGCATATAACCGACGTTTAAATGTCAATGTGAATAAAACAGAACATATGTGCTGTATCGATCTGGCCATCTGAAAAAATACAGACTATAAACATGGAAATCAGCAAAGTACTCACCGACACTGAAACATCCTCTATTTTTCTTTTAGCGCTGGAATCAAATAAGACATTCCGTCCCCTTCTTTCGCAGTCCTGATACACAATCAGTCGGATCTGACTTGGGTCAAACTCCGGCAAAGGCCAGCTTTAATTAAAAGAGAAAAGAGCAGAAGGATCAATTACCACAACTCTTTATTACACTGTTATTTCTACATTATCTGTATATACAACTTGATTAAAACATAAAGTCAAGCAAATGCAATGCCATTTCATCAAACCCTTTGATCCTGTAGCCAGAACTATGCCTTTTGTTTTATTTCTTTCCCCTACATGTGCCAAATTACACCGTCATAAACTCCACCAATCCACTGCAACCACATAAAATGATGTGTGCAGCATTAATAGATCTTGTGCTCTGTCTTGTGATATGTTTTCTTCAAGTTCCAGCTGTTTAAAATCAAAGTCATAGAAAAACTCAGTTTTTGTGCTTAAAGACAAAAAAACACCAAGAATAACCACAGGATGGTTCTCCCCACTTAGGCCACTCTGACCCAAGGCCATGGTCAGCAACCCACACACAGCAGTCCTAACACACCTGTTCCCACACTGGTTTTGCATTTAACGACAAGGGAAGGAGCTTTCCTGAGCCTCTGCCTTCCCTAGTGCCACTGTTCCAGGGGAGCTCTGCAAGGGAGAACTTGCAGGGCTCAGCCTTGAGAACCACTGCATCATCTTGCCTGTAAGGGTGCCTTGTAGCCATCATCTTAAATTTCCATTTTAAAAAGCCAGCAATCACGTTAAAGCCCAGCCAGCATTGTTGCCCATTGGCTTGGGACTCCATTTTCACTGATACCTTCTCAGTTCTTGGAAGACAGGAAACAAGACACCTGCTCTACCCATGAAACCACCAGGAATCATCTTTCAGCTACTTTACAAGCCATTTCCTAGATCAAGTGAAATTCTATCTTCCTTATCCTTGGCTTTTAGGCAGGGAGCATTGGCATGAAACCCCAAGAAGCCAGAAACAAGGCGCTGGAACTTTCCAGCCATTAATGAAGGATACAGGTTCCCACTTTACACGAAGAAGCTGTACCTTTATTTCAGCAAAAAGACACCCATAGTAGGTGTTAGAGTAAACCTAGCATGCTAGACTCCAAGACAACAGGAAATTTTCCCCTCCTCTAACTCACCATCCAAAAGGTTTCCCTCTCTGCACTCACACCGCATGTGACCAATATGCTAATGATGAATTATGACCCAACAACTCCTACAACAGCAGAAAATCAGTTTGATCACCAAAGCTATCACTGCTATCAGAAGTTTTTAGGACTGCCCAGTAGAGGTACACAGGCTTTACAATTAGTGTAGTCCCAGTGAGGCGAAACTAAGCATCAAGACATACAGTTACTCAGTCTCCTGAGAGAGGAAATCCATTTCCTAATCTGCCCAGCCCCACCATTTAGCAACAGGAGAGAAAAACAGAAGCTGCAGAAAAGCCGGTGTGCAACAAATGTCAAAATCAACTTATTACAAGAAAAACCCTTGAGCAACTTGAAGCTGAAATAACTTGATGTCTAGATTTGGGGTCAAAGAGCCGTGCACCCTCTCCTTTGGGTGCCTAAGGCCAAGTGTCCTCAGCAGAGGGACATGCCTACAACAAAAAGCAGACACCAAACTGAGCAAATTCTGTACCAAAACACAAGCACAAACTTGGATGCAAGTTTACATTTACCGGGGGCTCTGCTAATGAGCCCTACCTTGCGTTTCAGAAAATGTGAGAGAACAAACTCCCTGGTTTGCTCCACGCCTGGGGTGTTACCAAGCGAGAGGCTCAAAGGCACTGGAGCCGAGGATGGTGAGACCGCGACTTTGGCCAGAGGTGAGGAGGCCACTGGACCAACTGGCTTCCCCGAGGAACTGCCTCCATGTATTAAAATGAAATCAGTGGAAGTCTAGTAACTCATTTTTTCCCCAGATAGGCCACTGTGGTTCTTATAAAGAAACAGTGTGTGACAACAACAAATTGCTTGCCAAAAAGGTGTTATCGCTCGCTCCACCCTCGCACCGCGTTTGAATTTCCTTCACACTCAGACAAAAGCATGTCTTCCATTACCTAGTACTTTGGATATTTGACTTTGAAATTACTGGCAAAGAAGGGCAGTAGCTGTTCCAGATCTTAGGAAAGTCTACTTATAAAAAGCTCCAAGAGCAGATTACACACTAAGAGGAGAGAAAGCTAAATATAAAACTCTTGCTGTACTCAGAAGCGTATCTGATCAAGGTAACAGGAGCTTGTTTACTTCTCAGCTTCTTCACATGACATTTTAACTTTCTCTAGACAAGCATTTAGTAGCTATTATCCATCATAATTTGTGATAATTCCAAAGAAGCGTTATCTCTGTTACATAATAGCATCCTTAAGCACATTGCAGCCTTGCAAAAACATTGCCTGGCAATCGCGGGCCACTTCCCAAACCAGAGGAGCCTTGCAGAGGGCTGGGGCAAAGTTCATTGCGACAGACAGCAAACAGAGGCAGCCTGGCACCTCCTGCTCACCCCACCAGCCCGGCCAGCAGGGCACGGAGCAGCTCTGCTGCTGCTGTCAGCAGGTTTAAATCCCGCTAAGTTGGATATCTGGGCAGATTATCCCCAGAAACGCAGAAATTCCTGCATGCAACAGGCAGGGCACGTTCTCAAAACAAACACACCAGGGCAGCACTCCAGCGCTCCTCTTCAGGCAGATGAAAACTGACCTAGATCTTCTGAATATAATTAGTTCTGTTTATAAATGGAAACTAACTTTGACATTTAACTGATGTTTTCTTGACATTCTTATAGGAAAACCAGGAGATGCAGAATCAAATGTTCTGGCAATGTTAATGAAAGGTGAGTCTCCATCTCCCAAACTGCTCTGGAAATGACAGATTCTTAATGAGGACTCTTTCCTGCATGACCTATCTGCCAATCCTTGATCTATGCTTGAAACTGATTAAAGAAAAACACAAAAACAAATCCAGAACACAAACCCACAAAAACTGTGACCAAGAAAACCCCAAATATCTTTCACCAGTAAAAAGATGCTTTCCACACAGTATTGAGTTCAAGGAGCAAGAGAAAAACAAAAACCAAATTCCTTCTGAGCAGGACAGTGCTCCTGTGGAGATCTCCACTACACGTGGGAATTCTTCTACAGTGACACATTCAGAAATACCTGTATGGGGTAGATACCCATTGATGTATAAATGCTGCATAGGATGTCTCAGAAACAAATCCCATAAATCCAGCTCTCACACCATGGTCAAGCTTGGAAGGGATTGCTGCAGGGTATGTGGTCCCACCCCCCTGCACTGATGCAAATGCAAGTACAAAGTGCAAAACAAAGGAATTATTTTGGATAGAACGGAAGACTTCCATGTGATTAACGATGAAATTATTAGAAACTAATAATAACGAAATCAAGGCCTAAAAACTGATATTTTAATGCATGTTCACACTTAAGCCCTACTGTTGTTCAGTTCTTCACTTCTTTCACCCTTTTCGTTTCTCTGCCTCTTTCTACCTTCAGTCACTAGGAATATTACCTGTAGCTTATTATTTACAAATCCACTTCATGCTTCCTGACACCTGTAACTGTGAGATTCATGGCAATCCAGAGCTCCAAATGCTCTCCAAGGATGGATTTTCCTGTGTATCCAGTTCCTGGAGTTTACTACTGCCATTGACATTTCTCAGCAAGAAGTGAATGACTGTAAATTGGTATTATTTCACTTTGTACAAGTTTTAAGAGATGAAATGACAGACATATAAATCCCTCCACCAATCAGAATACAGGATTTCCCCCTGAAATTGAATGCAGGTACATTCCTTCCTCCTCATTCCTACTTCCAATACAAATAGCTCTTCTTCATTACATTAAAAGTTTAGCTTAGAATTACTTTTCTTCCTGCCTGAGACTTTACTTTTAAAACTGTTTTATATTAACACGGCTTAGATTGTATCCAATTACTTTTTAATAAACATACTTTAGAAGTCTTAAAGAAAAGCAATTGAAGCAAACTGATCAAGATATTAAGCAAGTAGGAATTGTAAAAGTTTTCTAAAAAGTAAAGTTGCTCAAAACCAGAACGTGACTAAACATTGAAAAAGTAAGTTGAAACTATCAAACTATTGTTTTCCTACATCATGTTACCCATAGTTATAAAAACTGCCTGGCGATGAATCACTTGGAACTATTTTTAAATGCATCTACGCAAATGATATTTATAGTTTATGCCAGCTTATCTGTTCTGCGTGGTTTTCATGTTAGCACCCTCTTAGAGGGTGACAGGAACAGCCAGGCAGAGCAGACGGCGGGTCCACCTTGCCCCCTGCCCCCTGCACAGGCTCCCCTGAGATGAGCCCCAGAACAGAGGCACGGCGATGCCAGGGCTTATCTCCAGCTCCCGCAGATGACCCTCCACGTTTATCATTGTTGCAGCGGAGCCGAGACTCAACCAACTTCTACGCAAGTGTCTGACAGAGACTCTGTCCTGAAGAGCTGGTGCTGCAAAGGCGAGACTGTTCCACTGAGTGCAGTGGCATTCCAGATGCAGACTGTCCCCACATTGCACAGAATGTACACCCACATCACAGCATGCTCACCTGTACCTCTACAGCCCGGGAGAATTTAGGATCCAGCAGTTGCTTTGTTGTAGGGAAGGGTGATCAGATGCAGAAGGAAAACGTTCCTTGCCTAGTCCCACCATCCTATCACACTCCTCCCACCACTGACTGAGATGCCTTTACCAACAAAAAATTTCCTTCTCCTGCCCAAACTCCTCTGCAGATTTCTATTATCTGTTACTGGATTTTCTCCTTTCTTTTGGCTTTGAGAAGATACAACAAAAGTTGACTATACAGGACACACGGGAAGGGTATTTTACGTATTTCAATACCTCCTTACTGCATTTCAATAATTCACTTATTATTTGACCATTATTATACAAAAACAGCTGCACAGACCATTCTGAAAGGGCACAGCTAATTTGGAATTAATGAAAACAGAACTGTACTTCACATTAATGAAGCTTCCAGCTTTGAAGACCATCTTTTTTTAGAGACATGGTTATTTATTTTTTTAACAATAACACCTGCAACACAAAAGAACTTTCTCAGGATTCACATGACAGGGATCCAGGCGGCATCGTCAATTTGCAAAGCTGGCATTTTAAGAGAGAGATTCCATTCAAGTGCTGGTGACATAACACAGCCAGAGGGCTGCGAGGAGGAAGAAGATCCCTAAAGAAGACAAACCACGGGGCCTATACTTAGCAAAAATGTTGCAAGATAATTGTCTTTGGGACAGCTGAGGTCACATCGGGGCTGAGTGACTGGTGGTGAGCACTTGCTGATTCCGCACAGAAATGCTGCGCCTGTGCCTCGCCCAGGCCAGGGAGGAGCCCCGAGGGCTGCGGAGGAGCTCGCCCAGCACTGGTGGCACTGCCCTCTGCCACCCTGACATCGGCAGAACTCACAGGACCCAGTTCACCTCAGGGACAGCCCCCAGCCTGCTCGCAGAGGTGACACGTTTCAGGTTGGTCACATGAAAACCATGTTCTCTGACACAAACACATCCCGACGCTCCCCTTTTGCTTTGGCGCAGGAGGGCGACCCACCCGCGGGCACTGGGGAGGTCAGCTCCCTGCCCCATCCCTAAGGCTGGCTCAGCCATCACCAGCTTAGCAATCCTCACCTGGAATAGCTGCGCTTCCTGAGCTCCGCGAAACTCGTGCTGCTTACGCCAAGCACAGACTGTGCAGCAGGCACAGCCTGCGTCAGCCAGGCACTGCACTGGCCGGGCAATACACCCGCACCGGCACTGCCACTGGCTCCCAACTTCCTTGGCTGTGCCCAGCTCTTTAACTGTATGTAAAGCTGACTTCAGTCTGTTTTCATTTTTTTTCTCCCTTCTACCAAGTCACTTGACTCTCATTAAGATACCTAATTTATACTCTAAAATCTAATACATGAGCCAGATGCCTTTCCACAGGCAAAAAATTATAATATTTACAGGTTAGGTGCAGCCTAGTCAACACATTAATCATAATCTGGAGTGCAATATTGAAAATAAATTGGTGGGAAGGTTTTGTTAAAGATGTATAGCATATTGAACAACTCCGCAATTCACACAGCTTCAGAATTTACAATCACTGTTAGTAACTTCATAAAATATTTTTGCCACTACTTCACTTGTGTCATTTTAAGAATCACCTGCTCAGCCTTTAGCTGATTTAGGCAAACATATGCACGCAAATATTTGCACATACACACACAAGCTCCATGCTCTTTTGAAATACCTGTTTTAATTAAAACCACACACAAGTGAGGCACAGCTCCTCTCAGTCAAATTCACTAGTACTGAACGCAATGATTTGCATTATTCAAGCAGACTGCACTTCCCTTTGCAAAATTACAACAGATATAGAATCAATTCAGGCAAAAAAAAATTAACTGTACCATTCAGCATGAAATTATAATAAGAATCATTAAAAAAATAGATCTCAGCCTCACATCTCTGGAAAAGAAATATTTTCATTACAGGGAAAATAATAAGCTTTCAAAAAATTCAAATAATCTCCAGAACCGTGCAGTGACCGTACCTGGGAAGCATCTTTGTCCCCCGAGCAGCTCCACTTTTCAAAATCCCTATAAACTCCTGTTGTGCCCGGCTGCCAACTCAGGTTAATAATAGCAATGAGCCATATTCATCCAAAACCACAAGACTGTCAGGTGACACATCAAGAGGTCTGAATTTAACTCAAACAAAAGGCTCTCCGCGCTGCGACGCAGAACGCTCGACCCCAGCACCGCAGAGCCCCCCGAGGGGACCGCGGGCCGGCCCCGGGCTGCGGTGGGGCTGGCCCGGCGCTCCGCAACCTGCCGGCCCTGCCGCCCCATCCCGCACACGCGGGGCTCGGCTGCGGGGGCAGCGCTGTCCGCCCGTCTCTCTGTCTGTCTGTCCGTCCGCACAGCGCGGGGCTCTGCTGCGGGGGCAGCGCTGTCCGCCCGTCTCTCTGTCTGTCTGTCCGTCCGCACAGCGCGGGGCTCTGCTGCGGGGCAGCGCTGTCCGCCCGTCTGTCTGTCCGTCCGTCCGCCCCGGCCCTCCCGGGCTCAGCCGCGGAGATCAGCGCGGGTCACGGGCAGCCCGAGCGCTGCTGCGGCTCGTCCATGTCCATGTCCGTCCGTCCGTCCGTCCGTCGGCGGTGCCGCGGGGTGCGGAGCGCACCGGGCAGTCCGCACTGCTCACAGCCCGCACAGCCTGCACCGCCCGCCCCTCTCAGAGCCCGCACTGCCGGCACTGATCACAGCCTGCAGTGCCCGCACCTCTCAGAGCCCGCACAGCCTGCGCTGCCGGGACTGATCACAGCCCGCACTGCCCGCACACCCCGTACTGCCCGCACCGCCCCCACAGCCTGCACACCCCGCACCGCACACAGCCCGCACCGCCCGCCACCGTGTGCCCGACCGAGGATGGGGCCGGGGCCGCGGCTCCCCAGCCGCCCCCTGTTCTCCCCATCCCCGTCCCTCCCGGACAAAGGCAGCGCTGTAGCTCGGCAGGGGCTCATTAATATTACACGGCAGGCGTGGGGAACACGCGAGAGAACTGGGTGGCAATAGAGGGGGCAATGCCACAGGGGAAATAATGCCCCCAAAGAACCCCCGAGGAGGAGGTTCTCCCACGGGGAGGGCAGTCCAGGCACCACAACAGCAACTGCGACTTAACGAACCTGTATCTCTAAATGGAAGGGGAGGAACGAGAGACGGACAGGGAAGGGATGCAGGAACCGGGCGATCCAAAACCGCAACGCACATCAAAAGCCATAAAAGTCTTGTCACAGGTACGCAGGGCTAATGACTTGTGCTATTAATTCTGCACTCCTTGGATAAAACTCAACTAATATATGAAAGCAGAAGGCTGTACCTTCTACATCGTAGCTCCTACTTCAATTTTTTCCAGTGTCTGAAAAAAATCTACAGGTTTTGCCAATATTTGAAACAGAAAAGCAGCAAAAATGCATTTATCACCAAGATCTCCTGTTCCACAACCCAAAGCTCCGGAGTATCACTGGTTTCCCTGTATCACAGGGGGTGAGATAATGCACTTGTTCATGGGCTCTGTCCCCAACACCCAACAATCCCAGGAGTCCGGATGCAGTTTGCCCTGCAGAATGGATTCTACAGGAGAACATCAAGTTCCCACTTCTGCTACGCTTCTCCCAGACCGAGTTCAGGGGGAAATCCTTGATCTATCAACACTACAGCAGTTTTGCTGCTGTTCTATAGAAAGGTAATACTTTTATGTTTGGTGCTGGGTAAATGTTTTGACACAAAAGCAGCAAAACTAACGAGATAAAACCATTATCTTTTGTTGCCATGAATGCATTACAGGAAGTTTCTCATTTAGAAATGAAGAGGTGAGGCCCTGACCCCACAAACACATACATATAGACTTGGCTTTGCATACACCACTAGTGCCAGGGAATTCAATGGAATTACTCACATGAGCAAAACTGGGCATGTGCCGTTTACAGGAGACCCAAGCCTTAAACCCAAGTCTTGCCTTTAAAGCTTAAAATGCCAAGCTTTGGGAGATGCAAGCATTAACATCTGACCTCTCCTACCTTCCTGATCTAGTGAAGGAATGCTCTGTACACCGTAACTTTCTTAACCTGTGTGGCAAAGGCACCACTCTCTAAAGGTTACTGATGTCAAAAGTGACCTTTTTTCTTAGAGATGCAATGCTGAGAAGTTCAGTGCCATGGATTATGTAAACATTTATTTACAGGAGTAACATCTAAGGTTTCCATTTTACCTCAGGGTAACCTGATGCGCATTAAAGACAAGTGCTTTGAAAGCAGACCCAGCCTCCATCCAACAACTGACCAGGAAAAATACTGGAAGGAATTTCTCTGCAAATAGAGACAGACCCAAATTGTAGAGAGAGTAAACAGTGCTTTAGCCAGATCAGTGAATATTCATTGCTTGAGGAAGGACTTCAGATACTCAGTGTTTGTTCATACACCATTCCCATCTCCAAGAAAACACTCAGGCCTCTGTAAGATGAGATATGCACCATTCTCTTCTCTAGGTGCACATCCAGGCATCTCTTTGAAAAGGTCAAGGCTTTCTTTTTTATGTGTGTGTAAACTTGAGCTTGAAAAACAAAGGTGGTAATGTTATCCTGCTTCAGAAAAACACTGAACAAGTTGAAAAAACAGAACGACCAGAATCTGCTGCCAAAGCCCATCGCCTTCCAGGGAGGTATTTCAGAATCCATGCACATCCACCCAGCTGCAGATGGGAAAGATGTGGGTGATGGTGTTCAATGACATCCAACAGCACAGAGCCCAGTGGACTCTACAGAGCCCACAGCCCAGCTGGGGCTGTGGCACATTCTTAAGCACACATAAGCCAAAAAAATCCTCAAAGCCAAACAGCACCAAAAAGAATCTCTCTCTTCATTTTATCCAAAGGCATTTCTGAAAACGCTTAAAAGTACTGCAAAGGATCATATGCACCTTTTGGGTATAAATCATCTGATTTAAACCAAGCAGACAACAGAGTTTGCTCCAACCGCAGGCTAAAAAGTAATGAAATGATTCATTTTTGGTCTTCACTGCCTTAACGAGTTTTTTCAGTCTTCCTCCTGAAGGAAGGCTTCCCTCACACATGTTGTAAGTGCACACAACAAAGAGCCAGCAAGTGAGCTAAGAATGTTTCTCGCTTAGTAATGCACCAAGGTAGGAGCTGGAAGCCACACTAGATGAGAAGAGAGAAAACCAATTAGGATTTTATTTGAAATCTGACTAGAAATACTTGGATGCCATTTCTCTACAAAATACTTGCCTTAGTAGGATTGCCACTGAGCTAGACTTCTAAAACAATGTGCTTTCTGTGCATTTTTGTATCCCTGCAAAATGAATTCCACTGAATTCCTCACTGCTGGAGAGGAAGAGTGGAGGTATTAAAGCATGAACCTTCTGTGTACACCAGGAGCACACACACATACCTGCACACACAAACATAAGCACAGCCAAAGGTCAGCAAGAGCCAAAACGATGAACAAGATCACTGCAAGCAGCCCTCAGGAGTTTCAAAACCTGGGCCCCCTTTGCTTTAAAGGAAACCATATTTTTAAATACTAAGAAAGTGCTTTAGATGTGCAATACCAAAAAAACCACCAAAAACCAACACAGAAGCAGAGGTTATAAATTCTCCATTCACAGGATTCTGACTACCAGCACAAGGTCTCATGACTGGAATAAACTGCCTCTACCAGCAGTGTAAAGGAGCATCAACATAACTACAAATCTGCCTGGGAGCATTCCTGGAGGGTAGGACATGGAACATTATCTCCCTTTTAAGAGGGTGGATGCTGAGACCTCAGCAGGTTGACCATCCCCTTCAATGTTGTAATTTTTCAAGTCATGATAAAAGATGCTGAAAATAAAAATAACTATCAAAGTAAAAATCTGATGCATGGTTAAGCCACTGGAACATTGGTGTTTGTTTAGTATCACATTTCCAATTGCAATCCACTATAAATAAGACACTGAACAAACCTCCATAATACCAACTGGTACTGCAAGACAACAGGGCATTTTCCCCCTGCCAAACAGTTATTTTATTGTGCGCACTCGGGTGTGCAGAGCAGAATCTTCTGCTGCAGCTATTAAAAATAAAGTGTAAATAGTTCAGTATTGTGTGTGTTTAATGAAAACTTGAGGAGAAAAAAGTTCCAATACAAACTGCTTTTGATGAGCACACACAGTTGTTGGAAATAAAGAATCTTCTAAAATCACCCAGAATTATGTAGTGCAGCAGGAAGTCTGTGTTCTCCCCTTTGTGCTGTACAGCCCTGGAGATGTCACGATAGGCTCAACAGTCCTCAAATCCACACATAAAACTAACTCAACAGAACAAACTCAAGCTCACAAGCTTGGACTTATCAACAGCAAAATTTGCTTGGGAACTTAATGGTGAATTGATGCTTTTTATTTTGGAGATCATGAATATTAATAGAAGAGACAATGAAGAGAAAAGAAGATACATTAGAGTCAAGGCTGACTGCAAGACCTCTCTTGCCATGAAAATGAAGACATCTTAGAGGCATCACTGCAACTCCACTATTATTGTCAACCCTAATGTTACTAATAATAACAAACCCTTGAATGAGTCCTGATGGAATAAGATCACTTTGGCTGACAACTTCTAACATTTTCATTTTTTTAACAGACAAACATTAGATTCCCAGCATTTATCTTCAGCTTAGAGTGTCTTTAAGGCTTCTATTTTCACCCACTTCCCAGTAACTGTAAGGACTATGGCAGTTTTATTCTTTTTGCACCACTGAAAACTGAGATTCTGGGTGCATGACCTCAGGAGATATTAAAAAAAGAGCTGCAAGGTGCATAACCAAATTGTTGGGGTAGTTCAGCTACGCCTGACATGCCAGGCAATTTCTGCACCAAGTAAACACATCTAAAGAAGCTTTTTTTTTTTTTTTTAATCAGACAGATACATCTATTTTTTTTTAAAGGCTGAAAGAATGTAAACAGTTGCATTTTTTTATGTCATGCTTTTTACCCTGTGAGCTGTGCTGGGGTGGGCAATGCCAGGAGGCAGCGGGTCCCTGCCAGGGCAGCTGCCCAGACCCTGCCCTGGGCTGGCAGCAGGCAGCCAGGATAAGCCCTGGTGGAGACTTTCAGCCTGGAAATGCCACTCCATGGCGCGCCCACACCTCTGGTACACCCAGTGCCAGCACAGGGGCAGGGAAACCACCCAGTGCAGACCCTGGCACCTGCTGCACAGCCCAGCCAGGTCAGGGTACAGGGAGCCATCTGCTCATGCTGATTAAAACATCCTGTAGTACCCGTTTTGTGAGTTTTGTAAAGGAAAAAATATTGCCTTGGTGGTGAAAGTCACCCAGCACAGGCAGTGTGGGGCTTGGAGCATTCCTTGGCTGCAGGCCACGGCCCTGTAATTGATTAAGGTGCCTGCACTTGTGACCAAGTGATAATTGAGAGCCCAATAAATCTCCACACAAGTATTTGCCACTCAAGAGATGGAAAGCAATTGTTGTGGATCTTCGTAATGAGCTGCAAGCAAAAGAATTGCAACTAATACTAAAAATACCATGAATCCCCCCAGATCACTCCCAATTTCCTTGCCCAGCATTCACATTTTCAGTTAAATTTCCAGGAGTGTCAAATGCACAAGGACTATACCCTCAGGCTTCCAGATAAGTCATCCCCAGCACTAACTCAAATCAACCCAATTTCTCAAAATTTTGTTGAGTACTTCCAAGTCTTCCTTCCCCCTATCCTAGGTCTCATTTTTCTCAGGCAGCATTGCTTTAGCTGAGGTTTACGTGATATTCTTTCCCTTGGAGAAAAAAAAAATTATGAAAAAAGCAAAGCTGCAGCTGTTCAGGGTTCCTTGGACTAGGAGGAAGACAGATGTAAGTAGTTATTCTCCAAAGATTCACAGGGATCAGTGCCTGAGCAGCATTTTACTCTGTCCCTCATGTGACTGTTTAATTAGGTGTTGATTCACTCAGTCATGAGACACAAGGAAACAGGGCTGCAAGCCCCAACGTCAAAGAAAATGTAATGCCTGTTCTGCCAGTTTCTGTATTAGCAAAGCACAAAGGGGACATCCAGTTCTGAGAAGCAAAACTCGTGTTTCCTTGCCCATAAACCAAGTCATCAAATCACTTCAGCCTTTCCATATTAAAAAAAAAATTAAAAAAAAGACATGAATTATTTCAGAGGAAGACGCTTGTGAACTCCACTGTCTGAGCTGGGGGCAGTGTGAGTGTCCAAGGGGGAGCTCCCCGGCCAGGCTGAGCAGGGTGTGCCCTTCCCTCTGGGAATCCAGGTCCAAGCTGCTTCAGGACACTGGGCTTACTTCTGAGGTTTGTCTGTTTGATTTCTTTTGGAAAAAAGAATACAAGCTATTTTGCTATGGCTTTATTCCTGTTGTTAACTGAATTTCTTAGCACCAAAAAGCTTTCCTGTTATGGGGTCTGGTTGCCATAGGAACAGGCTTTAAAAATATCAAAGAAATTTTCAGCACATGGTAAACCAATTTCACAAACTGTGTATGTTTGTAATAGGGAAAGCTGGCAGACAATTATTTGTATGTGCTCAGTTCAGCTGAGGTTTGACGCAGGGATAATCCCAAAATGCTGTTCTCAGTCCCAAGCCTGGGGCTGCAGAGGATGACACTGAACTTTAGCTCACTATGTTACCAGGTCATTTATCAAGACAGTCACATAAAATTAACAAATGACAATCATTTTTCCAATGAAGGGGACATTTAAAACTCAGTGTATCACCAAATGGATTAAATGCCAAGTGCTTCTCTTCATGAAGAATACTACCCTAAACCTCCGATTTTAAATATGTGTTTGCAGTCTCATCCTCCTCATTTGTATAGATTTTACAACTTATTTAAAACACATACCTAATGCTAAGCACATGAGCAGCTTCATTGGGAACAATCAAACTACTTACAGACTTAAAGCACATGCTTAAGCAGAGTGCTGACTCAGCCTTATTGCGCCCTCAGACTTCACCAAAACCCCTTCTCAGTTACGCAGGAACAACTGCAAACTAAAGACAGAGGATGATTGTACAAACAAGTGTAACAAATTAATATCTGTGGAATGAAATTCCAGGCTGCCCTATCTGTACGTGATGCTCATGTATACCAGCATCCCACGAGTCCTAATGATAGATCCTCCCCATGAATCAACAACTGTCTGACACCACGGTGCTGGTCACATGCCATCCAAGCATCTCCAACACCTCCAAATGTCCAAGGTGATGCTTGGCCCCACTCTGCAACCTTTCTGCACCAAGTGGTTACCTCCCTTTGTGACAGCTCTGAGCCCAGGAGCCTCTAACCCATCCTCTCAGTTAACCCTCAGAACGTCCAACCACCAACTTCCCTGCATTGCAATCCTCCTGCCAGGCTCTGAACCAGAAACAATTAGGAATGATTTAACAGATCTGCCACATAACACTAATGAATATCTAGGTGGACTGGATCTATCCCACAGCTGCTTTTCAGGAGGGAAGACTTCCCTTGGCTCTAACCCACTGACTGAACATCCCTCCCTTACTGGCTCCACAAGTCAAACAGGCCACTACTTAATTTGCAGAAGGGATGAGATCTTGATTTGCACAGATACTGAAGAGCCCCAAGACTACTGTGAGGAGCCCAGACTGCTCAATTCTCCAAGGCAAAAGTCATGCTGCTCAACTGTTTTCCAAATTAAACATGCAAAGGTGACCTGAAACTATTTCAGGTAGATCTATATGGAGCAGACACTAAAGACATTGCTTGATTTCACTTTTATGTAACTCATAAGGACATGAGGACAATAAAAATCAGATGCTTGAACAAGCCACATGGCCATCCAACTTCATTTAATATTGGCAAAAAAACACAGACTAACAGAAAAATGGAGCAGCCTCGCACCTACAAATAAATGCACTAGAACTGTGATACCAGAACAATTTGGTTCCCCAAAGCAGAAGAGTTCAACATTTAAACAAAGCTTAACAAAGTGCTCTACTGGGTTTGCTCTGTTGTGCTTTGCTCACTGCCACAGGGAACTCTGTTACCCTCAGCTTTCTAATGTCCCCTTCAGTTTTCTGTCTCACAACATGCTCAGAGTTTTGGGTTTCCAAGAATGGTAGGAATGGAAAATACAGTATAGGACTGGCCACTGCCCAAGCTTTTCAACACAACTATCCATCTAGAGGGATTTTCTGCTGCAGAACAACTGAACTGGTCAAGTATTGCTGAGAATCCCCCAGGACAGATACATGGGAGCTCTAAGCATCAGCTGAGCACAGCCCCTACACATCCACAGAGCTTTCCTTCCTGCAAAAATCTTGGTCTGTGACAGAGAAACTGCAGGTTCAGCTCGGCGTGCCCTCCCTGGGTATCAGCACAGAAACTCACTCCAAACACACACCTTTCTTATCATGGGACTGAGGTGGAACACACAGTCCAAACCAGCTCTGCCTGACAGAATCAACACAACTACTTGATAAAACCTACATTGCTGCACTGGGAGAGGCTGTACTTAATCAAGATCGTATATCCATATTTAGTGTATGCTCAATAAACCCCTTTTTGCCAGTGGTAACGGATTTGATGAGAACACAATTCCAGACACTCCCGGCCACCACAGCTTGCCAGCAGATTTCAGGCTGTCCACATGAGCATCCCTAGGATGCGAGAACCCAGAGAGGCTGAGTGCTGCAGGTATCCTGTTGTGATCCAGTCACCTTAACACACGAAGCTATTTATTCTATTTATTGCACTGCATCAGAGGGAAAGAGAGGCTCACGTGCTGGACAGCCACCAGGACATTTTGGACTGTTCTGCTGGATCTCCCTTTTTTTTTTTTTTCTCTGAAAGGAGCTGTTGGCAAAGGAATCGCTCCCTTGGCTCTTCATTTCCCTTTCCCCTGCTTGTGCATGTCACTTGATGTGACACAGCGGTAACCCTAAACAGGATGCACCCTGCTGCTTGTGGCAGGAGGAGCAGGGGACAGGACAGCACCCAGGGGAACCCTTCAGAAAGGAGAGGCAGCACCGCAGGGCTCAGATAGGGCAAAACTAAGATGAGAACAGAAAAATGGGAGGGAAAGCGAGCTGGGCTTTAATTCTCCTCTTCCTCCCGGTGTGTGCATGTGTGCAAATACAAGTTCCCAAAGTAGAGCACAAACAGGGACAGTGACGATAAGGGAGAACATCAGGAGGAACAAGGAATCCCAGAATCATTAAGTCTTCCAAGATCCAAGTTTTGACCAAACACCACCATGCCCATTAAACCCTGTAAAATGAACGTATTAAATCACTGCAGCACCATCCAACTGCTTCCAGTTACGCCTGCACATGTACCTTTGCAACCTTCTGAACACAGGGCAACTCCAAAATGCCACCACTTTATATTCAACATACTCACTTCACATCCAGCATTTATCGCCTGACTTTGATTTTTTGTACTTAGCAGCTGTCATCATTCATGTTATTCTTTCCAAATAAGAGCCCACAGGACCCCTCTCCCCTCTGTTTACCATCACCATGCAGGAGGTGTTTCCTGTACATTTTCTTTTCCTCTATTTTCTCTACCCATACAGATAAGAACAATTGCCACTCGTGAATTTTACCTGTCTTGCATGGTTTTTCTCTCAAGTGTGGGCATAGACTAATGTCACCTCCTGAGAGTAATGTAGCTGATTTGTCCTGCTAGCTACTGATAGAAAAGATCAGTTTTCAGATGAATATACACTAAATCCATGTGGGGAAAACACCAACAAAATCCCAAACAAACAAAAAACCTACCACCTCGTGTCTTACTTTCTGACCCCGATGTGAGAACAAGTCTTACACGACACATGAACACAAACTATCCAGCAGCTCTGTGAGCATTCTTCAACTGAAAATCTGATGACACGTTTCAAAATAGCTACATTTTCAGGCTAACCAAAACTATTCATTTGTTGATAACTGCATGTAAGACATTAAAGAAGAATCAACTAAAATTTAAAGTATATTAAATTAATCTTATACCAAAGTGATATTTTTGTTCATCTAAAAGAAGTTTGATACACATTTCTTTATATAAAGATATAATTCTGTTTTAGTATCAGAAGAAGTTAAAGTTGCTTTGATTTTTTTTTCCATTCTATACTTTTTCATTATGTCTGTT
>VWZG01001487.1:298727-312976 GCA_013396735.1 Grallaria varia | reverse complement strand
TCCTGCTGCTGCTGCCGCCCCTCCGACCGCCCTGTGCCCTGCTGCTGCTGCTTCCCCTCCGGTCACCCTGTGCCCTCCTGGCTGCCGCTGCCCCTCTGACCGCCCTGTGCCCTCCTGCTGCTGCTGCTGCTGCCCCTCCCCGCGGGCCCGGCCCCGCCAGCCCCCCGGGGCAGCCCCCGGACAACAGAGACACGGAGCAACGCAGCCCCAAAGCCACCTGTGGGCCCGCAAACAGGCCGGGGTCCCGCAAAGAGCCCCGGCCCCGCACCGAGCCCGGGCGGTCTCTGCCGGGCCGGGGCAGCCCGCGGGGTCCCTGCCCTGCCCTGTCCCTCTGGGGGTCCCTGCCCTGTCCCTGTGGGGGTCCCTGCCCTGTCCCTCCCGGGGTCCCTGCCCTGCCCTGCCCCTCTGGGGGTCCCTGCCCTGTCCCTGTGGGGGTCCCTGCCCTGTCCCTCCCGGGGTCCCTGCCCTGCCCTGCCCCTCTGGGGGTCCCTGCCCTGTCCCTGTGGGGGTCCCTGCCCTGTCCCTCCCGGGGTCCCTGCCCTGCCCTGCCCCTCTGGGGGTCCCTGCCCTGTCCCTGTGGGGGTCCCTGCCCTGCCCTGCCCCTCTGGGGGTCCCTGCCCTGTCCCTGTGGGGGTCCCTGCCCTGCCCTGCCCCTCTGGGGGTCCCTGCCCTGCCCTGTCCCTCACGGGGTCCCTGCCCTGCCCTGTCCCTCTGGGGGTCCCTGCCCTGCCCTGTCCCTCTGAGGGTCCCTGCCCCGCAGCGGTCACACCGTGACCAGTTCCGACACAAACCCCACGCTCTCTGCCCGCTCCTGGGGCGGCTCCCCGGGACGGGGGCCCGGCCGGGGCTGCGAACGGCGGCGCCGGGAGGGCCGGGCAGTGAGGGAGGGGAGGCGGCCAGGGAGGCACCGCGGCGGCCCCGGGGGTCAGCAGGGGCCGGGCAGAGCCCCCCGAGCAGGGCCCCGGGACCGGGATCCCGCAGGGCCCGCGGGCAGCGCGAACGCGAGTTGTGGGCAGAGGAGCGGCCCCGTCCCGCTCACCTGAAGACACAGTCGTCGCGGGCGTCCCTGGCCGGGGAGATGAGCCCGTGCTTCTTGTTGAAGAGCTTCTGGAAGAGGGTGGGCGGCATCTTGGGGCGCCGCCGCTGCCCCGCCGGCTCCGCGCAGCGCCGAGCCCGGCCGCGGCCCTGGGCCCGCCCCGGCCGCTGTCACGGTCATATGACAGCCGTGAGTCACCGCCGGGCCGGGGCCGGGCCGGGGGCGGGGCCAGAGCGGGGCGGGGCCGGGGGCGCGCGCACCTCTTCCTGCGGGCCCTGCGGAGTCAGAGCCGGGTCCGCGCCCTCCCCAGAGCCTCTCCCTGCAGGTCAGACCTGGTGGGCCACCAAAAACACCCCCCTGCAAATCCACGAGTTCCCAGCTGACAATTCACATCCCACAGCGAAACAGCGCTGTGCAAACGGAGCAGGCAAGAGCAGATGGAGGGACATCTCTTTTAAATGCCAGGCCTGGCTTGCGGCAGAGAGATGCGGGTACCCAGGGCAGCACAGACCTTGCCCAGCACTGGCGCTCCCTCCTTCCCACACAGCAGTGCCCCCACATTTGTGTCCCCACATTTGTGCCCCAGCTCTGCACCGCAGCTGCTGCTCCAACACCCACACCCAGCACTGGGGCGAGACAATGAGAGCAGTCCCAGCACCCCTTCCCCACCAAGGGCTCTGCCCCAGTATTAGGGAGAGTTGGAAAATAAGATGGCACAGACATCATTAAAAGGTTTTCTTAGAAAAGATCATTTAAAAAAGGATGCCCCTTTACAGTGAATAGCAGAGGGGTGTGCAAGCAGCCACAATCAGCGTCCTTAACAGCTGGAGTGCCCCGGAGGGCACCTGGCCGTGTTGTCCTTGCTCGGAGGGCAGTAAAGAACAGGAGCCCCAGGCAGGGGGGTCAGGGCAAGCATCCCCCCCTCCTCCTGTGCCCTCACCCCCAAAATAGCACTTAGGACATAAAGCCCAGCAAGTCAAATGAAAAACAAACAAAAAAAGTGTGATAGGTTTAATAAAATCAAAAGGATCCGTGGATTTTTTTCAAAACTCTTTATTAGTAACTGTTGAAGTGAAATAGAAACTCTGGTAACAGCTAAGAGTCTCCTTCAATCTCACTGTTCAGATACAACACTGCTAGGAAGTTTAATTAAGGACTGACAAACCTGACTGACTCATCTGCTTTCCCCACAAAATGGAATTAAACTAAAGCTATGATGGAAGATTAAATTAAGCACATTCTTTCTAAGGTACAATTTAGTCCATGTGCAACGTATCTACACAACAATTCTCAATCGCCCATCTGTAGGGATGTTGGGTTTCATCTACCAGAAGTTGAAGACAACAGAAAACAGGAATTAATGTTTAGATGCAGCTTCCCCCCTTGTTCTGTATGGAAGACACACCTGCCTGCCAGAGATTTGTGTATGACCAGTCTTTACATCCTTTAATCATGTAAAAGCCTCTGGCTTCAAGATGGGCATGTAAATACAGTCTCAAGTGTAAGAAGTCCTCAGGGAACACTACAAAATAATAAAATTTTGGCCAGGTTATGTAGCCCAGCTTTCAGTAATTTCACAACTTAGAGCAATGAAGATGTAGCTAATCTCAAGTGCACTACAATTCTAATAGAGTCCCTTTAAAAGTAAATACTAACCTGTTCCAAAACTCCTAAATGAACAGCAGTTGATTCTGACAGGCTTGACTGACAGACTGTAATCAAGGGAGGGGAAGATGGACAGTGAGAGAAAAGGGATGAATACAAATTTAATCATCCGCTTTCCCATAAAAATCTCCCTGAAGGCAAACTTTGATCCCTACACAAAGAACATGAACTTATGTGTCCACATGCTTATTTGGACTCCAAACTTCTCCTTTCTGTGTCTAAGGATTATGAACCAAACCAGAACCATTTGCATGCAAGGTCTTTAACCCTCCACCACCTCCAGCACATGTCCCCCTGCTGCAGCACTCTGGTTCAAGAAGCAAACATCTTCCATCATCTCTGAACACTTTACGTCAAAGTCTCCTAAAAGTGCACTTCAGATAACAAAAATAACTTAACAGTGTTAATGAAAAACCTCTTAGAGATTTATGTACAATACATTTACTCAACATGCATCTGCCATGCACAATTCCTGGTGATAAAGGATTATCAGAGTTCTTGCATGGACTGACTCGCTGGAAGCGATTCCATTCAAGCCATTAAGACTTCATCATGTCTGGGATGTGACAGAGCAGCCCTGGTGACATTGAACAGATTCCTGTCCTGAATCACTGCACAAATAACTTCCTCTGTCCTATCCATTAACTGGCCATGACCCATAACCTTTACCCACCAATATGGAAGGGCCAGTTTCCACTCTGAATGAAATTTTATGTAGTCGTTCTTCAGCTAAAAACCAAACTATGAGAAAATTCCTTTCCTTTGAGAAAAGCAGAACAAGAGCAGAGATTGTTCCAGCCTCAAAATGAATTTCCTTCCCTGGGGCAGAGAGCTAGCCTGGTAATTAATTACACTTTCTCTGAGAGTCAGACAAAAGATGAAAATAAGAAGCAGCGCTTTCATAACTGAAGGGAAGGACAAGAGATTGTGGTTCCTGATATTTCTGTCCTCCTATACAGCCTCATCATATCAAGAAAAACAAAAGCAAACCCCAGCAATATTCAGGCTGCTACAGCCAACTCCACAGTGCAGACTGCATTTCCTTCCCTTGTACTTTCTAATTAGTTTGCCAGCATTAGTCTGTCTCTTGTATGAAATCACCAAATTGTCTGGGGCAAAGTGTTTTTTCCTAGGACTTCTGGAACACCCTTGCAATAAACACATCCTTATTCTGGACCATCCTTTACTTGCTTACGAGATATGTAACTTTCAATTTTGCTCAAAGCTGCATCAATGAACTTGCCTCTGTCTCCTAGGGGCTCTAGATTCCTGCACAAGAAATAGCGACAGTATTTGCAAAAACCAGGATACTGATAATTAGAAGCACACCAGAGAAGACTCCAAGGACTTATTGGTAGAACTCATTCTACCAATACTTATAGTGGCATCATATTTAACCTTGAGCCTACAGTATGTCTATACAATACTTGTTCACAGACTAATCCAGCAGCATTTATTTGTACTTTCTTCTACCCCAGAGCAATGGGGAAAGGCTCAGGGTTTGAACTTTCACAGGTATTTTCAAGTGTAGTCAAAGTAAAGTTGTGGATTTTGTGTGTCTTCTTGGCATGCCTTTTTTGGAAATACAAAACTATTTTCCAGGGTGGTAACACTGATAAACAGACTTTTAAAAGCAATACTGGCATTTTGAAACACAAAAACCCCTTATTTTTTGCCCAGAAAGGAGTCTGAGTAAAGGGTGTTGTAGTGAGGACACTGCAGAGATCCAAATTACCTTAGCCTGCAGTGAACTCAATTGGAAAAAACTGGGCTCGAGGCACTCAGCACACTGACATTTATGAATTAACAACCCATAGGCTGAACTGGAAGCACTGGGAATTTAACTTATGTGGACACAGTGTGAGCAGTAACCTGAAAATCCAGAGTGCCAATACACAGCTCTGCAGACAGTTCAGCTACAAAAGGGGTTTTCCTGCCGTTCTTTTCATGTAAGGCATCTGCTTCCTCTGTGTTTAAGTCTGAAGCCACTAGAAGAAACAGCGACTGAAGTGTGATATTACAAAATATGTGACATGAAATGGGAAGAACTCTGAGATGACAGTGGCTGGGCAGTGCATGTGCCCAGAATGGTGACAGTGCTGATCATGAAAAGCCAGCTCACAGTGATGGTAGGGTGATGATGACCTATATTCATGGTTAGAAATCAATTTCCAGCAGAACACAGTCCTGTACCTCCAAAGTTCTCAGACCTAAGCATTCAGAGAGTTTAATGGCAGCATACTATTGACTTCCTGGTCCCTGAGAGTACATGAATGCCTTCACACCCCCTGGCAGCACAGGTAGTTACCTTCATAACCAGTGTTAACACTTAAGCAGAGGTCACATCTTTAGACGCTAATGCTACTGGAGAAAACTGGAAATCTTGGCAGAGCAAGAGCCAAACACAACTCTATTAAGGCAATTTGGTCTGCTGTTCTTCAGTCACACTTTCTAAAAGTCTAAACAAACTGAAGAATCATCTTTATGGAGTCATTGCAGAATAATGCCCAGAACAGGATCTAGTTACTGCACAAAATAATTTAATATTAAGTACTTGAGTAAAGTACTTACAAGCTTACTGAACACAATACCAATTCAAACAACACGTATGCAGAAAAAGCATACAGCCATTAATTACTAGTTAGTTCTATTTCACCACCCTGCCAAGCAACATGACGGTCATTTCTTCTGTTGACTCCTGCTGAGACCCAGAAATCTCATCTCTGTTTACAGCAGGCCCAATTTTTAGTACTTGTAATAGTATCTGGGGAAAAAAGAGAAGTGATAAATAACTGTCAGTAAAGTGGCACGTTCTCAAGTGTAAGAGAAAGCTCATTGATCTGACCAGCTGTTTAGATGTTCACTAGATATCCATACTATCGTTTGTTTGGAGGGATCTAGATCTTACAAGTCATTTGCCAGTTGTGAGTATATGTACATTCCTAATGAAAACCAGCATCATCTGGAGGACTCCTTGAGCAGAGAATAGAAAGTGACCACAGGGAGTCTAATTCCCAATCCCAGGATCCTCTAGAAAAGCAGCAACAAAGCCAAACTTTTGTTCTGACACCACCACTTGCTGATTTGTGATTACCAAGTGCAACACGTGTTCTGTATTCCCACAGTTTGCCTGGACACATGACCCAGCATCCTAGTTCTTTGATCTGTACAGAAGCATCAGATGTCATTAATTAATATATATGCACACTTAAAAGCACTTCCCTGCATTCCAGGCGCTGCATGTAAGTCCATCAGCAATAAAGTATTTGGACCTGAGAGACTACAAATGGAAATTTGTGTATATTCAGTACTTCTGAAAGCTGTCTCACTTAAGCAGTTATCTCTGCGTGGCATTAAAACAGAACAAATGATACACAACTTGCAGAAAACTTGCAGACGTTGTGAAGAACTTTAAACTTCGGAAGACTTGTGCCATCCAGTGGCACACTGAGAAACTTCACTGAGATGGAGAAGGGAGGGGGTTTTACCTCTGTGGCAGGGATGAGACAGTTTTGTTCACAGTTCTCATTTTTGTTTAACAAAAATCTAGGAAGTGAAGAAAGGAGCTTCCCCTGTGTTAAGGGTTTCAGGAGAAAAGAACAGAAACCTTAAGGGAAACTGGTAATTTTTGAAGAAAAACATAACCGATAATTTGAACTACTCTGAGGAGGGGGAATACTGAGCACAACATAAAACACACCAGTAGTTGAGAGCTCAAGTCAGACTTACCCTAGAAATAAACACAAGATTATAATTTACTGAAGAAGAGGTATATTTTCTAGGGAATCTCCATACCAGCAGGGAAACCTCAAAGTTGTGTTTAGAATCACAGAACCATTGAATGGTTTGGGTTGGAAGGGACTTTAAAGCTCTTCCTCTGCCCTGGGTAGGGACACTTTCCACTATCCCAGGTTGCTTCAAGCCCTGTCCAACCTGGCCTTGGACACTTCCAGGGATGGGGCAGCCATAGCTTCTCTGGGCAGCAAGTTACTTTAGGAGGAACCTGAAGAGGCACAGATATTCCCAGAGTTACCTCAAGCACCTTCTGGCCTTAATTATGATACAGCCTATGACTGCATTAATTCCTATGCTAAAGATCCTTGGAAGAGAAGATGTTAGTGCAGTTAAGCACTGTTGCACAAGAACACTGTTAAGACAGAAATTTCAAGTTTTCTGCAACTTTTACTCTTTTTAGCCTTGTGATTTTTCAAGATACTCTGACATTAAAAACCCCCACCAACCTTTAAACACTCAACTAACTAGTTACCATCTGCACAGAGAACCACGTCTTTATTCTCTTACCTTCAGGCACTCTTTTGGGAAGACGCAACTCTTTCCTGCTAACTGGAACTTGCTGGAGGCTGGAAGGCCTATGGCTTGGTGACAGTCTAACAATGGAGCAGATTTCTTTCCCATCATACAGGGGCTGAAAAGATTAATGACATCAGAGATGACACTGGAGATTTCAAGGGATGTCACTAGAAAACATTTAAGACTACTTGTGTACACTTCATATGCTGTTGTAAAGGGTAATGGAAAGCTTCAAAGCTTAAACATTCTCTTTAGCTGTTTTAATACTGTAAGGCTTAAATATACAGTGCACTACATACTAGAATGCCAAAACTTGATGTAAAAAGTGCAATAAAATTAGAACCTTAAAAGTATTATCTTCTTCTGGATTTTGAGGAATAATTTCTTTTTCTGAGCTTACAGATGCAGGAACAATTTCTCCTGAATTTACATATGGACCTGTGGTATTCAGGAACAGGCCTTCCCCAGGTGATGCTTTACACACTGGCAACAAGCTAAGCTACAGCTCCATCAAATACAAAATATACAGCAATAACTGCCCAGTTAAATAACATACAATAATTCAGATTGGCTAATGCTTGTTGGCTCATGCACAAGACGTTCTATTGCTTCAAAAAATTATTTAGGACCCCAACAAGACCCTGATTTTCTCTATTTGTTTATCTAGTATGCACTAATTCAAGTGTGCAGAGACAAGTGGCACTACTGTACTACCTGTACTGCCAAAGAATTCTAACTGGCTACTAGTGCTGGGTTTACAGTAGAAGACGTTGTAAAAATACAAACCAGATTTCTAGATTGGGTTGTTTGGAGGTTTTTTTAATCATTCAGCTAATAGAATTTATCATAGTTTGTTGTGCAATTTGCACAGTAATAGGTATAGCCAGAACCAGGCTGTGCCACAAGGAATGATTTCACTGGAATAGACACTCACATCTGGCAGTGCAAGCTGAGCATTACCAGGATTTTTTAGGGCTTCATTTTCCTCAGTGGTCAGCATGGTAGAAGTCGTTTGCTAAACAAAACCAGAGAACTCAGTATCAGATTCAAATTCTTTGCTGTTTATTACCACTCCTACAATACTCCTCTAGTACATAATACTGTAAGAACTCCCCTAGTACATAAAAACTTCATTTAGAATTACTAATACTTCTTCAGATTTAAGCACTGAATTCATGTCATTCACCTTTTTTTGGGGTCTTGTGCTCTCCAAAATTAAGACAAAGCAGCACAGATATTGCAGGTGGCAATTCCTGCAACTTGTTTCACTGTAATTTCTGTCACAATTCAAAACTCTTGCTTCTCATTTCAAGCCATTGCTAATCAGCAGGGCACAATGGGAATACTCACCACCACATCTGTTGGTTTGCTTGGCACAACTTCTGCTGTCAACCCCCATGACCTGGCTGAAGTGTTTCCTGGGGCATCAAGCTGCCTGAATGATGATGAGCTTCCTTCTAATGGATTACAATTGTTTTCTTTTTTCTTACGCTTCAGCCTTTTGGGTTTAGCAGTTTGACTGGCAGGCTAAAGAGTAAAACAATTACATTTCATGTTACAGAGTGAACGCTACAGCCTGGTAAACTCTAGGGAAAAAAAAAAAGAAAAGAGTCCCTCTGTCACAGTCAAGTTCTACACACTGACTCAGTACCACTGGCAAAGCCAGTCTGAAAAACCGTGAACTTGGGGGCATCCATGACTATTACTTTATGGAGAGGGATAGGCAAGCTACATCTTCACTCTCTGCCCTGACTGCAGGCACCCCTCTCACAAGTGTAGCAGGAACTACCACTCCTCCAGATGGAGTTTTCCACCCATACAAGGAAGGAGCAAGTCATTTGTGTTAAAACCTTGCTGATTTATTAAGGATCTTTCACCTTGCTTTCCGGTCCTAACGGTGAAGGAGAGCGCATACCACTTTCTAGGTCTGGAGTTCTCTCTCTTGCAGCTGTAATTTTACAGAGCTTTTTTCCTGTGACAAATTGCCAACAAATTCATTAACTTTGAGATAAAGAGCACAGCTACTCTCCACCCCATGTCTTACAGGCTGGTTTTCAAAGAGGACTAATTCCAAAGCCACCCATGTAAACACAGTCCTCATCACCCTCTCCCTGCCAGCAGGACTGATTTACTCCTCTCCCATTCCTTAAGGAAACACAGTTGCTTACTGATCTTATGTTCACCTGGCTATTTACTGCTGGACACACACACTGTGGGAGCAGAGACCTACATCATCACAGAAGTCTTTGCCAGTGGCAACTTCTGCTGCTATTAACACTCCAAATTAAGCAGGGGAAAATTATGTGGTACCTGGCCCACAGCCAGAATTGCTTCAGTCACAGATCAGAACTGTAGTTACATCAGGACTCACTAGCACTTGTGAAGTTGGTATGACATAAGCTCAAGTGAAGCGCATGACACAGTTCTGTTCCTGGCTAAGTTAAATAAGAAATGCCACTTTTCATTGAGCATCATAGGTGTTTAAATGGAAAAATGCAGGGTTTGAGACTTTCGATGGTTGGTTGTTTTTGTTTTTAAGTTAATTAGAACCAAGTCTCATTTACAGAAAAGATTTTTCAATTTACGCTTTTCCTTCTAAACACAACTGAGCTTAGTCTGTGCTGGGGGACAAAGGATCCAGTAGAAGCCTGGTGTAGCTACTATGCTATCATTTAAGTTTGGGTAGACTATCCTACTCTCACAACTAGTACAACTGCTTCAGGCCAAATTTTACCTGCCAGAGTAGTTGAAACGTTTAATGCTGAAGAACTGTAATTGAAATTTGATGGTCTCTTTCTAGGGGAGGAAAAAAAAAGTGAACAATTACTCTGAACGAATGTTAACATTAAAATCTGTGAATAAAGAAATCCTACAGGCTGAGTGAAAAGGGAAAAAGCTTATTTTAAAAAAAACTTTTAAGGAGTTGCTTCATCACATCTTACAGTTATTTTATGGTTTATCATCAAGTCACACAGCTTATCCTGAGGACACTTGCAATTTAAGACCCACAGAACACTCACTGAACACTCAGCACTGAAGCATTCTAGGACAGAACATATTAAAGAAGGATGCAGGGGATATACAGGTTCACAAGAAAATTCAGATTCAGCTGTGTAGAGCTCTGTAACACTAAGATTGGTATGAGTTATGAAGGAAAATGTCCGCAAGACTGGAAGCAGCAGCACAAGGATTAACAGAAATGATGCTGTTCCTAGGCAAATATTCACATCACTCAGATCTTTATGACAAGACCTGAAGGCAGCTCTGTGACAAGGCCAAGTACAGAAGGCCCTTCGCTACGATACAACAAGCAACTTGGCAGAGAAAAGCTGGCGCCCAACAACAGGGGCAAGGCAACAGGGTCCCAGCACACCACATACACCCACCACCCGCTTCCTGGCACACGTGTGAACACAACAACAGGCAGTAACCTGGCACGATATTTCTGAAGTCAGCAGGATTCTGAAGCAAAGGAGTGCCCCAAGTAAGCTGATGATTCCTGGAGAACATAAAAGACCTGCCCCAAACCTCATTTTTTCCTGGGCAAGCACAGAATGCCAGACTTAACAAGGACTCGACAACAGGTACCGTTCACACTCTGTACAGTGCCTGGCCAGACAGCTGGCCACAAACCTCTTGCTGCCTGTGACTGAATGAAATCTGACAGAATTAGTGCAATTGCATAAAAACAACTTATTTAGGGATTTTGTAAATAAATGTCACCTTCCCTTTCCATAAAATCCTTCAGTGAATTATCGACTCCCTACAGCTGTAAAGCCAAACTAGAAATCTGTAAGGCAAACTCTATCCTGACAATGCACCAATTTCAGAGTTAGTGAGGGCACAGGTAGTTGACACTGCACAGAAGTATTTGCAGGAACAGAGGCTGTATTCATACTGGCCTTTCTTTTAAGTACCACTCAAAAGAGAAAAACGTGAACATGTAAGTGCATCAAAGAGTCTGCCGTGCAGATTACCTTCTAATGCATTGGTCTTGAAAGTCCTTTGGGTCAGGTTCTGAAAAAAAAAAAAACCCACAAATATAATAGCTAAACTTCAAATGAAAAACCTAAGACAATTTAGAGCAGACAATGTTTTAGTGCGAAGTAACTTCGAAAGCACAATATTAGAAACAAACACAGACCACTAGCAGGAGCTGCTCCCCATTATGCAGACAGGCCTTATGCAAAAAGACCATTATATATTTCATACAGGTTCCTTGCACCAGAATGAAATTTATCTATGTATGTATCCTGAAGTATTGTAGAAAAAACTTACCTAATATTGCTGAAAGATTTGAGATCTGTGGTATTTTATCTATGGTCACTGCTTTGCTGGAATCCAGTAGAGTAGAGTTCTTGTACTTGCCAAGGTCCACAGAGTAAAAATTACTTCTTTCTGCACATAAAAGATGTAAGTGCAGGCTTCCTATGCTGAAATTCATCGAGTTATTAAATTTGTGACCAAACTGAAAGCAATCATTTGCAGGACAGGAACTAAATTAAAGCATTGTCTTGGCTCAAACAGCTGCAGGAAGGTTTGCAAGGAATTCGACTCAAAGCACATTTGTGGGTCATCCCCAATCAACAGCTTGTGTCAACAGTGAATACTTGATTCACACTGGATTGGAGGACCAGATACAGAGATTCCATGTTAAGGACAGGTTGGCTTATAGCAAAGATGTGACCTAGTGAGTTATACCAAGAAAGGCCATTAGTCTTTTTACTGTCAACAGTCTCCCCACTTTTCTACATCAAACAAAGCTCAAAAAACCCCAGAAGTGTCACCTGAATTATCATCTCTGAATGTTTCAGGGGATGAGTAATTCTTCAGGCTGTCACTAGTATTGTTAAAATCTGTAGTTGAATCCAAATCCAAACAATCAATGAGAAAAGTTGAAACACCTGTGGGAAGAGTCATTCCTGTACCTACAGAAAGAGACAAATAAAAGGTGACTAAAAAAAGTATCATCTTGTAGAAACCATCAGGATTTCCTTATCTAAGTTTCATTCCTGTGTTGAGGTAAATACTGTCAAGTCAGTACCATATACTGAGTCATAATGCAGTTAAAGAAGCAAACAAAGGCCATCCTGAAGCCAAATCTACACTACCATAAGCTAAGAGAAGACACCTTCCTTGCTCAAGGCTCACAAGACATACCAGAAGAATTTAGCCTGTTCAACAGGTTTGTTTTCAAAAGGACAAACTGTTCAATCCCAAGCACTTAAGAATCCTGGACTGAGTAAACAGAAGAACTCGTATCTACAACTAGCTCTGTCAGTGATAAAACTAAGATCATGTGGTCTCCAGCCGGCTGAGCTCACGACTGTTTCAGGTCCTGTAGGTCTGTTTGTGCTGCCTACAACCAAGCCACATGCAGCAACAAGGGGCAGAAGTCCAGCCAGTGGTCTCAAAACCTTCCCTTTCTAACATCACACAATCAGAGCCAGCACAAGAACAGCACAGTACAAGACTAGTACTTTTACAGAAAAATAATTAAAATTATATTATTCATTTTACATTTAGTTTTATACAGATATAAAAGCCTATTTAATAATATAATGTATTGCCATTATACTCACCTGAAGTCACTTCAGCATTTTTCAAACTTTCTTTACTTTCAAAGTTGATTATTGAGGATTCCTAAAATTAAATGACCAATACAAACAACTTGAGAAAACCAGACATAGACAGAGAAATGCAATTAAATGTCATCTACACTAGGAGATGCTTAGAAACTCAGCTGGTTTCACAATGGGGGATTTAGCTCTGTGAGTCATGGGATATTTTTGGAATCTTTGGTGGTCTAGGTCGTTGTAGCTGCCTATTGTGCCAGTCCCAAATGGTCCATGAGCAGAGATGACCCCTCAGGCTGGGTGTGAAGGTGCTGATGCCTCCCTGGAGGGGAGCTATCACAGCTGAGTCACTGGTATGAGGACATAAACACTGCCCTGTCTCACAGGGTCCTTAAAAACCCAGCTTGTAGCCTGAAGGTGTCAGGTGTGCCCTGGGCAGCTGCTGTGAATCCATTATTAACAGTCCACCAGAAATTACACAGAGTGTGTAGAACACAGTTTTAGTTATACCCACACAGTGATAAACTGGTCCCAGCCCCTGTAACCAGGACACACAGTGTAATCTGTGCCAGGGTTTTTCATGCATCATTAACCAATCTGCAATCTGACTTACGGTTCTCAAATTCACGATGAATACCCCATGATTTGATCCTACAGCCTTTGCTGAATGACACTGCCACTGAAGGCGTACTGACATCATTATGCACAACAGCAGTGGAGTAATGAAATTCACTGATTTATTGTTTTTAGAGGCCCAATTCTTTCAGAATCCTAAATCATTTCTCTAAATACAAACAACTATAATCTGTAGGCAGTAGATTCTAAGTTCAGCCTGAAAAACCTGTGTGCGCACACACACACAACTCACAGGAAATTTTACCCGATTAGAAAAACAGTTTAGCATGTCACATTTTGCAGGACAGCATTCTCACCTTCCCTGGTACACTGCTTTCTTCTGAGTCATCTTCTTTATTCCTCAAGCCTGTTGTTTCTCTGACGTTCACTTGATTACTGCAGTTGAAGAATAGAACTAAATTCAAGCACAGAACTGCCCTGTTTTAGAAGGCAAAAACTACAAAACGTCTTTATGAGATGCCAATAAATAGCCTGACAAACATCACTGTACTGGGAATTCAGACTGCATAACTCCAAGAGCCACCTCAGAAGGCAAAAGAACATAAATGATCAGCTAATGTTAAAAATGGTGTGACTGAACGAGTTCTAACACACCTTTGGCGGCACGATGGGCCCTCTTCAGCGAGTTCAACATTTTCTTTAATTTTTGGCAGGGATTTCCCACGTAACTTTTTCTTCAGGCCTAGAGGAAAAATAAGTATTTAGTTCAGTTATAATAATTTCAGTACTACAATTCAGATTATTGTTTCTAATAGGGTGCCTTTAGCTGTTTCCCCCTTCAGTGCCCATACTTTTTGACCCTATTACCACAAACGAATTTGCTTCGCTATTATTATTATTACTTTTACCCAACCTTTTTTCAGCAGTCTATCACCAAACCAAAAGCACGCTTTAAGAAACACCCGCGCCGTTGTCCCACCCCCGCACCCTGCGCGGTGCCCGCGGGGCCGCCCCGCCCCGGCGCGAAGAGGCTCCGCCGGCAGCTCTGCGCGGGCGCGGCGCGGGGCGGGCGGGCCTCGGGCACC
>VWZG01001487.1:258028-291517 GCA_013396735.1 Grallaria varia | reverse complement strand
GGGAGCCCAGCAGTGTGGGGGAAGCCCAGCAGGGCAGAAGGGAGCCCAGCAGAGCAGAAGGGAGCCCAGCAGGGCAGGGGGGAGCCCAGCAGGGCAGAAGGGAGCCCAGCAGTGTGGGGGGAGCCCAGCAGGGCAGGGGGGAGCCCAGCAGGGCAGGGGGGAGCCCAGCAGTGTGGGGGGAGCCCAGCAGGGCAGGGGGGAGCCCAGCAGTGTGGGGGGAGCCCAGCAGGGCAGATGGGAGCCAGCTTCCCTTCCCCTGCTGCCAGGGCAGAAAGCACAGAACGGTGCCTGACTGGTCAGAGGCTGCTGATTGAAGACAGAATTCCCCAGCCATCTGCTGCTTCCGTGACTCCCCAAGCCACTGCTTTGCAGTTTGTTCAGCTGGGAGTTGCAGGAATATAGGCTGCAAATCCACTTTCTATTCCCATTAGATACACGATCCGTTTTTCCCTGCAAGTGTCATGGTCCAGGTCCTCCACCCATGACATCCTTCATAAAACCAGAACTCAGGCTATTAATGCTCCCCCCACTTGCTGCACCACCTTTCAGAGCCTGGAAGCTGGTGGTTAGAGAAGCCAGAGCTGTCATTTCCAAGGCAGAGATCCAAGCTGCAGGCAAGCAATGGGATAACAGAGTGCCCACATAAGAGGGGGATCCCACGCCACAGGAACATTAGCTACAATATCTGGCTCAGAGTTTGTTTTTAGGATGACATATTGCAACAGACATGAAGTCTTGAAGCTGTTTAGTTTTGACAATTAAAACATTTTTTTTTTTATTCTATTCTATTATTGTTTTATTTTAATTTTTAGGCAGATGGTAAGGCTTTCCTCACTACTTTATCTTTTAGTAATTGTAAACTGCTGGTAGATCGATACTTGAGGATATTTCATACTGTGAAAACCATGGCAGAGGCAAAGCAGATTTATTCGCACAGAGACAATTATGTGCATTACAAACTGTGCTTTGTATCGAATTTTTAAAATTAATTTCTTTTTGCTGTCATTTCATTTGCATAGGTAACTGAGAAATGAAGAATAACACTGCTATGTTTAACAATGCTTCTGCTCCAATCTAATATGGTGAATTACTCATTAGAATTACCATCCAGAAACAGCCTAAACAGAAGAAGAAAGGCTCTCTCTAATTATATGTAACAATTAAGATGTTCATTATTTTAACAGAAATAAGCATTTGACATTTTTAAAATGGGGTGGATAATTTTTCTGTGGTTTAATGCTATGTAATCCATGGTTGATTTCAGATCTCTCCTGAGGTGTTTGTAACTCTGTTGCAGAAATATTTACACAAGCACCAGGAAAGCATTAGTGCCCAGACTGAAAATAAAGAAACCAGAAGCATTCTGAGGTCAGGTATAAGAGCGGTAATTAGTGACCCAGTTTCTAACTGAGCTTTCCGTGGCAGAAGAGTCAGACTCCTACAGATGTTATCTTGACCTCCGGTTGCCAGTCTGGGGATTATCCATCTCCCTGACTCAGATTTTGACCTCTGCACCCAAAACTTTCACTAAATTTAATTCAAATTTCAAGCATGGGTGGAAGGCAGAATCACAGCACACACATTTCTTCAAAGGAACAACTATAACTTGCCAGAAATAAAGCTCTTTCTAAAAACACCATGTGCAGCTGCAACAAGGATTTGTAGTAAGGTAATAAATGCTGGCAAATTCCCCTTCCACACAAACAGACAAATTGCCTGTCTGACCACACTGAATGATGTGTTAATTGCTTCATTTTACCTGCTCAAAGGAGTGGAGCCCACTCTCCTTCCCTAACCGTACCATGTCTTCCATTATTGCTTGCTGCAGTTCCTGCATTAAAACACAGAAATTCCTCATGAGCTATCAGAGTCAACCTTGCATGCAATTATTGCTCATTGCTCATCAAAAAACATTGTCCATCCGAGTAAAGGTCAAGTGCTTCATTGAGAGTTAACACATAATAAGCAAATATTCTATTAAAGAAATGTACAAACATTACGTAACATTAAGTGTGGTGATATTAACAGTCTCCTTGGAACGAAAAGTAAAGTTCTATTTTCAAACCAGCTCCGTGACACAGCTATTTCATTTATAGTCCCTCAGCTGTCTGCCAGCTTCGGTGCAGGATCACTGTCACAGCCAGCAGTGGGATGGTTCAGTGGGGTTCACTCCTGGGATCACACCCAGTATTACAGAGCGTGTGTGAATAAGGCTGAGATCTTTATCACAGAACCACAGAATGCCCTGAGATGGAAGGGACCCACAAGGATCACCGGGTCCAGCCCCAAGAATCCCCCCTGTGCCTGACAGAGCTGCCCAAACCAGGCTCCTGGAGCTGTGGCAGCCTTGGGGCTGTGCCCACTGCCCGGGGAGCCTGGGCAGTGCCCACCACCCTCTGGGGGAAGAGCCCTTACCAAATATCCAACCTAACCCTCCCGACACAGCTTCGTGCTGCTTCCTCAGGTCCTGTCATGGTCACCAGAGAGGAGACCAGTGACAGGTCTGATTTAAGGAATGTGAGCAAACACAAGCTCTCCTCCTGCCGTGCTGCTGTTCTCTGTAAGACAGACCCTTGGCCCCCACCATGGCTGGCAGAGGTCTGGACCACAGCGAGCCCCATCACTGCATCCAGGCCAACCCTGCTGCATCTTCAGTGAGGAAACAACTCTTGTCACCGAGTGCTCTGATCCCAGACACGGTTCTGTGCACACATGATGCTACAGCAAAGACAAGTCTGCTCTGCACACACAAACCTTATTTTTACAGAGTTCTTCGTACGTTCCATCAAATCCTCTTTTCTTTGCCCAGCCTGGCATAACTTCAGCATCAGGCACCACAATTCCCACCAGGAAGGCCTGCAGGTGAAGGAGAAGGAGAGTTGCAGGCAAAAGCTGAACCATTTCAAGACCCTACACTGAAATGAATTCAGAAGTCGGGTGAAATTCTTCATGTTTATCCCTTTGTGTTTGATTATGTCAGTAATTTGCTAACATGTTGTAGTGGAGTATATTTTGAGGTCTGTGCCTTTTTCTCAGATAAAAGGGTTCTCTGTGGCTGTTCCTGCATTTGCCAACAATTTTAGCACCCTCGGACAGGTTTATGTTGTGCTTGGACATTAATAGCTCATGTTTTTTAGAGGCACAAGCCAGCACAGAACATCGCCCCTGTCGTTTATACACCAGCAGGTCCCAGCCCTGCGAGACCCAGGCAAGCTCTGACGCCAAGGGAAGGCTCATGTTTGTGGGCAGTGACAGCAGAGGATGAGCTGCAGGGTTTCAGAAGCTCTCTGTGTGTGTATAAATGCACAAATAAACGGGACAAGGTTGGTCAGAACGCGCAGGCAGTGGTGGGAGGGCAGCAGTGGCTTTGCCTTCGCCTGGCTTGCCGCAGACACAGTGGCAAAGGACAGCACTGGAGACCCAGAGGGTGAGCAAAGCCAATTTAAAGGCTTGATCTTTGGCCACAGCAGCAGCTCAGCTCCCGCCTGGCCGGCAGCCAGCCCCAGAGCAGCACGGAGACATTACCACGGGATCCACTCACACTTGCCCCTCATTCTGTCTTCTGTCTACAAAGAGAAAAGGAAGAGTTTCTGAGCACTTTTTTTTACCTGCAGGCTGTCTCCGTGGACATAGATCTGGGCAACAGGGTCGCTGCGGATGTAGATATTCTCTATCTTCTCCGGTGCAATATATTCTCCCTGAGCAAGTTTAAATATATGCTTTTTCCGATCAATAATTTTAAGAGTCCCGTTCTGTCAGGAGAAAGAAATGAGAATTCCCAGAGAAGTTATTTAACCATCAAGACTCAGCAAGCAGTCTGGCTTTAACAGAGCTTTCAATTCCCTGCTGCGCTTTCAAGTGCTTCGCTGACATATTGAGCTTACTCTGCCAACTATAAACTTAATCCTTTGTAAAGAAAGATCTGCTTGGAAATTTAAGTTCAGTCCTGGAAAGTTTACGTGGGATAACACAATTGCCATGGGAATCAGTGTCTGCCCAGTACGCACAGGTAACCATTTCCCAATGTCTCCCGTGTGAAGCCACCCCTCCTGGTCCAGCGCCTCTGCTGTCCTCTCTTCATCTTTCAAGTAACCTTTGAACACGTTGGGTCCTTTCACACAGATCTGAAAAACAGCCAGGAGTGATGACAAATTCTTTTCTTATTCTGCTGTAAATACAATTTCAATAGTAACTCACAAAAATTGAAATATTTTAATGGCTGTGCTCCATGAAACTAAAATAGGTTGGGTTATCAAACTACCTACGTAATTTTTTCAAGCTAATGGGAATATGAAGTAGGGTTTACAAAAGTGATTTGCTTGAAGTTGATTTGCAGTTAAAAATAATGGTTATTTCAGTAAGTTTAATTTTTGTGCAGTGTAGAAATAACAGCAATGTTGAAATCACAGCAATTCAGCTCTTTTTAGCCGAATTAATTAATTTGTCTTAACTGTTCAAGTAATCAGGCTGGAATTACTGCCACAGCTCCTCTTTAATTAATGCTTTGCTGCTCTATTGCTAAATTGGCACTTTGCTTTCCTGATTGCTGTATGTAACACATCAGCAACCATGCACCTTACAAAGGTAAAACGCTTCAATAACTACGTAACTACTTCATACACTGTTAACTAATGAGAATTTGATATAAAAATGTGATTTGCTACCTCTCCTTCTCCTTTGGAAGCAAAATAATTCAGTTCTTCCACATCCTTCAATCTGATTAAGTTACAGGGCAAAGGGGCTCCTACATGACCTGGAAATCAAAGTTATCAAGTCACTTGTCATCTCTCCTATAAACAATAATTAGCATTTTATTATTAGTTACTTGCATAGTTGTAGATGGATGTTCTTGCAGGAACTGTGTCTGTGTACAGAAATGATTTCCTCAATTAAAGTTTTGCACTATTAAGACTAAATACCCAAACCTCCTCTTTGGATGTAAAACCTGTTTTCAGAGAGCATAGAATGGTTCGGGTCGGAAAGAATTTTAAAGCTCACCTCGTTCCACCCCCTGCAATGGGCAGGAACACCTTCCACTAAACCAGGTTGCTCCAAACCCCACCCAACCTGGCCTTGATGCAATCCAACATTTTCTAAAAAAAACATGCATTTCTTTTATTTCTGCAAATGCTGGAAGAAAATCATTACCTGACGTCCAGTCACCTGGAGTGGTGAAGGTGCATCCAGCCGTGCACTCTGTTTGGCCATACCCTTCATAAACCTGAGAAAGAGACGGGCCTCTGTCAGAGGGCAGGGAAGGTTTCCCAGGGACAGGCTGAGATCCCAAGCACTGCCCCGGAGCGGATCCTGCGGCTGCAGCGCAGGGTGCACAGTCACCCCAGGGACACTGGCCTGGCTCCTGCTCTCTGCCCAGTTTCATCTACGTCACTAACAAGGACCATGGCTCTGGAGGGCTGAACGTGTGAGAAGACAAGTGGAACACTCAGCCTTTGAGTCAAGAAATATGCTACTCAATGAGAGGAATTTATTAGTGGGAGTAAAAGGTATTTTTGTGGAACATTTTGAAAATAGACCTTTTTTTTTTTCCTTGCCCAATTTTAGACTCTTGAATGAGACCTTTTAGTTGCCCTGGGCTTCCTAATCACAGAGAAATAACGCAGTGGACATCTTAAGTGGGTTAGGCTGATGTCTGAAGGTGATCTCTCTCTCCACTTATAGATAGGATCAAACTCATGTAATAAAGTTCCCAGCACTTGCATGAACACATTTAATTGCACATACTCAATTCATTGCTGAGAGGTGGGTGGGATGAGCCTGTAGGATGTTTCTGGGAGATGCCCACAGTGAACCAGCCCTTCCCTGCTGCTGCCACGCAGCCCCATGGGGTGCCAGGGGCACCAGGGCTCAGTGGGCGCCCCAGCCCTGCCCAGCCCTGCCCAGCCCTTGGGTCCCTCCTGGCACAGCTCCCCGGCTGCAGTTCTGAGGCTCCAGCCCCTCTCCTCTCTCCAGCTGCACATCTTTGCTCGGGGGCAGTGGGGGAGCCCCCTGAGCGGCGCAGGAGCCCACGCGGCAGCCCAGGAGCCCACCTGGCAGCCAGGAGCCCACCTGGCAGCCCAGAGCCCACCTGGCAGCCCAGGAGCCCACCTGGCAGCCCGGAGCCCACCTGGCAGCCCAGAGCCCACCTGGCAGCTCAGGAGCCCACCTGGCAGCCCAGAGCCCACCTGGCAGCCCAGGAGCCCACCTGGCAGCCCGGAGCCCACCTGGCAGCCCAGAGCCCACCTGGCAGCTCAGGAGCCCACCTGGCAGCCCAGAGCCCACCTGGCAGCCCAGGAGCCCACCTGGCAGCCCGGAGCCCACCTGGCAGCCCAGAGCCCACCTGGCAGCTCAGGAGCCCACCTGGCAGCCCAGAGCCCACCTGGCAGCCCAGGAGCCCACCTGGCAGCCCGGAGCCCACCTGGCAGCCCAGAGCCCACCTGGCAGCTCAGGAGCCCACCTGGCAGCCCAGAGCCCACCTGGCAGCCCAGGAGCCCACCTGGCAGCCCGGAGCCCACCTGGCAGCCCAGAGCCCACCTGGCAGCTCAGGAGCCCACCTGGCAGCCCAGAGCCCACCTGGCAGCCCAGGAGCCCACCTGGCAGCCCGGAGCCCACCTGGCAGCCCAGAGCCCACCTGGCAGCTCAGGAGCCCACCTGGCAGCCCAGAGCCCACCTGGCAGCCCAGGAGCCCACCTGGCAGCCCGGAGCCCACCTGGCAGCCCAGAGCCCACCTGGCAGCCCAGGAGCCCACCTGGCAGCCCAGAGCCCACCTGGCAGCCCAGGAGCCCACCTGGCAGCCCAGGGCGGCGCGCAGGAAGCCCAGCACGGTGGGGGACGCGGGCGCAGCTCCCGTCACGATCATGCGGACACAGCCCCCGAGACTCGCCTGTTGGGGGGCAGGAGAAACACAGGAAAGCATCAGAAGGTGCCCCAGATGGCACCCCCAGTGGCAAGGGGAGCGCTGCTTACACGGGGACTGCACAACGGGCTCTCTCCGGGACAGAGGTGGAAGATTCCCTGCCCTTGGCACTGGCGTGGAACGAGATGGTCTTCAAGGTCTCTTCCAACCCAACCCATTCTGTGATTCTGTGATCCTGTGGTGTGGAAATACAAACTGGCTCTGAAGCTTTTCCCATTGCACCAGGGAGGGAGTCCCCACGTCCCTGGCAGGACAAGCTGCTCAGCCTCGGCTCCTGTGGCTGCTGTGCCTGGGCAGGCTGCAGACCTGGCTCTGGGAACTTCTGGGAAAAAAGAGCATTTTCCCTCATCCAGGCCATCCAGTTTTCTTTGCTTATTTACACCTCGTTGGTTTGAATGAATTGCCTCTTAAATAATGCGGTCCCTTTTTTAAGGCAGATGACCTTCAAATATTTCTGGAGGGTAATACATCAATTCCTGTGTCCCATTTTACTTCTTTCTCCTCCCCCTTCATTTCCTTTTCCTTATTCTCAAAGTGAAAAAGAAAACCCAGCACAAAAGCATGCAACTGCTGACCGAGCGTGCCCGTCTCGCCAGCCCCTGCATCAAAATGCAGCCTGGCTCCTCCTGGCTGGGCGAGCTCTGCTGCCTTTGCACACTGAGGACAACTAATCCACACACCACAAGTACAGGCAGTTTCTTTAGTTCAAAATAAAGTGGATGTCTCCAGATAAGTTATCAGATTGAAAAAACAAAGTAATCAGAACCTCCTGCAGTAGCACAGAGCCCAAAACACCTGTCTTAAGGCTAATTTATGGGGTTTTTATTCTGTGTGGCACACAGGAGGGCATTCTGCTTTCCTTGCTCTCTTGCATGCATTTTTTTTACACCCTTATTCTTGTTCTCCTAGGAAAAAAAACAGGTTTGAATGCGCCCAACTGCAATGCAACCTTAAATCCAATCCTATCTGTAGAGATTTGGCAGGAAACTTTGGAGCAACATCTCTTTGATCTTCGTGACCACCTTCCTGAATTTCTTCCCTGGAATGGAGTTCATCATCAGGCAGGCAGGACCACTCTGACTGTAGGGAATCACAGAATTGCCAAGTTGGAAAAGACCTTTCAAGTCATCAAGTCCAACCGTCAACCCGGCACGACCACCATGTTCACCACTAAACCATGTCCTCAAGTGCCACATCCACACATTTTTGGAGCACTTTCAGGGCTGGTGACTCCACCACTGCCCAGGGCAGTGTTCAATGCTTGACAACCTTTTCCATGAAGAAATTTTTCCTAATATCTAAACCTCCCTTGGAAAAAAACCCCAGTAATTGCCAGAAAAAATAATTCTTTGACTTCAGACTCACTTCTTGAACCACTTACCTGTATTTTATTAAAGAAAAGTTTATCCCACAAACTGTCATTTCTGATGATGCCGTTTCGAACTTCAGCCTTTTTCCGTCTGGCAGCAAATTCCAGGATCCAGCGCTTGAGGGATGTGTCGGCCTGGCTGAAGATCTGCAGGAACACGGGGTGGCACATCAGCAGCTGTCCCACCCTTCCAGCCCCCCAGCCAGGGGGGCACAGTGGCATTTGCAGCGGGGCCACGCTGGGGCTTTGGGATGGGGCAAGAGGTTCCGCTCCCTATTGTGCATCCCATTCCTTTGGGGGAAAAACACGGGCTGGTGGTGCAGGGTTTGACCAGATTGAGAGGGTGACTCTTTCTGTATGATTTCCATGATAGCCCCGGTGAAGTCACACAACCTGAGCAACAGGGAATGAACCACGTGACTACTGGAGCAGGTCTTAGTGCTGGCTGAGGCTGTGATGGGGCTGCAAACTTATTCAAACTTACCCAAACTCAGTCAGGCGCCAGCACAAACTACACCCCAACAAACAAGAACCCCTCAGTGCCCACCCCCCTAATGAGGCACCAGAACCCCTGACCCAACAGTCCTGACCTTGGGGAAAAATTAAGTCAGTAGCTTGTGCTTAAGCTTGTCTTTAGAGGATAAGTCTTCTGAAGGAATAAATATTCCCAGCTCATCAAACAGATTTAGCATGATGACCGGATGTGCCTGTCTTAAATACCTTGCAATACCTTTACCTTACTTTTAAGGGTTTCTAAATCCAAAAGCCACCCTCGTATTTAAACTGCCTAAATCCTCACTGGCTTTTTGAATTTCCTGATTTTCAGCTGTTGTTGCCACCAGAAAGAGAGATTCAAGTTTTAAAACTGGTTGAAGGGCACAAAAAGTCCTTGTGCAGCCAGGTTTGACGGGTGTTTCTGTGATGAAAAAAATCCCTCGTGTCCAGAAATGTCACCGGCAAGCTCAGTGAGAAGAGGGAGAGAGGCTGAAAGGGAGGGATTTCATGTTCCCAGGGCTGTGCCTGGAGTGTGTGTAAATCCTCACCGCAGAGACTCAGACCTGGAGGAGCTGCATCGGTTACAGGGGCGACAATGGGCTGGCAGCGAGGCAGAAATAGTGTCACCTGCTTGGGGACCCTCCTGGACTGGGGGACTCTCACCACGTGAGTGCAGGCGCGTGGCTGCCCCGCGGAGAGCAGAGCCAGACGCACCTTGTCGTACATCCTGTTGAGCAGCCGCGGCACGACGGGGAAGATGGTCGGTCTCAGCGCCTTCATGTCGTCGGAGAGGAGGCGGATGTCGCCCTGGAAGAAGCCGATCCGCCCTCCGTGGCAGTACACGACGGACTGGCGGGAGGAAAGGAACACATGGAACCCCCGGCTCCTGCTGCCCAGGGCACAGCGCCCGCCCGAGCACAGAAGCACCTCCGGGAGCCCTGCCCTCCAACGGAGCAAAAAGGGGGCTTCAGAAACACACAGGGAAGCCACAACAAATTTTGTGCTGAATAGAAATATCCGGGTTGTTCTGGGGTCTTCTCAGTACCGGCAATTCAGCGTCCGCCAAAATTGCCGCTTGTTCTGGAAGAACAGGGAATGCAAGTTTTTGGAAGGGATTTCCCTTCATGCCCTGCATTCGGGGATGGAGAAGTCCCAGTCGTGGCCAGATTCTGGGTGAGAACTTCCCTGAAGCCCAGCCCTCCCACAGCAGCTCACAGCATGAGGACCTACTGCCAATACAGAAGTGTAAATGAAGGAACATCATAAAACACCGAGCAGCAGGCGATTTTTAGATGTTAATGCTTTAGTTTTGTTTAAATACAACAATACAGACTACGTTAGCAACACAGTGCCTGATCCTGTATCCCAGAAATAGAAGCCCACTTCATAAAAGGTGCTTGACTCGTATGACAACTACAAATGCAGAAGTTTTGTACTTGGAAATACAGCAGATGCATTGATCAGATCAGAATAGAGCTGGGTGTGCAGGATGGGCCGGGGGGGCTGCCAGCCACCAGCCAACTGGTCACTGGTAACCATTAACCCTGCAGAGGACCAGCCGTGGACTGGAGGAAACTGGCATTTTATCACTGAAGAACATCTGGAGACCAGCACCACTACCCTGCTTTTGGAGGGCAAGGAGCAGAAGGCATCCTCAGCAATGCCAGAGCTGAGCTCAGCCTTCCTGGGAAGACTGAGAACTTTGGCTCTCCTTGGTGGGCTTGTCTCCCCTAAATAACTAAACCAGTTGAAAATTCCTTAAAAGACACCCAAGTCTGTCTGTGCTGCTCCTAAAAATCTGTGCTACTAACTGGAGCACTCCCACTGCTCTGTCAGGAAGTCAGACTGTTTCCACCAGCTGAAACCACAGGAATTTTATACATGTGATGTGGGTTTAATGAACATCACACTGCTGAGTCTGTGCTTTACATTGCACATAAATATAGAAAAATAGGAAAATATAATCAGTATGCTCATTGGGAATTAAAAATAACAACTAAAATGTTTAGCTTTAAAGAATGTATCTATATCATTTTAACTGTAAATTCCAGGAACGAATAATGGTGGTTAAAACTAGAGGCACAGACACAGTGCTTGCTGTTTAGAATGCTTTTGAAAATTACTTTTTAGCCCTTTTGAAAAAAAATCTTTATATTAATGACTATTCTCAGCAGGGAGGATAAACCTGGACATCCTTTTGAGGATGTCCCTTTCACTACAGCAACACCCTGTAAAACGAGGGCATTTCAAATGATTTTAATTTCTTTCCACTCCCCCATCAGATGACTTTTGAATAATTATATTCTTCTTTGCTGGCAAAGCCATTTGCCTGAGCAGTGCTGGCACACTGACCGACATGCCTTGCAAGTGGGGAAAGGCTGTGCTATAATTCTGCAAATCTTTCATGGGCTTTCACTTCCAATTTGTGAGGTTTTTAACAGGGCAGAAATATATTATTTCTGGCACAGATGTTACTAAGAAGTGGGAGGTTTATATTCACATGCTCGTCTGGCTCTAAAAATAAGCTTTCAGCCTGAAAGAGTCCTCCCTGAGAGAGCCCAGGGCTGCAGCTGGATCCAGACCCAGCCTCCCCACACTGCATCACTTGGCAATTTGCAGCTTCTCAGGCCAGGAGATCTGATGTGGTTGTCTCACCTGACTTGCCTAACACAAAAACTGCAGCACAAATTATCACCTCTTCTTTTTTCTTTTCAGAAGGAGACTGAAATCAGTTCTGCGGGCTGCCAAGAGCCGGTGCTTGGACCTGCCACGATTCCCAAGGGACAGGGGCTCCAGTGGTGCCCACCATGGGCTGCCCTGCCCTGCCCTGCCCTGCCCTGCCAGGAGGATCATGTCTCACACCATCACCTCCCTTTCCTCTTTCTCAATGTCTGCCAAACGGGGTGGGGTTTTTTTGCAGGTCTGGCTATTTATGCAACAGAATTACTTCAGCTGATGTAGGAAATGGCATGAAATGACCCTGACTCCCATGATACCTTGTCCTAGGGTGCTTTGAAAAGCTGCCCCCAGCTTGCACAGGTAGCAGTAACTATGAGTGCAATGAGCAGGTAGCTCCTTGCTGAAGGGCTGTTTTCCAATCTCCGAGCCAGGTGTGAGCTGGAAAACTTGGGAATGCTCCTGGAATGGCTCTGGACTCACAGCCATGTCACTGAGACTGCAGCTGGGCCCTGGTGTTACACACGTGGCACTTCTGGAGTACAAGCTTTTTTAGTGCTACAAGATATCACTGGTTATTTAGTGTTTTATTCATTTTACTTTTTGGTTTGGTTTGGGGTTTTTTTGGTGTGGAAAAAAGATGGTTTCCACTGACACCAGGACCTTACCTGTACCATTCTCTCAAACATGTGTGCTAAAGGCAAATAGGAAATGTGTACATCCTCACAAGTAGGAGACCACTGACTCTGGAAGAAAACACAAGGAGCCCCACGAGGCCTCGTCAGTTCAGGCAGGTTTCTTACCTGTATAACTCTTTCAAACATGTGAGCCAGAGGCAGGAAGGAGATGAGCACATCGTCCTGTCTCGGAAAGATCACTTTCTGCAGGTGAAGGGCATGGGAGACAGAAAGGAAAGAAACACTGACAGGAAGACAACAAGAAAGTCATAAAACAATAAAAAGAAAAATGGCACCAGAGCAGCAAAAGGGAAAAGACTGCCAAGAGAGGAGGGAGCGGCGGACACAGGGAAGCGTTAAAGCCACAGCATCATGGAGCTGGGTTAGCAGGAGGAGGAGAGAGCACGGAGATGTACACACAGGGCAGGGAGGGGTGCCCATGGCAGAGGGCAGCTCGGACCCGCACGGCCCCGACCCCAGTTCCCATTCTCTGCTTTCCACCAGGAGGTGCTGAGCCCCCATCTGCGCTCCCAGCTGTGTGCAGGCCAGCAGGATCCCAGTGCAACCCAGCAGGAGCCACCAGGATCCCAGTGCAACCCAGCAGGAGCCACCAGGATCCCAGTGCAACCCAGCAGGAGCCACCAGGATCCCAGTGCAAACCAACAGGAGCTTCCTGGACACCAGCAGGGCTGTGCAGGAGCAGCACTTTTCCACATTGCACAGAGCCCACCTGAGAATCACAATATTACTAGACCCAAAGTTAAAGAATATTTTTTTCCTTTGGTTAATCACTGATTTGAATCAGTCTGTTGGAAAAAAACTAGTGATTTCATTTTCAGCTGCAAAAATTAATTACTTCTGCTATTGTTTCTCATAATTTTAAGTGATTAAAATGTGATTTTAAGGGCATTGTCACTGCCCCACAGACAGGCACAGTGGGGAAAGAGAAGGCTGGACAAATTATTAAGAAAATAACTAACAATAGTCTTCAGTTTGCCAAGTTTCTAACTCTCTCTTGCAGGCTGGAATAAACAGAGGCCCCAAGAGCCTTACCTAACCCACGCCCCAAAAGAAAACAGCCTCTTTACCTGCATTTCCTAGGGTAAGGCTTGTCATAATAATACGGATTAGAAAAACTGAAAGGTTGACTACCCAATAATTTGTATCAAGGCCAGTGGTTAGTGGAAAACAGGCATAAAAATCTATCAGCTCACAGCATTACGTTTATCCCCACTCTGCATCTCCACTGTGTGGGTGGAATCGATACCCACGGCCTGGGATATGGTGGAAACACACCCAGGAGTTCCTCCCTCAGGGGATGTTTCATCCAAGTTAAATATGGGCCGGTCAGATTCGGGTATGGCCTCCCAACCATCACCTACTGAAGTCAAACATCATCGACCACATGGGTGTTTTCAGCATCCCACCTTGTATTATTTTGTCTGTCAGTCTGAATGAAGCCATTAGGGCCTGCAGATCTATTTATGTGTTATTACAATTTGGCTTCATTTTTTTTGCAAGCACAGTAATGCAAAACCTTTAACATCAGCAGGGTTTTTACATCCTGTTCTTAGGGCCCTGACAAAATAATTTGGTTTTAAATCAAGCCAGAATGATGGCATTGAATAGTATTTCCCAGTTGGCACAGTTGTCCAGTTAACTGTCAAAACAAAAACATCTTCTTGGCATTTGAGAACAACCTTATAATAAAGCTCAGGGCTCACTTCAAAATAAGCTCAATTTGTAAAAATCACTGAACTAAGTAAAACTGGCATAAGAGTCTGTAAACAGCAAACCCACCGGACTCCTCATTTCATTTAATTCATTTAAACTCCTTTCAAGGGTTTTGCACTTTGCTCAATTTCGTTACCATTGACAGACATTGCCCAAATCCTGGGGATCAGCCCCAGGTGTGTCCCCTGCAATACTTTGGTGCCTGGAGCTATCCAACTTACAAGCCCTTACCCCAGACTCTGGCCTCCACCTGACACCTTTAATTTACAAGCCCTTACCCCAGACTCTGGTCTCCCCCTGATACCTTTAATTTACAAGGGCTTACCCCAGACTCTGGTCTCCCCCTGATACCTTTAATTTATAAGGGCTTACCCCAGACTCTGGTCTCCCCCTGATACCTTTGAGACGCATCAAGGAGTCCCCACTGCTGTCAGCAAACACAAAGTCCATTTTTATGGGCCAGTGCTGGAAGATGCCAAGTTCCCTCAGCTCGGAGTGGCCTCTCTCCCAAAATAAAGGTCCCTGCCCTTTGGAGCCCAGAGCTCTCCACGGCTCAGCTCTCGTTTGTGCCCCTGGAGCCCTGGAGAGCTGGAGGGCTCCCTGCAGCAAGGGCTGCACTGGCCTTCCCCCTGCCCAGGGCTGGAGCACGTCAGCTATGGGGCATTTCTTACCTCCCACGGCTGAACACGGTTCTTTACACCAGGAAAGCTCAAAAAGTTCAACAATTAAGATTGCAGTAATTTCACCATCAACAATAGGACCCCCAAGGGGTATGAGGTAACCAATTGTCCATCCAGTGTGTATATCACTATTTTATAGAATTGCCTGTTTACTATAAAAAATTAGATTATTTATATTTATACAAACTGCTAATCCTTGCTATGTTGTGGTGAGGCGATTCTGCTTCCTATATTGTTTCTAAACACGAGTTTACACATTGTGTGAAACATAAAGGCACTTGGTCAGTACTGGGCTTTTTTAGAAATATACATAACAGAAAGTGAGATACACTGGAGTATCAATGAAATTAACCATTCCTGTAAAAGAGCATGTATGTTCTTATATATCTATTTATGCACACACCCCCACTTTGTATGCAGAGACCTTTCAAATTAATGAGGACACTGCGGGGCACAATGGGACAAAAAGAGCACAAGTGGACCCTGAACTCCTCTTCAAGCACCAGTTGCAACTGTACAGGGCTTGTCTGCTCTCCTAATTCTCCAGAACAAGCGAATTAATTGATTTACAGCAGTCAGCATTGCTTCTCAGCAATTTGTGCCCTACAGAGCCTGGGAGCCAGAGCCAGCAAGGGGATTTAATGCCCCCAGTGCTGTAGGGTCAGCCTTGCTCCCATTCCCTGCCCTCTGAGCAGGAGAAATTCCAGCTCTTTATCTGCAGGAGTGGATTTGCAGCCCTGCAGGGCCCTGGCTCAGCCCCGTCCCCGTGCACATGGCAATGTTCTCTGGCTCAGGGTATTCACCTCCGTGACTTTCAGGAAGCCGGAGAAATCGGCCACCACGTTCCCATGGGTCAGCATAGCACCTTTGGGGTTTCCTGAAAGGGAACAGAGAGAGACAGTGTGAAAAGCGAGCCACAGGGTGGCTTTCAAAAGCTTAGAGAAGAAACAAGAAATGGTTAAAATATTAAGTTCTCTTCTTGAATCTTAAAACTTATGTAATTTTTCAGCATCATTCCTGTGTGGTAAAATACACCAAAAGCACTTACTGTAATACTCAAATGTTAATGAAATGACACTGTAAACACAAATATTTCTATTGGAAACTTTGGTCAACGATTCCCTGCAGAAATAGCCCAGAAACTGCAGTTTCTGAGAGTGCTCAGGAGGAGTTGTTTGATAAGCACAGGCATCAGACCAGGCTGGCTGTTCCAGCCTCTCCAGGGAGGATTTATGTCATCCAAACTTTGACTAAGAATGATCTTGGGTACCAAGAAACACCATTTAAAAGGCTTTTACACTCTTACTTATCCAGCACTCTAGACAACCCAAACAATGCAGAAAACAGGTAAACAAGGTAAAAACCAGGCTGCAAGAAGGCCTGATGAGACTGCAATTAAAGAAAGCCATTAATAGTGTCAGCAGCAGAGGAGAAATGTCTTGGAGAGAGCCCTAAATTCATCAGGGAGCCAGCAAAGCCCTGGAGCTGGGCACTGCCCCTGCAGCATTCCAGCCATCCCCGGTGGGCAGCTCTGCACCTCCAATGGTTGCTTTTTCACCCTCTTTTCTCAGCTGACCACCATACACCTCTTGCACTTCACATCTGTTTGGATGCCAAAATACAGGGCTTGTTAAGCAGCAAACACAGAGGCTGGAGCCTCCGGGCACACAAACCAGTGGCACGGAGAGCTCTGCACGTCCTCCTGTCACAGCACTGTCCCTTTTTGTCACCCTCCAAGGGTTTATTTCTGAAAAGAAGGTGAAGCTCAGCTCGAATAAAGATTACAGGGCCAGCCTCTCTCTCTCCAGCATGTTTTTAAGCAGCTTGTTTTAATTCGATGACGCCCCGGCCGCGGCAGCTCCTGCAGCTCCCGGGGGAAGCAGATCAGAGCAGCCCCACCTGCGGGTGCCCTGGCACGGGGGGCATGGGGGGCACGGGCAGCCTGGCAAAGCTCCCACAGCCAAGGAAACAAAATGGGAAATCAGCCAGAATTTCATCCTGCATTCCTCACGTTAGGAAGGGGCAGTGGTGCTTTGTGAATGTGTTTCAACACAGGAAAATACATTTATTCCTCTCACTCGAGCACATTTTGTGGGCTGTGTCGCTGGCAGCCCTCTGACGTGGGCATGGGCATGGGCACTGAGCCCTGTGCCCTGCCAGCACCACCACCATCGCTCCTACTCAGCATCCCAAATAATCCAAGGCAGGCCCAAAGAGCAGGAGTCATTGTTGCACACATTTATTGCACGAGAGCAGGCTATTTTGAACACAATATATTTTACTGAAAATCCGTATCTGCTGTTCCAAGTGCCTTGAGTAATTCAGTCCCGACCACTTGCAGATGAACACGGCGAGCAGGAGGCTGGTTTGGCCTTGCTTGGAGTTGTCCTCATGCGAAGGCCGGGGTGATGCTGGGGCTGACAGCTCTGCCAGGCACAGCTGCTCTGTCCTAACACAGCCCAACAGGCTGGCAGTGCCGGCTCAGCCCGGCAGGTTATTTTCACAGCTGGGTGCACACATGGACCTGGACCTCAAGAAAACTCCACAAATCCATGTCAGTTGTAAATACACACCAAGGCCCAGAAATGTCCTGTTATTTCAGCTGAGCCCAGCGCGTGCAGCTCTCTGTGCAGTTGTGCTCCTGCAGCATCCCACGGGTTGGGCACCCGTGGGGAGGTTCTGCTGAGTACTGGTGTGGAAACTCCCTCCAGCTGTATCAATGGCAGACCTGGGCGCTGCACCTTGACAAAGATCTTCAGATATTTTTTGGAAGCTTTCAGGTGCTTAAGACCAGGATGGATGGGGCTTGGAGCAACCTGGTCTAGTGGAAGGTGTCCTTGCCCATGGCAGGGGGTTGGAACGAGGTGAGCTTTAAGGTCTCTTCCAACCCAAATCATTCCATGATTCTGTGAGAAGATGTCTCAGCTCTCAGACTCCTTTACTTACTCCACGTCTGCCTTTAATGCAGATTCAGTAGGTCTGTTTAGGTGCCCGTGCCATGGCTGGGAGCAGCACGAACATCCTGGCTCCTTCCTCCGCGTCCCTCCGGCGCAGGCTCTGCGTCCCAGCCCGGCTGTGGGGGCACCGTGTGGGAGCAGAGCAGCAGTGCTGCAGCCAGCAGAGCCCTCATGGGCAGAAACCCAGGACAGGCCATGCTGCACGGGGCAGCTGCAGCTTTTTGGGGCGGAGGAACCCTGGAAGTTCTGACCTTCCTTAGTAGTTCTGTTTTAAGAGTTAAGGCAGCAAAACAGGTGCCCCTTTCTACGAGCCTTTTCCCAGAATTGCCACTTTGAGAGAAGAAGGTTGGCAGTGATGCTGATGCTCTATTTAAAAAAATCAATGCCAGGTCTGTAACGCTGCTCTTGTTTGAATTTCCTCATCAAGACAGGCCCAGTGAGTCTCCAGTTCTGGAATGGATGCCGTGTGATCCCATCCATTAATAGCCTGGGAACGTCAGTTCCTTCTTTTCTCGGTGCCAGGCTGGTTTGACAGTTCTCAGAAGCACCAGAAGAACCTTTTCCATGTTGCTAAGTGGATCTTTGAAGTAGCAGCTCCAGCATTGACTCCATGGTGTGATCCGTCAGCGTTTCGGGATGTGAGCACTTTCCTTCCCCCGGGAGCTCTGGCAGACACGAACATGCCCTGCCAGGCTGGGAGGAACTGCTGGGAAGGGATTTTTATCCAGCTGGTTATGGGTGGATCCTTGAGGGAATGGCAGTTGACTTCTCTGGAGTAGGCAGCGTGAAAAATTTGATCCTGATGGTCTGGGGACATCTGTGTGCCTTTGGCCCAGGTCCAGGTACTGGTAGTTTCTTGGCTCAACCATGAAAGTTGGTCTTGTCACCGAGCTCAGTGGCCTCAGACTCCCCCTTGTCCCTGGGGAGCCCTTGGGACATCTGGGCCTATCAAAGAAAAGCAAACATTAAACTCTACTTCTGGGGAATTGTTCCCAATTTTACAATTTCCAGGTTACAAACCCTACAGCAGAGACTTTTTTTCACACTACACAAAAATATTTAGAGCCCTTCAGAACTGAAAAAGCCCTAGAGAAGATATCCTTTGGAAGAAAATCCTAAACCTGGTCATTAAAAATGACGGGCTACACAGGAGTCCAAGCCTTTTACATCAAAACTATGTGGAAAACAGACCAGAGTGTTGATGCAAACTCTGGAAAAGGCAGAGAGTGACGTGCAAAGTCCTGCAGCAGCAGAGCATGGGCTGGTGGGTCACAAAGCACCGATCTGGGAGAGTTCAGTTGGAGAGATTTGCAAAATTTGAAATCTCTGGTTTGGATGGGAGAAAGGAAATGAGCTCCCTTGTTGTCCTATTTTTGTAACTTTGAGCATGTTTCTAAGAAAAGCACAAAATCAGAAACTGGCCCATGGTTGCATTTGCAAATAAAAAATAAAATTAAAAAAAACCCCTTCTCTATGCAAGTTGCTTATTTAGAAATAAAAATATCAACAAAAACGTGACTTGAAAAGATAAGCACACTGCACTTGAACATGCACACAAACAGCCTGTGCCCTGCTGTACCCAGGGCACGTTTCCCACAGTGCCCAGTTGCTCCAGGCCACTTTGCACTGACTCTGCACATGGCTGTGATGTCCATGGCCTCTGACACGAGTCCTTCCCATTCAGGAATTCCCAGTGCTGGGACAGTGCAGAGTCACAGGCTCCTTTCCCCAGGGCTCTGCCCTGGGCACTCTGACCTGCAGATCCCAAAACTAAGAACGATGTGCGAAGGTCAAACACCCAAACCCTTAAAATACATCCTGAGTTTGTACTTGGAGCTGATAAAGCAGTTCCCTACCTGCTCTGCAGCACGCATCTTCGCTGGGAGGTGGAAGATGAAGCTGCACCAGCAGCTCCCAGCATCTTCTGCTGGTCCAGCGAGCCGAGGGCAAACCGAGGATGCTTTCAGGGAGGACCAGGCGTTGGACAATGCTGAGAGCACAGGGGAACCTGCAGGAGCTGCTCCCGCAGTCCCCGGAGCACGGACCTGCCCCGCAGGGAAGGGTAAAGCAGTTACCCCAGCAGGGATGCCCTTGTGCATCCGCCCAAGCAGCTTTTAGGGAGGTGTTGCAGAGGTCGAGTTCTCACGAGGAGGAAACTCCTGCAAGCTGATGAAAACCGGGGTCTGGAGAGAGGAGAGGGCACTGCCTCTGCTGAGGACAGGCAGGGAAATGCTGCTGCTCCTGTCCAGCAGAAGGAGCCCCCTGGCACAGGGTCCCAGCAGGGGCTCAGCCCCACCTGCCCAGCACGCAGTGGGCCAGGGCACGAGAGGAGGGGACAGAGGAGAGGCTGGGGACAGGAGTGTGCTTAGGATACAGAGAATGGGAAGCTGTGGAACCACAGTTCAGAGGTTTGGGGTGCTTCTTTTTTTTCCTAAACATTTGCAGAAGATAAATACACATCAACCAAGAACTTCACAACCACACTGTAAAACGGGAAGCAGAAACACAGGCACATTTCCAGACAACTGGAAAATTGTGCTGGCAAAGTGTATGTCAGAGAATTCAAGTGAAAAAAAAGTATGTTATTTTTAATTTGCAGTCTAGAGAAATGTATATGCATATATATAGATTCTTAAATATTTAAAGTGCATAGAAATATCATTGCCATGCCAGTATAAAAGGAAGTTTGCAGGTATTGAGGTGGGATTAATGATTAATTTCATAATCTATTCTAACATTTCAAGATTAAAATGGCTCTTTTACCTGTAGTGCCGCTCGTAAAACAGACGATTGATAGATCTTCTGGTCGAGGAGGCTAGAAATACACAAGGAGAGTAAGAAAGTCACATCAATCAAACACAGAAGGGTCAATGAGAGAGGCTGTTGTTGCTGTGTAAACTTGTCTTGCAGTTGGTATTTATATACCTGTAGGTGTGTCAGAAAACTTGGGATAATTTACTGATTTCCAGACAGTTCTGGAAAGAAGTCCACAACAGGGGACAAGATTCCAAAGCTGCTGATTGCACCCATTTCCAGCAGCATCTCTGTATTCTCAGCACCACCCCATGAGTGTGCTATTTTGGGTCTGAATGACTAAATAAAGAGCTCAAACACCAGAAGCTGCTTTTGAGAGTTTTGCACGGGTAGGAGCAGCCAGTAAAAAATATCAAAGCAATTTTCCAAAACCATCCCAGATAAATACTGCCAAATAGTGCTTCTGAGCTACAGAAACCCCAGCAGAAAGCAAAGGGTGCAGAGACATTCCTCATGTGCCACCATGGTCAGGTACTGGAATTAGGGTGGCTTAACAATGGCCTTTCATTCCTGTCCCATTAACATGCCCAGCAGGGGGGACCCATCTCAGTTCAGTGTCCCAGGTGGATGGAATGAGGCAAATTCCTCCCTGGGAGGGTGGGCAGACCCTGGCACAGGGTGCCCAGAGCAGCTGTGGCTGCCCCTGGATCCCTGGAAGTGTCCAAGGCCAGGTTGGACAGGGCTTGGAGCAGCCCGGGCTGGTGGGAGGTGGGGGGGACTGGGTGAGCTTTAAGGTCCCTTCCAACCCAAAGCACTCCATGGTTCTGTGATCTCCAGTGGATGGCCTCAACAGTCCTTGGGCCCCTCCACTGCTGCCTCATGGAGAGGGTGATGGGGCTTCCTCCCTCTCCTCTCTTGTCAGTGCAGTAAATGTCACACAGTCAGCTCAGTTTTAAGTGGGAAAAGCAACATGCCAAGACTCACCACAGGCACGTGTCGACTCTCACGGCCACGGTCCTGGAAGAGATTAAAGTAACTAAAGTCACTTCCACTTGAATTCCTGCAGTGTAACCCACTTGCTAATAATCAGCAAACCACTAAGGGAGTGTGAGCTAGAGCAGAAAAATTTGTGGCTGGCACTTAGGTCATCTCTTCTATCCAGACTTTCTTGCCTTAACTGCAACTCCATCCTTGGATTTCAAGTAGTGCCTGGGTTGGTTAAGCTGGATCCAGGGTGTTTCACACAAGTGTGAGGCTGTAGGCTTGCATGTAGGAGGACAGCATCTCAACTGACAGCCCTCTTCTGAGGCTGAAATAGCAGCTGACAGTGTATTTGAGGAGAAAGGACTGAAATGTTGGTTCTGCTGTCAACAAGGAATAACACCAAGAGGCGACTGCACCAAGCACCAGTATTATCAGCCACAAGCTGCTCTTTTGTGCTCTCCAAAGACTGAACCTGCCATGTGGTCCCTAAGTCCATGTATGTTTTACTGTCTTTTTACCAAAATTGCAAAAAGTATTATAAGAAGAGGGAGAACAAACTCACCTCCACCTCCTGCATGGTCTGGATACGAACCCCGCAGCGCCTCCCCCTCTCCACCAGCTCCTTCTCAAAGGGGTCCATGAGGATGATGGAGCTCAGGCCTGGTGTTTCTTTCCTCTCCACGTGGTCGAGGAGTGTCCTGGCTTTTTCAGGCTTGTCACAAATGACCGTGGAAATGTCAGCTGGGAAGAAAAGCGGCCAAACGAGCAGTTTGCAGTAAACCTTTTTTAACGCAAGCCTCTGGCGCGTAGCTAAGGCTGTATCAGTTCTGATAGTCACTCCAGGCTACATCAGAAATCCCAGCACCCTCTTGAAAAATCACTGCAATCTTAGCTAACCTACATCAAAGCCAAAGCTGTAGCTGACATCGATGATTACTCTGGGATTCAGTTCAAAATACTAAAATTGCTCCCCACATGGGTTAAAAAATCGAGAAGGCAAAATATGAGGCAGCACAGGAGTGGGTGGCCATGGAGTGATTCCCACACCCAGAGCAGCCCTATCCATGGCCCTGCATGACTGGGAAGCATGGCAGGGGCAGTCCCCACCCAGCCCGGGGACACACGGCTCCCCAGGAACTCCTCCAGGGGGCTTCAGGACACTCAGTGAGTACAATCACAATGCCCCATCCCTGGGAGTGGCCAAGGCCAGGCTTGGAGCAACCTGGGCTAGTGGAAGGAGTCCCTGCCCATGGCAGGGGGTGGAACTGGGTGGGCTTTATGGTCCCTTCCAACCCAAACCATTCCAGGATTCTATGATCTCCTGTCTTTTATAAGCAGAAAATGAACCATCCTGAGCAACAAAGCTGATTTCTGAGGAGATTGCACCAATTTTGGCTTTACCTGTGTTGACTATGTACCGAATGGCCCCAGGACCTAAGGTGTCATAGAGAGGAACCACCACCATGGAGTAGGTGTAGCAAGCCAGCTCGGAGATGATCCACTTCAGGAGGACATGGAAGAAACACAGGGGAGAAGGGGCCATGGGATCAGATTTAACACACTTGAGAACAAGCTGACAAACCAGGAACTTTATAAATACAACATCAAATTGAACTTAGAACCTCACCTCTGGACGGTTTTGAGCGAAGACCCCAATGAACTGCTTAGTGCATGGCTTGCAGCCCTGCTGCAGAAGGCCTGAGCCCAGAGCTTCTGCTCTTTCAGCCACCTGGAATTTGGAGAGGAGAAAACGAATTTAAAAATAAGCAATACCAAAGCAAGTGAAGACTTGTAGAGGGAAGCTCTCAAATTTGCTATCTAAAAGTCCTGTTCCTATCTTATCATGAGCCATCATTAGCTGATTAGCAGTTGATGTCTGGTTGGTGATGCCCCATGGCTCCAGAGCAGGTCAGTGCTGCTGTCAGGAGTGGGCTCGTGGCATGGACCTATAGAACACCTGGATGTGCCCTGGTGGGGACACCGGGAACCCTCACATGGCACATGAGCAACCTCCTGGTCTAGCATATATGCCACCAACAGGCCCCCCAACACCCCTTCTTCTGTGGAGCAGGGGCAGAGGACACACAGGGGTGTCATCTCCAGCTCACCTCCTTGTAGGACAGCCACTGGTAGGGCTGCTTGGGCTTCCTGAACCCCAGGCAGGGGCCGTTCTCTGGAAGACACAAGAAGAGATGACCAGTTAGAGGGGCAGTGCCAGGAGCTCCCACGCTCCCCAGTGCCACACTGTGGGGATGCAGCAGAGCCCTCCAGGAGTAACTCTGTAGTTCCTGGGCTTGGCTCTTCCTCCTGGGGCCATGCTCACAGCAGCCCCAGCAAAGGACACACCCAAGTGCAGCTGATGGGAATCGAGCTGCTGGGATCCCACATTCTCCAATCCTGCCCCCCGAGCTGCGGGAGGGACAGCAGCAGTTTGCCCTAAGCTTCATTAAAAGACACCTCTCCAAAGGCTGTGTGGGCACTGGTGCCTGATGAGGGCTCTCATCCCAAACACCAGCCCCCACTGCCTTTTGATTAAAATACTTCCAAGTGAAAACTGCTATTTTTAGCCCAGCCTGCTCCGGAAGAGGGTGGAACAACACACAGCACCGTGTGACAGGATGGAAACTGGCAAAGTTCAGGTAATTTGCTGACTGTAGCTACCTGCACCAGATCCATTGCTCCATACACCCACTGAGTCATTCACCGACCACTGTCCTGGGGGGTGGAATATGTCCAATTCCAATGAGGCTTTTGGTGGTACCAAAAATAATAACCTGACCACGAAATTATTGTGTCCAATGAGGCACATCATCATCAAAAGCAGACATAGAAATAGTTATGATGGAGCAGAGAAGAGTCCTCATGGCTTTTTGGAGTGGGAAATGATGTCTCATGAGTGTTTGAGAGGTCTTTGATGGTGCCATCAAACATGGGGTAAGGACATGGCCGTCGCCTGGTCCCCACCTCTCCTCCCAAGGCCTCCCCACCACCGTGCTCTCACCAGAGATGCTGAATCCCCTCCTGAAGACCTCGTACATGGTCCTGGCGTCATCGTAGTAGTGCGTCAGCAGCTGCGGGCTGTCCCCGATCACCGACCGGCGCGCCCCGGCCAGACCCTGTGTGACACCAGGGGACAGGGGTGTCAGGGGTGCAGGGAAACCCCCCACCACAGAGCATCACACTCCCCAAATCCCAGTGGGACCTTTGCAGCCACCACTGCTCTCCTGCCCCAGACAGGGATGGGAGAGGTGGGACGTTCCCCTGGGGAGAAGGGAAATGGGGACCCACCTGCCCAGAGAGGAGCACCTGACCCGGCTCAGGAGGAGTCACGGACCTGCAAGTCATGGGATGGGATGTGCTGGGGGGAGTGACTGCTCTGGGCTCCACAGGGCCACCTCGGGCACCTTCTGAAGGACATCCAAACCAACAGGCCACAGTGCATGTGCTCCACAGGGATGTTCTGGGAGTGGGCAGGGGAGACAGCCAGGGTGGGAGCCAGGGACCAAACTGGGACTGCACTGGGAGCCAGAAGAAAGTCTAACTAAAGCTCAAACCACAGGGGAAAAACTGCCTTGAAAAATGTAAATTCCTGGCATCCTGTTAAAAAGCGGTTGGAAATAAAGACAATAATGTCTTAGAGGGAACATCACAAAAGACTTTAAAAATTTTCATCCTACTTTCAGATATTAAGTGGAGACAATTTTCAGAAATATTTCTGCTCTTTAAAGCAGAGCAGCTTCATTAAACTTTAAAACCTTTGCAAGCATGAAAATTAATAACTCCTCAGCCCCTCAGCATGGATTCAGGTCTACTTTTTCTTACTATTAGCAAGTTTGCAGGATCAAACTCAGCAATGGGCACACATGAAGGGTGCCAGCTGATCTGGTCTTACCAGCTATTGCCTTTCAGTGGTTTCTCCCATACAATAGCAGTGCTTCTGCATTTTGGCCATGGGTGGTTATGAAAAGCAAAGACCAAAATGTTATTGAAAATCTAAGAGAATAAATTAATGTACTGCATTCTAGTTTTCCAGGTTACAGAAAAAGGTGAATTCAGGGGTGAAATAATCCCTGGCACAGCACATTACACAGCTGATTTCAGGAAAAGGTTGGGGAACCCTCCAAACAAAAGCCCCTGCTGGCAACCCTGTGGACATGGACCTGCTGGAGCGAGTCCAGAGGAGGCCATGAAGGTGATTAGAGGGATGGGACACCTGCCCTGTGAAAGGGAAGGCTGAGAGAGCTGGGGTTGTCCATCCTGCAGAAGAGAAGGCTCTGGGAAACCTTACTGAAGAAAGCCTATAAAAGAGCTGGAGGGGGACTTTTTACAAGGGCATATAGAGGCCCTTGAACAAGAGGCAATGGCTTCAAACTGAAAGAAAGTAGGGTTAGATGGGATATTAGGGAGATTTTCTTCCCTGTGAGGGTGGGCAGGCCCTGGCACAGGTTGCCCAGAGAAGCTGTGGCTGCCCCATCCCTGGAAGAGTCCAAGGAAAGGTCGGATGGGGTTTGGAGCAACCTGGGCTGGTGGAAGGCGTCCCTGCGCATGGCAGGGGATGGCGCTGGGTGACCTTTAAGGTCCCTTCCAACCCAAACCATTCCAGGGTTCTGTGATCTCCGGTGGACGGTGTCAGCAGCCCCACGGCCCCTCCAGTGCTCCCTCTGTGAGAGCCTCACCTCGACTTCCTGGGACTGCATCCGCAGGTCGCAGGGCGGTTTCACGGCGCGGGGCCGGCTGGCGAACCAGTAGGCGACGACGGCGGCGAAGGCGCCGATGCCAACGAGCGCCGTGGCCGGCAGGTTGCGGAAGAACTGGCTGAGGTCATCGAACTCGGGGAGCCGCAGGCTCCGCAGGATCTCCTGAGCCTGCATCTTCTCCGCCAGTGAAACGGCAAACTCTGCAAGGGCCACAAGGATGGGTCAGGTTGGCTCGGGTCAGGCCATGCGATGGGCACGGGCAGCAGCGCGCTCTGCCGTTGGGGAAGGGCAGATCCCGCTGTCCCTGGTCAGCTGTCACAGACACTGCTCTGCTGGGCCACCTGCCAACCCCCTCAACTGGGGAACAACAGCGCAATGGAAGAGAGGAGAAAGCACCCCGGGCAGGGTGAGCAGGAGCAGACAGCTCACCCCCGAAGGACAGCCAGGGACCAGTGCACAGGGGTGATGCAGCTGCAGTTCTCCAGAGCAGAGAGATGCCGTGACAAGTGCCGGGATCCAGCCACATCTGTCCCCTGAGGGCTGCCAGGAGCTCACTCTGTCTTCCCTGAGCAGGACAGGGGCTGCGTGGTGGCCACAGCCCTACAGCGTCATGACACAGCACCAGTGCCAGCCACAGCTCCCATGCAGTGTGACAAAGCCAGGTTGTCTCTGGGTGAAGAACACTGTGCAGACACCCCTCCAAACACAGCTTTCTTCCTCTATGCCACTTTCACATTCCCAGTTTCGAGTTTCCTCAGGATTTACATCAGAGTAAATTACAGGTGATTCAAGCCAAAAAAGTTTTATTTTATCACTTACGTGTTTTTCTGGAAGAAACAAGAAGCCACTGCTGAGTGAGGATAAGGGGGTGATGGGGCATCAGGCTGGGAGCACACCAGCAGAGGGTCCCACCCTGCACCCTGCTGGCTGCTCCACCACGGGGGTGGCCCCAGAAACACCAGGGCATTCCCCGAGAACAGCAGGGCCGGGGGCTCAGCTCCCTGCAGACTGTGGGGCTGCTGCCCCCAGGCCCCTGCGCTGCTGGGCAGGCGTGGAAACCAAAAGCAGAGGAAACCTGTTCCCTTGCCTGTGAGGAGGGATGTGCAGGGAGGATGCAGCGGATGGGACAGGGGCTATGGCAGGGCACGGTGACACTCTGTGTGCAGCTCTGTCCCATCAGCTGCCAGCACTGCTTTGCTGGGAGCACAGTGTGGGTGCGCTGGACTCGTGGGGCAGCACCTGCTCCTGGGAAAGCCAAGGGCAAGCTGCAGGAGGGGCATTGATCCAGGCACCACCACCACAGGTTGCTTTGCTTTAGCCTTTTGCACACACAGAAACAGCCAGCGCAGAGGGGGAGCCAGGCAGGGGCTGCTGCTCCGGGTGCGAGGTCCTGGCTGTCCTCAGGGCACTCCTGCCAGGGTGCCGAGTACACAAGGAGAATTTTAAATAACTCCTGTTTACCGGGATGGTCCAGTGTCGACTCCTCACTGGGGAGTCTCCAGTATCAGCCAGCCCTGTGAGGGATGAGCCAAGCAGGTGCTGCCCAAGGGGAATCCAAGCAGTTAAGGTTTCACACAGCTCTATTTATGACTTTACAGGACTCAAGGTCTTAAAAAAAAAGTTTTTCAGAGTCAGGAACCCAGGCAGCCCCTTTCCTCTTGTCCTCTGGCCTTGCTCCAGCTTATAGAGCTACATGGCTTCACTGCCATGGCAGGGCCAGGACTTCCCACACAGTGACACCACTGACGTTAACACAAACCAGCTTTTTTCCTCCTGGGAGCAGAGTCTGGGCTGTGCTGTCCTAAAGATCAGGGCTACCCTCTCACAGCCTTCTCTCATTTTTGCCAAGCCAGTGCTGGGGCAGGTCAGGCAGCAACTGGGGGGGACACCCCTTGCATGAGGCTCTGGAGGAAGTTTATGAGTTTGCATAAGAAAAAAGCCATAACAAACCATTAACCTCACTCACTGTTGGGCTCCGAAGCAATGGAGGGCAGGCAGCAGGGAGGGTATTCCAGGTTATCCCCATCACTCGGGTCCAATGCCAGCCCAGCATCCCGCAGCCACCTCTGCTCCCCGAGAGCCACTCACCCTGCAAGCCCCCTGGGACCACCACCAGCCCTCCAAGAATGGTTGAGCTCCTCCAATGATCACACCCAGATGATGTTACTGGGCAATACCCGCCCATGATGTCATTTTCTCCTGAGCTTCGAGCATCTTTTCACATCTAATAAAACCCTGACTATGTGGCTGCAATGATGTTGGGGAGAACTGTGAGGGTGGTGAGGCACCAGCACAAGTTCCTCAGAGAAGCTGTGGCTGCCTCACCCCTGGAAGTGTTCAAGGAAAGGCTGGATGGGGCTTGGGGCAACCTGGGCTGGTGGAAGGTGTCCCTGTCCATGGCAGGGGGTGGAACAAGATGAGCTTTAAAGTTCCTTCCATCTCAAACCCTTCAGGGATTCTGTGGACTGAGACAGAGTACTGAGTGCCCCCTCAGTGTCTCTCCACCGCAGACTATGAGGAGCAGCCTGTCAAACACACTTACTACAGAGAGAGGGAGAGCTCAGCAAGGGAGCTATTCATTTACCCATGAATTGGCTGTTTGTGCACAAGCATTTCAGCAAGTCCCACTTAAGACTGTCAGCTCCCAGAAACAGCCTGTCCCACCAAAGGCAGCCACCCAGTTTGCCACGGCTGCTGGTTACACTGAAATCTTGGGAATTACCCTCTCTACATCAGCCTGTAAGCACTGCTCTCTATCTGTGCGTGCAGCCAAGCTGAAAGAGCAGAGCTGGGAAGGTGCCTGTGGGAGCAGCCCTGCCATGGGGGATGCTTGGCCACAGCCAGTGCTGCTGCCCTGCCTGGCTGCAGGCATTGCCTGGGGGGAGCAGGGCTGGGCCTTCACACCTGTCCAGGTACAGGGAAACCACAGGCACCTGGGGCTCACAGCAGCGCCCAAAGGGGAGCCTGGGGCTCACAGCAGCGCCCAAAGGGGAGCCTGGGGCTCACAGCAGCGCCCAAAGGGGAGCCTGGGGCTCACAGCAGCGCCCAAAGGGGCGCCTGGGGCTCACAGCAGCGCCCAAAGGGGCGCCTGGGGCTCACAGCAGCGCCCAAAGGATCACAAGAGTCAGGGCTGCACTGATTTTTGCACTACAGAGCTCACCCAATTTGCCTTTTGCAACAGCTAATCCTGATTTTTGCATTCCAAAGTGATTCATGATGGGCCCACACTTGATTTGCTCAGAGCAGACAAGCTGTCCTGGGCTGGTGGCCAGGAAAGGAGCCCAGGTGCGTTCAGGAGCACTGTACCTGCAGAAGCAGGGGAGGGTGGCCAGGAAAGGGGCCCAGGTGCGTTCAGGAGCACTGTACCTGCAGAAAGAGGGCTCAGGGCTGCCTGGATCACAACCTCCTCCTCCGAGTCAAGACAAGCAGGTGAGAACCTCATGGTCGCATGCCCTGGCAATACATTTCCCATGTGGCCAGGAACACAAATAATAGTAATTAAAACCTGTCAGCAAGGCAGTGTTGTACCCCAGAGTACACCACCAGCAGCCGCTGCCCTCGCCTCGGGCTCAGGATCAGTGGCAGGATGGTCTCCCCAACACCTCCCTGTTTCTGCCACCTTTTTGCCCCATTTCTGCCCCAGTTCTGTCACCTGCAGTGGATCCATCACCCTGCTGCAGTGTATGTTCCCCACAAGCAATGCAGTGGAGCACAGCATCCACGCACATGGAAACACGGGCGTTTCCATTTATTCCAAATGGGACTTCACATTACCACCAGATTTCTAAAGTATTCCCAAGGCAAAGAAAAGAGAAATAAATATGCAAGCAGGGACAGAAGAAAGTGTTTTGGAGGAAGGAAGAAGTGCTGGGGAGCTGCCAGGAGGGAACAGCCACGGGTAAAAGCTGGGGATTTGGAACCTCCCCGCCTGGGTCCGGGATGAGCACACCCACCAGTCTGTGCTCACAGCAATCAGCCCTGGGACGTGGCTTATTTATTTATTTTGGTAACAAATGGCTCTATTGTGCAATTCGGTTTTCATCTTTTCCTGCTGGAAGTGATTCTGTAACTCCAGTCAATGGAGTTATAGTGACATAAGCCAGTGTGGGAACAGCCTCAGACTACTGGCATATGCATAATGCAATTAAAATTTTACCGGTCCTGTGCAGCCATGCAATCACATCCTTCCTACCATTCTGTCAGTGCCTGCTTGGGAAGAACAGCTCCTTCTGGGACACCCATATCCTCCTGCCCCACTTCATTCACAGCAGGGTCGGGAAGAGGCGGGTGATTCATTTGATCTCGGAAAATGGGCAAAGTGTCCCATTACCATCCCCATACTGAAGCCCAAAAAAAGGCTAGTTACATTAGACTTTACAGCACTAAACCAAACCCAAACAGGCAGCTTTCCAGTATGTCTGAGAGGATTAACTCTTTGCAGTGGGGAACTGCAAAGGGCAGCCAGTGCCAGGCAATGGCTCAGGGCCCACGGACCCTCTGCTTCTCCCAGAGCAAACTGGAATATCCCATCAGCCAGGAGCTGCCAGGGATCTGTGTCCTTGGCTACAGCACTGGCTGCTCACTTATTTCACTGAGGAAACGGAATTTACAGGATCTAAAACATCTCAATCCAGAGAGGCAGATTTAGAGGGATTGCACTCCAGTGAAACAGTGTGAGATTTTTGAATTCTTTTCTGCCATTCAGCCCTGCAGACCCCAGACCCTGAGATTTATAGTTGTTTTCCAGAAATGGGTCAGTGACAGAAGACTTGCACGAGGAAGCACCCAGCAGAATTGGGTTGTTCTCCCTACCAACCCTGCAGAGGAAAGCCATGCTCAGCGCCCTGTACAGAGGGTTTAGGGGACTTCGAGACAGGGATCCCAATCACAAATGTCACTACAAGAGAGTCTCCATTTCCAGAGGGAAGGGAGCAGCAGCACTCCCAGGGACACATAGAACTGTTAGTCAGACTGCCTCACTGGAAACCATTTGTTAATTCAAAAGAAAGCTGCTGCATTAATTAACATCTTTATGAAAACATACGCACAGAGGCTGCTACAACTGTGCAGGCAGAGGCATTTGGGGATGTTGTGTATTGCTTGCAGAGCGCCATCATTATTTTTCCTCTTTCCCAAGCTCCATGCAGGTACACAGGGGGACACCAACCCTGGGCAGAGCCATTAAATGCAGTTCAGGTACCTCTGACCTTCTCCAATTTAGCCAGGGAGCTCTTGGGACACCACAGGCTGTGAATTCCTAATCACCGCTGTAATTAAAACCAGAGAGGCGATGCCAAGTCAGCCTTTGCTGTGCAACTCCAGAATTTGGCCTGTGTGGGCACAGGGGATGAGAAGCTGGATGAGCCTTCAGTTCCCATCCTGAGCCAGCCTGGGTTGGGGACAGGCTCAGGTGAGGAGAGGGAACACCGGCTGCTCCACAGGAGGCTGGGCTCACACCTCCATAGCTCTTATGGGAACAAGTGACCTAATGAGATGTCCAACCACAGGCAGTGCTGTGCTTCAGCCACAAATGCAAAGCCCCCAGTCCTCAGTGACTACAGTTCCACTAACTCCATGAGTTATAATTGGGAAGGGAACTGGGGGGGGAGAAGCGAGAAAAAAACCCAAAAAATAACCAGTTTAAGGATAAAATTGCTTTTTTTGGATTATTATGCCAGTGCTCAGCCAATGTAAGAGAGTGTGAGAGGGCATGGATAGCAAACAAAGGAGGAAAGGCACCCAGTGCCTGTGGGGCTGTGGCACTTCTCTGGGGAGAGGACACTAGAGAAGCACCCAGTGAGCAAGAGATGTAATAAAGGCAGCTTATAATTTTAAATTTTAATTTTACTATTGAAGAATGTTCTCCTCCCTTTTCTTTGAGAACCAGACCCTTCCAGTCAGTGAAACTGGCCTTTTGCCAACAAGACTATTAAAGAACAGGGTTTCAGTGGGACATAAGCCTCTCTAGCCCCAATTGCTTTCATGCTGGGGGTCGGTGCCCCACAAACTGGGTGTCTGGGGCACAGGCAGCAGAGGTGGGGCTGCAGATGCCAACAGGGACCATCCCTGTGCCCCTGCCTCCCCACCCACCNAGTGGGGAGAGGACAGGGATGGATGAAAGGGACCAGTTCAGCACCAGGATGTTATTCGTTGTGTGTATATATATAAAAGTGTATATATATATATATAAAAGTGGTGTATATATATATATATAAACGTAGTATCAGCTGTGGTATATACTTGGCCCACTGATGTAAACTGGATTATTCTTTTAGGAGAGGCAGGCAGTTTCATCCACTACAGTGAAATTGCCTCAGAGAAAAGGCTGCTAAAGTATTGGGACCCTCCAGCCTCCACTCCAAGGCCTCCTGCCCACCCCAACGCCAAAGGCAGGGCACAGACAAAGGATGCCAATCTCCAGGCAACCCGGAGGAGCAGCTCTGGCCTCTGCCCCCTCCAGCTCCGGGCTGCTGAGAAATGCATTTGCAAAACACAAGGTCTTCACAAGCATCCACTAAAAAGGGAAAAATGCTAACAAGGAGCTCAATGTCCTGAAAGAGCCCAGTAATTACATGTAAACAGAGGTATTTAAAGTATCTAAAATACCTACAGCATACCAATCCCTTGCCAAGAGAAATTATTCAATAAATAATTCAGTGCTGTGCAGAGATCTTGCTTTAGACACTTGCGATGTTTCAGAAAGCAGAACCCACCCCCCAGCTGGCTGGAAATGCCCCATGCTCAGAGCCAGGCAGGGGCCACACCACCAGCTCATCCTTACCCCTCTGCATCAGGTCCCTACTCATCCACTGATGCCAAATCCTCCTGGAAAACTTCATCCTCCATCCCACACCTCCTCACCCACTCAGCACATCTCACAGATGTGGACCAACCTAAAAATACCCTTCATACCCCTGAGAAGAGCAACGCAGCAGTACTCAGAAGCCACCATGACTCATAGGTACAGGAAAGTCAAGACTGAGATCCTGGTCCAAATCTGCCACTCCTCTGGATAACAAACCATTAGGAAGCCCGTGCAAGCATTTTAAGTTTCCTACCAAAAGGGGAAAGCTCAACATCTCAGAGCTCTGCTTTTCTGAAGTCTATCAGCTGCCTGAAGCACAGTGACAAAAAAACTCCTCTAACTGCTGGAACATCCTTAAAATGCTCCCCAGCATGAGCCAGAGTCATGAGGTTTCACTGACCAGGATAAAATCCTCGGGCTGTGGCTGCAGAGGATGCAGTTCAGATGGCAAAACCCACTATCCCCCTCACCGTATTTATCTCATTCCCCTGGTGCCAGCGTGGCTGCTTCGTGCTCCCCNTATCCGCAATGGAAAAAGGCTTTGCATCCGGGTCAAGCCTCAGATCTGCTGGAGAGGAATAAGGCAAACAAACTTCATGGCAGGGTGGCCAACCATGCTTTCCTGTGACCTCTGGTGACTGTGGGAGTGGGGAGAGGACAGGGATGGATGAAAGGGACCAGTTCAGCACCAGGATGTTATACGTTGTGTGTATATATCTAAAAGTGTATATATATATATATAAAAGTG
>VWZG01001487.1:222783-257949 GCA_013396735.1 Grallaria varia | reverse complement strand
GAAAAATGCTAACAAGGAGCTCAATGTCCTGAAAGAGCCCAGTAATTACATGTAAACAGAGGTATTTAAAGTATCTAAAATACCTACAGCATACCAATCCCTTGCCAAGAGAAATTATTCAATAAATAATTCAGTGCTGTGCAGAGATCTTGCTTTAGACACTTGCGATGTTTCAGAAAGCAGAACCCACCCCCCAGCTGGCTGGAAATGCCCCATGCTCAGAGCCAGGCAGGGGCCACACCACCAGCTCATCCTTACCCCTCTGCATCAGGTCCCTACTCATCCACTGATGCCAAATCCTCCTGGAAAACTTCATCCTCCATCCCACACCTCCTCACCCACTCAGCACATCTCACAGATGTGGACCAACCTAAAAATACCCTTCATACCCCTGAGAAGAGCAACGCAGCAGTACTCAGAAGCCACCATGACTCATAGGTACAGGAAAGTCAAGACTGAGATCCTGGTCCAAATCTGCCACTCCTCTGGATAACAAACCATTAGGAAGCCCGTGCAAGCATTTTAAGTTTCCTACCAAAAGGGGAAAGCTCAACATCTCAGAGCTCTGCTTTTCTGAAGTCTATCAGCTGCCTGAAGCACAGTGACAAAAAAACTCCTCTAACTGCTGGAACATCCTTAAAATGCTCCCCAGCATGAGCCAGAGTCATGAGGTTTCACTGACCAGGATAAAATCCTCGGGCTGTGGCTGCAGAGGATGCAGTTCAGATGGCAAAACCCACATGGGCTATCTTTGCACCCACTATCCCACTCACCGTATTTATCTCATTCCCCTGGTGCCAGCGTGGCTGCTTCGTGCTCCCCCCAAGTGAGCTCAGGCTATTCCTCCAAGCTAAAACAACCAAGCCAGAAGGAAAAGCAAAACCCCAGTGCTGTGGGCTTTTCTGGCTCTTTATTCTCTTGCCTGCAGCTCTATGGAGCCTGCTCACACAACTGTGCCAAAACCAGCACAGGGGCTGCGAGGTTCAGTCTGGGGAAACCACAGCCTGGTCCCTCCCTGGCTGCTTCCTTGGCCTGCAGGCAGCACAGCCCCACGCCAGCATCCCACAGAGGAGTCTAATGCACGAGGGAATCTGCCCCTCATCCTCATGGCAAAGCTCACCGGTGGCAGAGAGCCCTGCCCAGGTTTTCAGGGGCTCATGCTGGAGCACCATGTGCTGCTGGCATTGTCACAGGGGGCTGGATCCTCACCTGCACTGCCCTGCCAGGGCTGGGGCTCAGCTCTGGACACTGCCCACAGAGCCCCTGCAAAGCTCCCCCCTGCACAGTGACCAGCTGTAAACCTCAGCTCTTGCCAAGGAGGTTTGTTACGTTGGGTTTGGGGCTTTTTTATTTATTTATTATTTGGTGACATTGATGGTCGGTTGCCCCATATACTACATGATTCTTGAATGCTCCGTGTCATGCAGCAAACAAGCAGCTTTAAAAATGGCATAAAAATAGTTATCTGGGGCAGAGTACAAAGGGAAGCAGTGAATGGAGAGGGAAAAGGGAGCTGCACCCCTGACAGCTGGCTTGGCAGAGCAGAGATGCCAAAGTGCTCCGCAAAGAGCTTGATGGCTTGTTGCCAGGGAAAGTTTTGATGCCTTCCTTTAAATATTGATCGGATTTAAAGAAGCCTTAGCACTGTCTGTAGAGGCCCAGGTGTGGGGACACACCCTTCAATGTGCCCAGGTGGGATGTACTCCCATCTCCAGCTCATTACTGGGCTCATTTTCAGTCTCTCCCCCAGAACATGCCAGAGCCAGGCCTTCGGTGGCCATTTCAGTGTGCAAAGCCCCTAGCCCAGGGCTGGGTGGAGGAAAGGAGATTTGGGGTGAAAGTTACCACCCCTGCATGCCCAAGGAGGGAAGGAGCAGGTACATGAGCACGCATTGCCCTGGCTGTTGAGGGCTGGCTCTGCTGTCCCCATGGCAGGTCACTGCTAGGCAAGGACAGGTCCCTGCCCTGCCAGCTCCCAGCTCTCCGTGACCATTCACACGCTGCCCTTGGCTGCACCTGCAGGTCATTAGGTGAGACTGGTCACAGTGATGTGGGAGGGCTGAAGGGACAACCCTGGCCCTTCCTGCTCTCCCAGAGTGTGCACATATTGCATAGGTCTGATTCCTGCTGGCTGCTTGCACAGTGGGATGGGGTGACCCCGATCCACACCAGTGCTGGACAGGGCTGTGGAGCTCCCCCTGGGACACATGGCTGTTGGCACAAAACTAACAGACCTGCTGAAGTACCACCAAAAATGGTTAAATTCCAAGCAAAGCCCCACCTGGCATGACCAGATGGCATCCTGGTGCCATGGTAGGGCCATGCCCTCCCTGCATGACTCCCTGACCCACCAGTCACCCACCGCCCCTGCCTGGAGCGCTATGCAGAGGAGCCCACGCAGGCTGGGATGCCCCCCTGCACCCCAGGCCGTGTTTGGACGGCACGGCAAGTCCTGCCAGAGCAAGGAGCTCTCCTGACCCTTCCAGCATTCCCTCCCTGCCTTTCCCAGGCACCAGCACAAACATTTGTGCCCCAGTCCAGGGGTACTGATCCAGCTGCAAACCTTTTCGGGTTCAGTGCTGCTGTTTCTTCTGGCAGCAGTACCAGAATAAAGTGGTGTCTGAATAACACTCTGAGCACCCTGCCCAGCCACTGCATTCAGGCCAGCATGGCAGCCCTGGGAATGCTTCATCCAACGTGACACAGAAACCTAAACAAGCTCATAACAAAAAACCTTCCATGACGCTTAAGACAAGCCACAGTGGCATGCTCAGAGCTAGTCGTGCAGAGGGTAGGGAAGAAGAGGAACGTTCTGTACACCACTTCCCAGCCACGTGTTAGTCCTCATTGTTTCTCCGACAGCTCAGACTGCACCAAAACTCTTACTTGGTCAAACTTCAATTTCATGCTGCCTTCTGCAATATCAACAGTTATGTAGCAAGTGTTCACAGCAGGGCTCAGCGGGCCAGCCTGCAGCTGGCACTGCCTCCAGCCAGGAAGATCCTGGGAATCAGGCCTGCCGCTGTCTGCAGGATGCTGCCCATGCAGTATCACACCACAGATTCTCATTTGCTGATGCAGAAGAGGTAGATGGAGGCCTCCCAGCCCGTGCCATATATAGCTAAGCACTGCCTTTATTATTATAAGGAGCAATTCTCTTTAAGCCAGCCTTACAGCTTGAAGAGCTCCAGTACTTACTGACCTGCCACTGCAGTAAAAGCAGAACTGTATGAACAAGGAGAGGCCTGAAAGGCTCGGCCAGCTCTGTGTCAAACACATGCTCATGAAGACAGTGCCACAACTGTCACACTGGGAACTGAAACTAGAAAATTACATTGAAAACGGGTCTTACAAAAAACAACAGCATTGTCATTAACTACAATAAATACAATTGTATCCCTCACTTACACTAAGCTGGCTGTAATTAGACCAGGTTAATTACCAATCAAGTGCCATGCAAGTTCATAGAAGCACAGAACGGGACCTTAAAGATCAAGCAGTTCCACCTCCCCCACAGCCCGGGCAGGGATGTCCCCACCAGATCCGAGTGCTCAGGGCTCCATCCAGCCTGGCCCTGCAGTTGCAGTGCTTTTCTAGAGGACCCTCTCTGTGAGATGGGAAGGAGCGAGAGGATCCCAGAGGTTAAGTACACCTGGACAGAGCAGTGTTTTATCCAGACCCTGTGCACATGGAATATGACTGCCTGAGCCTGGTCCAGGTTTTATCCCAAAACAAACCAGCAGCCTAAGGCAGCTTTGAAAGTTGTTCAAGGGTTATTTGGCAACCTTGTAGTGCAATCGGGGGCAAGGAAATTAACAGGCAGGTCTTGTGTCAAAACCCCCGAAGGAAAGCAACTCTCCCTTCCCGCTGCAGGTGGGGGACAGCAGTGGGATGGCAGTAGGGGCAGGATGAGCGAGATGCAGCAGCCCTGCCTGCTGCACAGACCTGCTGGCTCCCGCCGTGCCCTCTGCCTGCCTGGGCCCTGCGCCAGCAGCCTCCGGTCATCACCGAAACACGCTGCCTGCAAACAGCCAGAGCTTCGCTAAATCGTCTCTTCTGTGCACGAGAGCATCACCCTGCTTTTAAAGGAACACAATTTTACGTTTCTCTCTTACATGAAGTCAGTAAAACCAGAGTCACCGCTGCAGAAAAAGCCATGGCATTCAGGGCTGCTCTCACTGCTCGGGTAAACAGTCAATAGCCACGTCTGGCTGGTACAGATTTTCCAAGGAGGCCCCACAGCTGCACAGAGCCACCCTGGCAGCTGGATCCAGGGTGCCCACCCAGCTGTACACCTCAGGAGCAGGCAGGGACCCTCCACCCTCGAGGAGACTCTCTAAACTAATGAAAGCATCACCTCCCATCGCCTTCACAACCCCAGCCCAACACAGGATGGGATGCACCAGGGATGGGCATATAATGAACTCAGCCAGCAAGAAACCACGCTGTGTCCAGCATGGGCATTTCATCCTCCAGGGAAGGTGTCCATGTTCTGTCCCAGACACCAGGATGTCCCCCCTGACACCAGGATGTCCCTCCATCAGCAATGGCACCCATCACACCGGCAGGCTCTTCCCATGTGGGTGTAGCACACCCACAGTTCCACGCTTGAGGAAGGTGGGAATGCTCGGCATTGAATTAGGAACCACAGGACTCTGAACGCTTCCAACCAGCCACCGCTGTGCCCCTGGCAAAGGCACAGGGCGCCAGCACCAGGAGTTCCCTCAGGCTCAGACAGACACTGCCAAGAACCTACGCTGATGTCTGGGGACTGAATTTGGTACACTGAAAGCCTGGAGACCAGCAGGGTGTCACAGAATCCCAGAACTGTTTAGGCTGGAAAAGCCCGCTAAGATGATCAAGTCCAACCATTCCCCCAGCATTGGCAGGCCCACCACTAAACCATGTCCCCCGGTGCCACATCTGCACACTTGTTAAATCCCTCCAGGGACGGTGACTCCACCACTGTCCTGGACAGCCTGTTCCAGGGCTGGACAATCCTTTTGGTGAAGAAATTGTTCTTATTATCCAACCTAAACCTCCCCAGCACACCTTGAGTCCACTTCATCTTGTCTCTCCGCTTGTTACTTGGAAGGAGAGACCACCCCTCACCTGGCTACACCCCCCTTTCAGGTAGTTTTGGAGAGATACAGTCCCCTCTGAGCCTACTTGTCCAGGCTGAGCCCCCGCAGCCGCTCCTCAGTCAGGCTGGTGCTCCAGACCCTTCCCCGGCTCCCTGCCCTTCACCTCAGTGTCTGCCTTGGAGCGAGGGGCCCAAAACCCGACGCGGCATTCACGGTCAGCCCCAACTGAACAAGCGCGTGGGGCTCTGCAGAGCTCCTGCTGCGGGGCCAGGAGTGCGGGGGAACGACCCCAAAGGGGCAGCCCCAGCCCCCGTCCCTGCCCGACGAGAGGCGGGGTGCGGGCAGCGCTGCCCCTCCCGGCGGTGCCCGCGGGATGCCCGGCGGTGCCCGGCCCCAGCGCTGTGGGCTGGTAGCCCACGCGGGACCGGCGGGACTGCCGTCCCCAGCGCTGGGGGCTCCAGGCGGAGGGAGCCGGGCAGGGGCTGTTCCCCTGTAAGGCCGTGGGTAAGACCCCAAACAGCGGGGAACTGCCCGAGCCAGCAGCCGGTGCCCCCCGACCCGCGGGCTCNGCCCCCCGCCCCGCGGGCTCTCCCGCCCCCCACCGTGGGACGCGGCCAGCGCAGCCCCCGCAGCGGCGGCCCGGGGGTGCCTGTGCTCGGGGGCTCTNCCGGTTCAGCCCCCGGTCCCGCTCGGTCCCGCTCGGCCCCCGGTCCCCTCGCACTCACCGCCCGCCGGTGCCGGTGCCCGCCGGTGCCGGTGCCCGCCGCGGTCAGCTCATGGCCGGGGCTCTGCCCTGCCGGTCCCCGCACAGAACTGCTGACTCGGGGCCGTCCCGCCCCCTCCCATCTGCGCGCGGCTGAACGAAGTTAAGCTTGGCTAATATCGGCTTAGGCTGTATTAGCGCCGCGGCCGTGCCCGGTAACCCTTGAGGCACTGGAGGCTCCGCATCCCCGCCCTCCAGGCAGGGAAAGCCACCCCCCAGCTCCTCAATACTGCAGCATTTTCGCACAGCTCTGTCATACTGGAGCCTTTACAGGCTCTGGGTGTAAAACTGCAAAGCCTTCCTGCAAATGCTCAATTTAAAATTAAACCCAATTTTTTTTTCTTTTGTGCTTTGGGAAAAGTCATCATAAAAGAAAGTTTATGATATTGAGAAAGTCTGCATTGCCAGTCCTGAGCTGCTGAATGGAAAACTTCATGGGTTGAGTATGGGCAGACAGTGACAGGACATGGCTTCTCCCTGACACAGGGCAGGGTTAGATTAGATGGTAGGAAGAAACCCTGCCTGGGAGGGTGGGCAGGCCCTGGCACAGGGGGCCCAGAGAAGCTGTGGCTGCCCCATCCCTGGAAGTGTCCAAGGCCAGGCCGGACAGGGCTTGGAGCCACCTGGGCTGGTGGAAGGTGTCCCTGTCCGTGGCAGAGGGGTTTGGAACCAGCTTCAAGGTCCCTTCCAGCCCAAAACATTCTGTGATAATTGAGTAGAATAAATATAAGTCATCGGGATCAATAAAACTGTAAGAGAAAAACTATTGCAAACACCATCCTTATTTTGTCACCTCTACTAAAAAAAAAAATAATCAAACCAAGAAAACCCAAAGGAAAACACCACGGCATTTGAGCCCTAAGCAGGTTTTGTTAATTCACACTGATAATAACAAAGCCATAACTTGGTAATTCAGTTGTCCTGGTAAATTATTAATATTTACATTTGAGAACTCTGGCTGAGATGTTTCTTCTAAGTAGAAGAACATTCCTTTCAACTGAAAGCCAACGGTGTCTGGTAGGGCCCAACTCGCCACTTCTGAGCAAAGATAACGCAGGGTGTGCCCCCACCCCGGGCCTCCCGAGAGCCCTCGGTCCATATCACCCCGTTATTTACTGTTCATTGTTTTCTGCTTGATTCCTTCTTAGAACTCTGGCCGTTAGGAAGGCACTTGAGCAGTCCATCCCTCCAGGGGTTGGATATCTGCCTTCATTAACTCTGAAATTATTGTTTTCCTCAACTCTTTTTCTCCCGAAGCTGTGTATAGCCTGGATCTCCACAATCACTTGGCAGAAAAGTGGGGAGCAGAGGGGGGGAGGCTGTCTGAACATTCACTATCACCACACTTCTTAAAGTTTCTGTCTGGCCTGTCCTAAATTGTACTTGTGATGTTGGAGTGCTTAATGGAGAATTCTCAAAGAACAGCTAACACTGATGAATGAAGAGAATACTTAATGAGATTTCAGGCAACCTTGTCGAATATCCCTCCTTTAGCTCGCAAGGGGGGTGTTCTGCAATCAGGCTTAATTCATCAAATTGCCGGGGTAGGGCAGGGAGTACTAGACTGAATGGTCTGCAGGTGCAAATCAACATCACAGTGCTGCTTAATGGGGCCTCAGCAACATTCACCAGCTCAGATTCCTGTCCCTTTGCTCCTTGTGAGCCAGAGCTTGACAGAAACTTTGTAGTCAGGAAAATATTTCAGGTGTGTGGGCAGCCCTGGGCTAGCTGGGTGCTCCAGTACCTGCAGCCCACAGACACAGCACATCTTGATGGAGTGCCCCAAAGGGCCTGAGGCAATACCGATTTTAAATAAATACTGGATTAAAAACAAGTTACTGTGCCACCGAGCTCCTGCTGGTAAGAGTTGGACTTGCCTGTCTCCATTAATCTCACAGTGGGCAGTAATACCCTCAGCAGAGGTGGAGGGATTCAGTAAAACCTGTTTCAGGATAGCCTCTGACCCTTTTACCTCCACCATAAACACCCTGAGCAGTAATTCCCTCTCTCTCGTTTGCTTTCATGGCACACACAGCACACAGACTCAGCCTCTGGAACAGCCATCAGAGAAAGACGCAGGAGAACAAAGCGAGGAGGCTGAACTAGGCTGCCTACCTTAAGGGGAAGAGTCCCCAGCATACACTAAGTAATAATAATACACTGAATAAAAGCTCCCCGCGCCCCGGCATTTTCTGCCAGGTGATTTGCAGGGCAGAGCCATCAGGACAGTGCGTTATGGGAGACAAGCTCCTGGTTTGGGCTCCCAGCTGAGGGAAGCGTGCCGTGCTCCACGGGCGGGGGTTGCTCCGAGGTCCTTTGGAATGGGCGTGCAGGGGGCAGGTGGAGCGTGTTCCCAGATGCTCCTGCAGAGCCGTGGGCTGTGCCCTGGGGCCAGGGGGCTCGTGGGGCTGAGCCCCGAGGTGCCGAGCACCCAGGGCCCAGCCAAGGCAAGAGGAGCCACAAACCCTGAGCTTCCTTTATGGGACAGTCGCACATGGCCCTCCAAAATTCTGAGGATAAGTGAATAAAAACTGCTGCTTTGTCTTTCAGGACATTGCCATAAACCAGAGCAATAGCTTCAGTTATGGAACAGAAATCTGCCAACTGTATCTCCACATTCCTTAAGACCCATCCATGGAAAATCCTGCCTCAAGTAGAAATAAGGAACAGCCACTAATTTAAATAATGTAAGTTGTGTAAGACAGGGGAACTTTAGTGCCTTGTGTTTCTTTTTAGCAGTCTCTTTTTCCCTTCTGTGTCTTTTGGTCGGATATTATGCTTTTATGATTACACAGCGTATATTTTGACCATTTCCAAAGAGCAGCAGGAAAGAAGCATAGGGCACAAATAGAGGATTCATTCAATAATTAGGAACGTCAATAAGAGGCTACCAGGCGAGTGTTTCTGCCTCATCTCCCTCTAGCCCTCAATTTCCTTACACCGCAGGGATGCCAGTGGATGGCAAAGGAACAAAAATAAACCCATGATGATGAATTTACTGCTTATTCATCTCTTCCCAGCTGCCATCCTCCAAACACTTCACAGGCACCCAGGAGCAGAGTCTCGGTGCTGCAGCTGAGCGTGGTGGGCGCAGGGGTGTGCGGGGGCCGTGTCCTGGCCTGCTCCAGGGGGGCCCTTCTGCACCCCGGCACATCAGCAGGGCTGGCACCCACCTACCAGAGACCCCAAAGACCCCAGCCTTATCCCACACCCAGCTCCAGTGCCCCTGACAGCAAGGGCCTGGCACTGTGCTGGAAAATGAGGGAAAGGGGGGGGCTTGGCATCATCTCATGGAGGGTTTTTGAGAAACTGGTGGTTGGGCTGTGATTTGAGATGTCCTTGAATATTCCAAGTTAAATACTTTGCTGCAACGTTCTTGCTCCGGACAGTAACAGCAAGCGGTTACATTGTTTGAATGTTTTTAAACACTCGGTTTATGTTTCAAGATCTTTGTTGTTGCTTCAGGGTTTTTATTTATTTTGTTAACTAAAGCAGCAATTAGGTTATTTGTGTTTTGGTTTCTAGGCAGTTCTCCTTGCTGATTGCACACCCTGGGGCGCCCTGTACCTTTCTGTGCCTGACACTGCTGTAACTTGCTTTTGCTGTCCTGTTTTCACAGGTATTTTCAAGTCCCCACGAAGACGTTTCTGTCCATGCTAAATTTTGCAAACTCCCTCCAAGCCTATCTGCGGCTGCACACAAGCAAATCTTCAGTTCAGAGGTACAGGACATCTTTTTGCTGCCTTCTCTCAGGGCTTCCCCCATCTCCAGCCTCCTTCCCCATCCCTGCTGCAAAACCGCCTTTGAATCCCTTCTCCGGGTGTTTTAAGCTCCAAGGCCCTGGAGCAAGATTCCAAAGGGTTAAGTGGGGGAGGCTCCCAGACAGCTCATTCTTCAGTCTCAATGACCCAGAGCTTTTGCCTTTTCAAACGTATTTAACCAAATCAGTGAATAGAGGATATGCAAATGGCCTTTCCGAAAGGAAACACAGCCCTGAATTGTTGTTGGCAGGTCAGAGCATCGCACCACCCTCGGCAGCCTCTCAGCTGCGGGGGATGCGGGGCCGAGGAGGCGGCACAAAAAACCCTTTTCAGGCAGAATAAAACCAGGACTCGGCTCTTCCCAGGGCTGGAGGGAGGGGGTCCCTGGGGATGGCTCCCCGCGCCCCTCCAAAGCCCGGCTGCTTCCCTGCGAGGGTGGGCAGGCCCTGGCACAGGTGCCCAGGGATGCTGCGGCTGCCCCTGGAGCCCTGGGAGTGCCCAAGGCCAGGCTGGACGGGCCTGGAGCAGCCTGGGACAGTGGAAGGTGTCTCTTCTCAGCGGAGGCATGAACGGAGTGTGCGAGGGACACGAAGCAAACAAAGGCTCCAGGGACATCGGGGCACTGGCGCAGCTTGGGTGACCTTCCACAGCCTGGCGCTCACAGGCTGCTCTTGGCTCCAGGGGGTTATCTGAACATTTTGCAAATGAAAAGGTAATTCTGAATTAGATCACCTGGAGTTATGGAGAATTGGTTTACCTGAAACGGAGCTGTATTTGAGATACTAAAAAAAGTATATTTAACATTTCAAAGGAGATTCTAATATACTTGTCTTTTTTTCTCCATCATTTCAAAGAATCTTGAAACAAACTCTAAATAATGTTCTCTCCACTTTTTATACCTAAATACTGTTCTCTGCAGAAAAGACATTTAAATCTGCATCATTCACATCTTCTGTCAATTCGGTGCAAGCTTGGCTTAGATCGCTTCCAGCTCACTTCAATCAACAGCAGAATGATTGGCTCTTTTTCTAGATACTTTCTCCAAGAGGAAAAAAAAAAAAGTAAATTAAATCAGTTTAGCAATCTCAGCGCTCGTTCCTGTGCTGACCAGCTCCTACTTGCCCTTGGAGATAAAACTGGAAAAAAAAAAAAGAAGAATCCCAGCTTAGCAAATCCCTCTGTGCTTCCCCTGCTGTGGCTTGTGGTGGGGCCCCCTCGCAGTGGCTGGGACACCTCAGGTGCTGTCCCAGAGCCCCCCCCTGTCCCCATCGCAGCCCACGGGTGGGCACAGCCGGGGGGGCTCCGCCTCGGGCACGGGGGCAGCCCAGCCGCCGTTGCGGAGGGAGGGGCGGCCCAGGAGCGCTCCTGGCAGCCCCTTTGGTTCCGGCCCCCAGCGCGCAGAGGGGCTGGCCCGGGAAGGAGGGCTCTGCCGCTGGGCGGGCAGTGACAGCTCAAGCAGCAGCCCAAAGGGAGCCCCGCTGCCCCCTGCCCCCGTCCGTGCCCTTCCCAAAGGTCAAAGCTGCCAGGCTGAGGAGAGGGCACGACTCCAGGCACAGACAGGACAGGGGCAGAGGTCTGCCACGTGGGAAACTGTCCCACAGAGCAGGCTGTGCTACGGTCTGGGGGGAAAATACCAGGGAAAAACAAATAGGTTGGCCGAGATGTCACGTTGGCATCCAAATCAGCAGGATCTGGATTAGTCATAAGCAAATCTGAGCAGTGACTTGGAAGATTTTGAAGATAAGGTTTCCAGAACAACTTTCCCAAATGAAAGTATGTTTACAGCAGGGAGAGACTCACTTCTGTGGAAGGGCCAGCTGAGGTGACACCACACATCAGGTCCCTGCCTGCACAACACTTCTGTTCCTGGGCCCAAAGATGAATCTCAGAAATCACAGAATCATAGAACTCATTATGGTTGGAAAAGCCCATGAAGATCATAGAGTCCAACTGTTAATCCAGCACTGCCAAACCCACCACTGACCCATGTCCCCAAGTGCCACATCTGCCCCTCTTTTGAACATTTCCAGGGATGGCAACTCCAGTAACCTGTTCCAAAGCCTGACCACCCCTTCCATGAAGAAGTTTTTCCTAATACCCACCCTAGGCCTCCTTTGGCACAGAGAAGTCCATTGCAGTGGCTGTGATCAGGCTGATAGCTGTGAAGGTTCTGTCCTTCACCTGTGCTCAAAGCACAGCCCCAGGTGTCCAAGTGGAACATCCAAGTGTCCATTCCCAGGTGTGGGACTGGTGTTCCCCACCTTCCTGTCATCACCAAAACCCTCAGCAGGGAGGGCAGTGAAGGCTTTCTTGGAATCTGGCCACTAGAAATGGGCTTTCACAGGTCCTTTGCCACAGGTGACAGCAGACAGAAGACCCTTTACTGGGGTGGTTGTTTTTCCAAGTAACTCAACATTTGGAATTGCTGCTCCTGGGCCATGTAACATACTTGACCTCAGCGAGAAAAGCCACCCAAAAAGCCCCAGGTACCCCTGGAGCCCCCAGGGCACCAACTGCTCCCGCAGTGATTTTGCAGGGCTGCTGTGCAGGGCTGACGTGGAAACTCCTCGCGCGCACAGTTCACGTGTGGCGTTTCTGAGATTGTATCTCCTCCACCACAGCAGCTTCATGAGCAAATGGAAATGTGAGCCACAGCCTTGCCACACCGTGGCACACAGCTCTAAATAGAAAGGCTCTTCCTCCCTCAGCTGGGGTTTTCCTAGTGAAATGGTGATTTCCACTGGATGATGCACTTTTTTTTTTGACAAGTGACACTTTCTTCATGTGGTAGAGAAAGAATGACTTGGACAAGGCGGTTGGATTTCTCTTCTTCCCATGTTTCTGAGAATGGAATATCCCTGACAGCACAGAAGACAGAAAAGCCCCTTGTGTGGCTGACGGGGGAGTTTGAGGGACAGTGAGCACCAGTTTGTGGTTTGTGTGGGAATCACTGTGGGGTCTTTCCTAAACCTTGCCACAGACTCAGCCCTTGTCAAGCAGGGCCTGCATTTTTGGACCATCTGCTCCACACTGAGCTCCAAGGCATGAGCGAAGGGTGGGGAAGCCTTCCTGCAGCGGGGGACTGGGGACCCGCTCACCGGGGGCTGAACTAGCCCTGCGGGTTTGAAACTCTGCCCTGACTAAAAATCTCTGCTCATCTCAGTGTCTTACTCTTTCTCACCACCAGCCACCATGTTTGCCATAGCCCAGCCTGCAGCAGAATGGTAAAATATTTATAATTTTACCTATATACAGAGCATAAGGGAGAAGCAGAGTGAGGCAAAGCCTCCAGTCCCCTCCCTCGCCTGCTGCCCACCAGCCTCAGGTCACCTTGGAGGCTCCATGACAATGTTTACAGTGCAAGGGGGATTCGACACAGTAAATGGCTTGTAGTCATAAGTCCTGGTGGCACACAACAGCAATCAATCCGAGCCCAGCAAAATATTTACCTGTCACACTGTACGGTATCACCACTCAGTTCCTTGGAGTTGCCAAAGAGGATTTGCAAATACTCTGAATCAGCATGGCTGGGAAGAAAAGCCCCGAAGAGCCACGTGTGGCTCACAGCAAACTGCAGGAGAGGGGGGAAAGGAACATGGGGGCTCCCACTGGGGAGTCATGGGGTTTACAGATACACTTCAAGCACATTTATCTGTCTTTTATAGGCACATGCTCTCTGTTACACCTTTCTTCGCTGCATTTGATGGTTTCACAGGTGTCTGGGTTCCTGAGCTCTGCAAGCCCTCCTGTTCCAAAGGGAGAAGAGTAGAAACAATGAGCAGTTTGGACACCGGTACCTCCTCCAGAGGGGACAAGGCTGAGCTGCAGGAGCAGAGCACTGCGGTGGCCCTGCTCTGAGCTGTCCCTGCTCCTGGCACCTGCAGCCCTGCAGGGACAGCAGCAGGGACAGATGGGCCCCCCGTGCCAAGGACCTGCAGGGCTTTGGCTTTGCACAGTAGCACAAGAGACAGAAATAGCAGTGATGGAAAAAACCTCATTACTTGTATTGACCCATCCCTGAAGAATGTGCGCAGAGCACTCAACAATAAAAAAATGTATTAATAGATGTTTTTCTTTCCTGTTCATTTCTGATCAGAAAGAGGGTGATTAGATTATTTTGTTTGGGTCTGTATGAAGAAATAATCTAGCAAGTCAAGAAAAAGACGGCGAGAAAAGAGCTGCCCTGGATGCCCGTGCACCCATCAAGAGGTAACTCGCATTACCCACCATCTCTTCTTCATCCCACTCAGACTTGTCTCCAGTTCCCTACAACATATCCACCTGCCGGCTGCTGTGCAGTGATGAAGAAGGAAGATGCTGGTATTTCTCTGAAAGAACTCTCAGAAATGTACTCACAGTCAAAGGTTTGAGCCCTCTGGTGGTCTGCAGCATTTGGTGACATCAAACCAACACCAATTATACCCTCCCTGATGTAATGCTGTATTTCTTTCTTCCTGGCTCACTCCCAAGTCAGCTTTCCTATTTCTGTGGGTATTCAGTTAATTCAGTATACCATCTGTCTTCAAACCTTCTCTCCTCTTTTTATTACTTGAATATATTTGTAACATCCATAGTAGCATGGAAACAAGAATCACATAAATGTCTAGATTAGTCCAGAGCAGCAGAGAAAAATTGCTGTGTGCTGTGAGGGAGAAGGGAAATCCAAATACATCTACTCCTTCCTTTTGATGATATCTACTAACTGTTCAAGTGGAGCGGCAATAGAGGGATGAAGAATAAAAGCAACTAAATATACCTCATCAAATACCCTGTGCTTTGCCTCTTGTACAGCAGCCAGCACTCCACAGGCTGGGCTGAGCAGCCTTGGGCATCTGCTCTGCTGTGTCCACAAAGCACAGCAGGAAACGTGTCTTATCCAGAGCCCTGAACTGGCACCCCCAAGGACTCCTGTGCCACAGCATGAGAGCCAGGCTCAGGAGTGGCACTGTACAAGACTACTGTGACCCCGGATGAACTCCCTGCTCCCTTTCCAAACATGCACTGAGAAATATTAGGAGCACACTGGTGCTGGTGGGAAGGGACATTGATGGCAGAATTCCCTTCTTGTGCCTCCACAGATGGGTGCAGGTGCCCACCAGGGCTCCAGCTGCTGCCAGGAGGCAAGAAAACAAAGCCTCCCCTTCCTCACTGTGAGGCAGGACTGACAGGGTGGGTGGGTGGCTCAGGGCTGCAGCCACATGAAAGAGAAGAGCAGAAAAGTTGGAAATCCCAGAGATTCAAATGGTAAAGTGAAGGTACTTTTTGTACTGCTTCAACCAAACCAACATGCAAATCCCTGGGGTAACTTGTTTGTGTTTTGTTTACTATATCACTCTCTGCACCCATCAGACCATCCAAGACTCCACATTAGGAAATAATTAGCTTTGTCTTACAGTGATTTCTACCATTATTTCATTGAGGGGAATATTATAGACCTGTTCTCAATTTGTTAAAACCTTTCTAGTGATGTCAGAAATTAATTCAAATTAAAGAAGAACGCTGCCCTGGACTGTAGTGGCCAAGGAACTCCTTGGTCAGTAAATCAGCACAGCCACAGTGACTTCTTTGCAGTGCAGAGTGGTGTCTGATGGGATGGGGCCACCAGAAAAGCAGAACCAGGCACGAGGACAACAACCACTGCTCGAGGGCTTAACAGGGCCATGCTGCCAGGTCAGGCAGACCCATCAGCTCTCCAGTGGGATCCACCTCCCAGAGGTGACCTGTGTTGACACACATCTTGGCTGCTGCTGAAAGTGTCATTGCAAAAGGCAGTAACAGCACTTCGGTCTTTCAAGGGCACCTATTCTCGTAGACAAAAATATTGGGCTAAAGTCATGTCCATGACCAGACAAAGTGAGAATAGCATTAAGTGAAGCTCTGAGCCAGAGCCATACCTGGACAGACACTTGGGGGGATGGCTAGATGTGCAAGGGAGAGTAGCTTGGACAGAACAGAGCCACACTGGGATGTGAAGAGCAGGAATCAATACCACAGCGAGAGCCTGAGGGCAGGAGCTCACACAGGAGACCTGTTCCCAGTGGGTCCTGCTCTCCCTCCTGCTATCATAAACAAGCCTGGAAGGTGGTTCAGAGCAGTCCTTGGGGCCCAAAATATTGTAACAAACACTTGGCCACAGCCTCTCAGCCAAGTCCTCTTTTCTGCTTTGCCTGTGTAATTCCCTCTGGGCCATATTTCACTGCCCGAGTTTCACTACAGTTCTAAAGCAGCTGATTCAAGCTGCTGATATAAGCAGCTCTAAGGCCACTGCCTTTAATGGGAGCCACCAGGATATTATCAGAGGCAAAATTCAGGCCAGCAATATTACATTCCTTATGCTTCTTTTTTCTTCAGTGTGAAACATCAAAAATTGCAAGTAGACATGAACATAAATAATTACAATGTTTTCTGTTACCAACACTCCCCTTCAGAGTATTTACCTAATGATGCTAAGATGCTGTGTTTTAAAATCATTCCCCCCTTTGTACTTCTTCCCCTTGGAAGTCTGCCTGTTTAGAGAGAAGCTCTTTGACAGATAAAGGGGGAAATAGCACAGACATTGAACATTACCTTTCCTTAGGAAAGACACTTCACACAGATTCAAAGGACTCGATTTCAAATTGGGACAGCAGATCAATGCAAACCGAACCTTTAAATACCTTACAGAGATCCTCCTATTTCGGATTTGCAAGAATTTCCTAACGCAGACACGCTTGGAATCGTCACCGCCTGCCCACGAAACAATGGGCTCGAGCATCGCGCCCTGCCCGCAGCGCTCCGGGCGCGCTGCCCCATTTCACGCAGCCCTACCCACGGAGCGCCCCCGCAAACGTGCCGGAGACAGACCCACCGAACAACCCGGCGGGGCGATTTCACGGGAATTATGTAACGCGCCGCCCTGAGCGGCCCGCCGCGCTGCCATAGCGGGCTGTGCATCGCAGGCGTCCCGCACAGCATCCCCGCACAGCACAGCGTCCCCGCCCGCGTTCTGCACAGCATCCCTGCACAGCATCCCCGCACAGCGTCCCCGCCCGCGTTCTGCACAGCATCCCTGCACAGCATCTCCGCAAAGCACCCCCGCCCGCGTCCGGCACAGCATCCCGCACAGCATCCCCGCACAGCGTCCCCGCCCGCGTTCTGCACAGCATCCCTGCACAGCATCCCCGCACAGCGTCCCCGCCCGCGTTCTGCACAGCATCCCGCACAGCATCCCTGCGCAGCATCCCCGCCCGCGTTCCGCACAGCACAGCATCCCCGCCCGGGCGCTGGGAATGAGCGCCCTTCCCCGCGGAGCAGGGCGGGCCCGTGCGGTGTCCCCGGGCGGCGCGGGGAGGGGACAGTGCGACACTCACCCAGCAGCAGGCAGCCCGAGCCCGCGGGGCCCAGGAGCGGGGCGAGCATCCCTGCGGCGCGGCCCCCGCGCCCCGCTCCGCGCACTGCGGCGCGCACTGCGCACCCCGCCGGGCCCCGCGCGCTCCCCGGCGGAGGGCGGTGTTTTTTGCAGCCCTCCTCCTCTCCCCATCCCTGCCGAGCGCTCCGGATCCCTCTTAAAAGGGGCGATGCTGCCGGCGCTGCTCAAAGCATCCCTGTCCCCTGGGAGCCGAGGGGCAGAAACTTACTGTCTCGTGGCTGTGATTTTCGCCTTCGGCCGACGAAATTGCTGCTGACCGGTGCCCTGCCCAGCAGCGGTACTAAAGACCATCAGAGACGCTGAAACACACACATTTTCATCAGCAGAGGCGGCTCGGCATTGGTTCTAGATGTCTCACCATTATACACTCAGTGGCTACTTAAAAAAACCCAACAACAACAAAAACCATCCAAGAAAACCCAGGCAAACTGTGCACGTGATACTAAATAGATGGGGAGAAGAGTAAATTCGTGTTGTTGGCAATTCCCTCTTTCCCTGAAGCTGGTTGTAGAAAAACTAATCTCCAAGTCCACGGTACATCAAGGGCTTTGCAGAAAAAGACTTTAAAAGGGCTGTACCAGTGGTGAGAGCATGTCTTGCATCCCTCTGACAGTCTCAGTGCCAGTGGGGTAAACAGGACAGGAGTGCCAAGGGGTAGAAGAGACTGTCTTTTTATTCAGCCTTTTGAGTGAGTAACATGGCAGGTCTGCACAGCAGGCAGAAGTGCCTGCTCCAAGCTGTGATGTGCAGCTGTTTAACTCTTTGTGAACATGGCCAAGATATACCAATAAAAATTCCCTGCTCGTACCAGAAATTAGCACTAGTTTGGGTACAATTACAGCTGTGCAGGGCACATATTTCCTTTGGAGATAAAAACTTTTGGTTTTCTTAAAGGTGAGGATGAAACAGATGGAAATGAAGAATTTCCTTTCCATGGCAAACATTTTTCACCATGTAGTTTCCTTCCGAGTCAACATGAGGACTTAAACTTTCCCGTGTATAGCAGGTCAGCAGCTAATTAAACCTGATGCAATTTGTGTTGGGGTCTCCACTGAACATTCCTGAGACCTGTCAGAAAATTGCCACATCCATTTTATTCAAGGGCTGTTTGGCTTCCAAAAATCCATGGTCTCAAGGCAGAGAACCATCATCAAGCACACAAACAAGTGAGCTGGGAACCAAAGAGGACTGGATATGGTTCTTCAGTCTGCAGTTCTCACAGTAAATGCCTCTAAAGCAATTTGGACTTCAGCTACACCTCCAGGTGTCATGAAGTCAAATATAACAGCTATAAATTAGGACCTCGGAAAATAATAGCTATGGCAATCTATTTTAGGTAAGAGTAAAATAGATTATTAAATACTTCACAATCTATTTTATTTAAGAGCATCTGTAGCCTATTCCTAAAGCCTTCTCTTCCTTGAGAAACAGTTTCTACATCAGTTTTTACTTCCCTCCCTGCAGTGAATTTTGTGTTGCAAGGCTGTTAGCCTGCCTCATCTTCAGCAGGCTGCCCAGGTCCTACAGTTGCTGTGTCTAAGAAGGCCAGTCTTCTCCCTGAAACCCCAGTTTCATTTACTGAGCCCTGCTTCTGGGGTCCTTAAAGCCCCTGCTAGCTAGAAATGATGATACCAAAGCTGATACAACAAAACAAGTTGCCCTAGGATAGAGGCCAGGTTGGACTGGGCTCTGGGCAGCCTGTTCTAGTTGAAGGTGTCCCTGCTCATAGCAGAAGGGTTGTACTAGATGGTCTTTAAAGGCCCCTTCCAACCCAAACCACTCTATCACTCAGGATCTCTTGATCTTTCAAGAGATGGATCTTTATAAATAACACTTCCTTAGGGAAGTTGTGGGACCAATAGAAACCGGTTGGAGAGCCCCAGCTCCCAGAGCTCCACTAAATAGGTTTACAGCCAACAGGTTTGCACGCACAATTGCACAATGAGCCCTGAAGACACCTTTCCTTCCTCTGACATAGGAGTGAAGATCATTGACACAACAAATGCCAGCCGGACCTCCATGCCCTTTCTCCAGGGAACCACAAGGTGTCTGCCTCTGCTCTGCAAAGCAGAGCTTTCCTGACCTCAGCATCTCCTGCAGCAGCTCCTCCAAGCTCGATGCAGATTCAAAGAAAGACAAGGGACTTCCTGTGTTTCACCACGAACTTCCTGCCTCTCTGCATAGTTCTCATAAACCTTTCTCCGATTCCTGACTTTAAAACCTCTGCTCTCTTTCTGCTTCTCTGTGCACTACTTGGCCCAACTGACTATCAAAAGGCCCACCTACTGCTTTCTGAAGTTGTCCACAGCTCAGAAGCAGCCAGTTTCAGTTTCTGGCACAACAGTAATGGAGATTGTGCCTTTGGAAGTGTCACAGTGACACACACCTGTCATCATGATGCTGAAATTTTCCATGGTAAGAAATCACCAGAATCTTCTGATTCGCAGAAGTGCCCCAAACCGCTGCCACACCACAGAGCTCGCTCTTCTGCAGAGGACAAACCTTCAGCCACCAAGAAATGTAATCCACAGATCAGCAGTGATCTTCCTAATAATCAGGGCAGAGAACAACAGCAGAAAAAACTGGCCAAGGAGTCGGAGCTCATACCTCTCTAAACTATGTTAAGTTTTCCAACTCATCCCACAACCTGTTACTGCCAGAACCCTCCTTTTCTGTGCATCACAGCCTGGGCTGGGTTACAGAGAACATGCACTGTAGCCCTTGCAGTGAATACACAAGTCCAAAGTGACTCCTACTTGCTCTCACAATTAGAGACAGTACAATTAGCCTGGCATGGAAGAAATTGGTTTATTTCTTGCTTGAATGCACTTCTGTGTCTATTTAGTAGTTCAATATGATCTGTTTGTCCCAAGTAACAGTAATATGAAAACCCTTCAGAAGTGTTCCATTCTCTGAAATATTTTAAAAAAACATATGCAATATATTTCAAGCTGTGGCTTGCCCAATTTTTATTTCAGATTTTTCAGTCTCTCCTCATTCGCAACCAGCTGGTAAATAGTTACTATGGCAGCACCTAATGCAGAGTGACTCAGCACTCCCCCACGTTTCAGTAGCAGCTCTGTCTGCCCTTCTGGTTTCTTACAATGATAACCTTGTCTCCTATTTATCATTCCCCTGCAGAATTATGAGGTTTAATAGATAATTCTTCATTTGTGAAATTCAGCATTTATTGATGGAATCAATGCAAGAATCCGCTAAATAAAACCCATACCTATTCAGGATGCTATTTCAGCTTTCCTTTTGGTTGATTACAACAATGTTTGAACTGTTTCCATCATCTCAGTGTTTCTTTGGAGCTTTATATTCCCCATTTCCAGGTGAGATCATCTCATATCAAATGGCAAAAAGCCCAGCTCCAAAATATCCTGTTCTGTTTGATTATGAGAGGAAGCTTCCCTTCCCTTTGTTATGGTTCAAAGCTCCTTGATTTCTGTCTCTCTACCTTTCTGTACCTGGGCAGGAACACTTTTTTATTGACCTGGCTTTGAAGGCTGTATTTACAGCTTGAGTTTTCTTTACCCTTTCTCTGCATTTCAGTTCAACCCAGAGGTGACTGGTCGCCCAGTTCTCAGTGTTAATAGTACCAGAGGGAAGCCACAGACCGTTATGCCCGTACCTTAAAGCAAGTTGTGGAGAACAGGAATCCCAGACTGGTTTGAGTTGGAAGGGACCTTAAAGCCCACCCAGCGCCACCCCCTGCCATGGGCAGGGACACCTTCCACCAGCCCAGGTGGCTCCAAGCCCCGTCCAGCCTGGCATTGGACACTTCCAGGGATGGGGCAGCCACAGCTGCTCTGGGCACCCTGTGCCAGGGCCTGCCCACCCTCCCAGGGAAGAATTTCTTCCTGATATCCAACCTAAACCTGCTCTCCCTTCTTCAGAAGCCTGGGGAACACCAGTCATCACAGTGGTCAACAGCTTGATGTCTGGGTGGAGACCAATTCTGAGTGTGACCATCCAGCCAATTGTTCAAGTCTAAGAGCACGAAAAGGTTTTGGCAAGTTATCAGCTTAGAAATAAGTCTTTTGATAAGAGTGAAACTTGCAAAGCCTGTGGTTTCCCATCTGAGGGCTGGATTTCCCCAGAGCTAAAAGGGTGTGAACTCTCTCATCATGGCTTTTCCTGCAGCTGAAGTCATTGTTTTATCTGTATTATGACACTGTGGAAGAAAGCAAGTCTAAAGTGGCTGGCTGGGAATCTCAGCTGAGTTCATATCTTAATTTTAACTTGTTAAAGTTTTAGCTGACAGATTCATGACAAACAATATAACAAATGTAAGTGGGCAGAGTTAAGGTACTTTTCCAGTGCAATTCCCGAACATTAAGATAGTCCTTTTTTGTACCTGGAACGCAGACACACACCTGGGGAGGAGTCACCGCCTGTTCCGTGGAGCCCCGCGGCTGTCTCACCTCGCCCTCGGCTGTTGGAGCCCTGCCAGCGCTGGCCCGGCCCGGGATGTCCCTGCCAGGGCTGAGCCCCCGCCCGGGGCTTGCCCGAGCCGGGGAAGGAGGTGCCGGCCGGTCCTGCAGCACCACGGACAGCGGCGCACGGCAATTAGCGCCGGTAATTAGCGAGCCCCTTCCTCGGCCCGTTGAGTCCCCGGCGGCTGCGATGGGCTCCCTCCTGCCTTCCGTGCTACCACCGAGGGCAGAGGTGGCAGCACCCATGGAGGTGTTACCCAGGAGCTGCAGCTTCTGCTTCAGCATCAACCTCTTCTTTTGCCACCTTAGTTTTTTCTGCCTGTGGAAGAGAAGATAATTAAATCCATCCTGCGCTTGGGACCACAGAATCTTCCAAGCTGGTAAAGGCCCACCACTAACCACAGCCCCAGGTGCCACATCCACACATCCTTGAAATGCCTGCAGGACACAGTCCATGGAATTCCAGCACTGCCAAGCAGGACAGGCCTCTGGGTGGCAACGGGGAGACCCCAGGCCAGCAGGGGGTCACCCAGGTGGGGCCAGGTAGAGTCAAGGTCAGGAAGTCCATCCACAGGTCAGGGCTCCAGTCACAGAACATGCAGAGTTGGAAGGGACCCCCAAGGCACATCAAGTCCAACCCTCAGCCCTGCCCAGGACACCCCAAAAGACACACCCTGTGCTCCAGAGGATCATCCAAATGCTCCCTGAGCTCCAGCAGCCTTGGGCCATGACCAGCACTGACGTGACTGCCACTGAGCTGCAGAACTGCCCTCCTGGGACTGGCCTTAAATGATCATCTCCTGTGCCCAGGGCAGGGGGTGGGCAAGAGCCCAGGTGAGGCTGCTCAGGACCATCAAAGCCTGTTAGAGCCCTCAGGACTGAAAAACTTTGTGCTTCAAGAGCTGTCTCCTAATGTCTGACCCCAGATACCTGGCATAAGGAAAGCCTCAGGTGATTCTGTAATAATACTAATTAACTGTCTTTTATCCCTTAAGCTGTCATAGTAAATACATTTCATTTAGCAAATGCGTATGTACATACACACACAAATTTTAATTCTTGGACTCTGAAGCAATTTACCAAGTGCAGATTTTTATATGTCTCATTAATTTAATAAAATTTCACCTAAGCATGACTGTTAGTTGAGATCAATGACTTTAGCACCAAAAACCTTCCTGGTTAAAAGGAAAAGACTAGAGACAAAACCTCTGCTTAACTATTCACAGGAAAAATTAATTGAGTGTCTGTGAAACAAACTAGGAAACCCAGAATATTTCATGTTGGGGATACAAAAATACCAATAGGCATTACGGTAGAAATGGTATAATGACCTGGTTTGTTCTTTTGGTTTCTGTTTACACCTATTCATCACCATGAACTCTCTGAACTGTTTCTGGCTGCGTTACCCGAGGAGAGCATGGGTGCCACTGCTGCTCTGCTCTGCCCCAGTCAGAGGTTCTGGCTGTGAAAACAAAGCAAAAAGAGACTCTTTTGAGAAAAAAACAAATCCCAGACCCACTTTTCCTATGTTACAATATGAAAGGAGAAAACAAGTAGTTCTATTATGGTTGTTATGGAACAAATTAAGGTATCAGAGTTGGACAGAAGTAATTTAATCCCATAACCCTTCATGCCAGCTATGCTGAAATCACATAAAGCAAATAAGTGATATTCAGCTCAACCCCTCCTGGTTTAGAGGACGTATTCACAGCTCAAATCCAAGGGGATCCTGACAACAAAGAGCACAAGCTCTGGTCACGCTTCTGTTGTGGTCAGAACAGCTCAATGCTGTTGAAGGGAATTATGTTGGACCTCCATCAGGCTGGAATTAAAGCTTCAGCCCCTAAATATAAATACAAATATACACTATAATGACCTTTGTGCTTTCATTAGACAGAAGCTCTTCTATTTGGATTTGGATAATGAACAAATACAGGTATTGTGTTCATCTTGGGGCTCATGAGACACCTCTCAGGTAAGTAAAGGACAAAGCCAGTACCTGAGCACATATGAAAACTCAGAATTCCTCAACTTTTGATGAAGTTTTAAATGATAACTTCTGTATATTTAGTAATTCTGACACAGGTTTTGGCTGGAGGATTCACCAGAATACGATGGTTTCTATCGTGTCTGTCTAACTCCCTCTGCCTCGCTTCCCCTTCAGCTGCAGCCTGTGGGTGAACGTCAGGAGGCCACTGAGTGGGAGGCTGGTGCTGACCTGGGTGTGCCAGTGCTGGCTGGGCACTGGGCAGTGGCTGCAAAGCTCCAGACTCTTCACTGAGCCAGAGAAGTATTTAAAAAGCATCGGAGCTCTTTCGAGCTGTAAATGCTCCGATAAAGCGCTCTGCTTCCCCAGCCCGTGTGAGGAGACAGCTGTCCTCGGGGCCAAGTTCTGCCACTGATCCCCGATGTGACCGTGGCAGTGGCAGCAGGCTGGCAGAGCAGGGCTCTGAGCTTCCTGCCCGGGTTGCTCCTGCAGCAATCCCTGTTGGAGCTCTGCTTTTGAGGAAGATGCCATCTGCTGTCAGGAGCTCATTCAGACAACTGGGGCAGAGTCAACTCCAGCGAAAGCATCAGAAGGCAAAGAGCTGCAGAAACTGCCCCACTGAGAGTGCAGGCTGAAATGCTTTTTGTATGCCTTCTCATTACTACCTGTCATCTCATACATTTACTCTTGATTTTCTGTACTTAGCTTGTACTCAAGTAGGGCATCTTTTAAACAAGCATTTCCACTGCAGACAAGAAGCTCTTTAAGGTGGTCTGTCAGGGCTTTTGGTGACATTTGCCTTCTTGCCATGATCAGCTGCCAGCTGCCTGTTGGTTTAATTAAAGGATAGAATTGATAAATCATTGAATTTTTATAATAATACTAAGGTTAAGAATTTAGAAAACTGTTAAAAAACACCCCACAAAAAACCAAACTGTAAAAAGGTATGAGAGGTATGAATACCAGAGCTGAACCTGAACATGGCAGGTACCACAGAAGTGCTGTAGAAGCATCAGCACCAAGATTGTTCCATATGGAAAACTCAGCTGAGCAGGGTAACAGCAGAAGTAGCTGTGAAATAGGTTTTTTATTAATATTTTTAATTAAAGAGTATTTCTTGCAAGGGAGTGAAATACACTGTATGAAACGGATGTAATGGAAACAAGTCCTAGTTGGAATGAATGTATGAAGAGGGCATAAATAAAATAAAGTGATAAGAGGTTAGGATCACTTCAGTGAAAGGGAAAAACCATTGCATAAAACAATTAATTACTCATAAGGGCATGTTTCAGCATTTAAAACCAGAATTAACAGTAGCAAAGACCTGCATTGCTTAATATCCTCTGGCAAAGGAGGTGGATGTAATGTAGGAGAGCGTGGAGCGAAGCCAAGTATGAAGTGCAGTGGGATCTCGCAACGATGAGTGACTGGGCAAGAGGGTGGCACAGCAACCTCGGTGCTGGTGAGCAGAGACATGCTCTCAGGAAACGAAACACCAGCAGGTACAGCAGAGAGTGAATTAACTCCACTGGTGCCAGGAGGAATATTTCTGTGGAGCTAAACTCTTCCTCAGCTCAGCTCACTGCCCTGTGCTTTCCACAGCAAAATGCTTTCCAGGGGGCTTTGATTTCCCATTCGTGTCAGTATTTTAAAAGCACCTCTGGAATGTTAAGGCAGCTGCCCTTAAGCACAGAGGAGGCCGCAGGGTCTTCTCCAAGGCCGTTCCCTGGAGAGCAATGCTTTCCTCTGCCTCGCAGAGGGGCAGGGCAGGGGCAGCTGGAGCTGCCACCCAGCAGCACCGAGACACAAAGCCTGGTGTGCTGCCTGGGACACTTCTGGCTCCCAGCGGGACAGGCACTGTCTGCTGGTGCTTTAAAATAACTCACTAACTTCCCCAGCCTACTTCTCTTTTCCCAAGGTATGGAAATGCAGTAGTTTATTAGACAATCAAGTGAGATCTAGAAACCTATTTCCCTAATGTCAGGTGTAAAAAAGCAGACTGAAATTGTCACAGAAATTTGAAGTCTCCCCTTTTTGTTTCCTCCACTGAATAAACTGAGCCTGAGACGTGTTTGATTCCCCGGCTCCGTGGTGTCACATCAGCTCTCTCACCGGCGCGGGGATGCCTCTGTGCGTCCCAGCCTGCTCAGTGCACGCCCATGGCACGGGCTGTGTGCTGCCATCTCCGTGGCTGCGTGGGGAAAACAGCCTGCACGACACAGGCAAAAATATCCCGGTTGTTTGAAATGGGTTGGGAATAAATGGTCTCTCTTTTTGTTTGTTTAAAAATAGCGTAGCAGTTCTAAACATTGATGTCCCTCTCAGCTGACCTGGACACGTCAGAAGCTTCCAAAGGATGTGATTAATCCCCCGAGCAGGGTCTCTTGCAGGCACTTTGCTCTGCAAACTCCATGTAGGGCCCTTTCAGCTCTGGGGTTTTTGTTGCTGAGGTGCTGGGGTGCATCACCAGCTCCCACACAGCCGCACGTCCTTTTTCCATCGTGCTGAATCCCCCTGGTTTTACCGAGTTGGAGGGGATGATTTCTCCTGATGCACTCCCAGAAGATGCATCTTTCCACCTTTCCTGGGGAGCCTCACGGCTTGCCTGTCATTTTGTTTTGCCAACAGACTTATCGATGTTTAATCTCCAGGACCAAATTTTCTGTGCTGACTGGGAGCTCATCTTGAACTTGTCAGTTCAGTAGGTTCTAAAAATAGGATCAAGTTCAAAAAGCTGCTTAGTAAGACTGAAAACATGAAATGACTTTTTGTTTGAAATCTCTGTGGCCTTATATAGTGCTGTTCACTGAGTTGCCAACCATGCTGGTGTCCCTGCGACCCCACAAGGTACTCACCTGGCATTTTGGGGTTTGGCTTACTTGATTAAAAAAGACCCCAAAATTACAGAGGAAAAAATTACCTGAAAGGTTTATTAAGGTTTCAAAGCAACCACTTATAAACTAGAAAACGCTACAACAAGACAACTGCTGCCCAAGAAAGGTCCACCCTGAACAAACTTTTCATGGGAAAAAATATACAAAATATAAATAAAGAATGTTTGAAAGCACAGCATAAGGACATTAATGTATGGCAACAGAAGCAGACTTCATTTTAGGATTTTCTTGCTTAGGAGTTACAGGATCATTTAGTTTGGAAACACCCTTAAGATAAACTTCTGATTGTTTAACTTCGGTGTTATCAGCAATAAGGTACAAAAAGGGGTGAAAGGACTCATTACGCAGACAAGAAGATAAAGACCAATTTTTGAAATCTGTTACCAGGTCACTTTTATCCCAGACAAGACCCTAAAATTGCTCAGGTAAAACCCTTGGCTACAGGGACCCTGTCAGCAGCTGTGGGTTTATGCTGATAATTCCTTTCTTGGGCTTTGAAGGTTCATTTTGCAGAAGACACTGGTATATAAATCCACAGCACTTGTAAGAATCACCTTTCCATTCTCTCTGCTGTCACTGTGCATGGGTGGCACGGAAACCACCACATGTTTTCTGAGCATCATCAGCTCCCCACCACTGGGAACCAGGAGTTTCCAGTCCCTTCCCACCACCACCTGCATCCCAACGTGCCCAAGGCTGCCTGCCACCTCACAAGGGGCTTGGAGGGAAACAGGCTGAGTTTTACACTCATTGTTGACAGTGGCCTGATGATCATCAGGTTGTCATCAACCATTTCAATTGTTTTGCATTTACTACGTAAAAAATCCCAAACTACTTGCTGTACTTAGATCATTCTTGTCTGCCAGGTTGACTTTGGGGACATTCCCTGGTTTGTGTTTCTGGACAGATCATGATTATGGGCTCGCTTTCCTCCCCTGGTGCAAAGGAGAGTAAATAAATCAAGATTGCTGAGCGTGAAATAAATATACAATTTTGCAGAAGCTCACTCCAGAGTGGGCTTCCCAAAAATAATTAGATCTCCAGCTCAGCTTAGTGGGAAGCTGAGTGTGAGAGGAGTTCAGTGTCGTGCAGCACAACAGCTGCTTGTTGATTCATTTGTGTTTCACCTGCTGGTTTCCAGCGCCCTCCTCCCTGCTGAGGAAATCCAGCACTCCCCTGGAGCGCTGCTGCAGTGACCAGCAGCGGTGGCTGCAGCCAGGGGCTCACCTGCAGCCTGGGTGATGCACTGAAACCTGGGCAGCTTTGTGGTATTTGCTGTATGAGAGCACAGGTTGGTGCAATAGGCTACGTTCAGAGAAATCAAATCCTTCTCATTCACCAGAGATCTTGTTTGGAACCAGGACAGAGGGCATCCCTCTTCCAGCCCTGTTCTCCATGACCAAAAGAGCCTCTCAGACTTTGCACACCTTCAGGCCACTGTGAGCACCCAGCAATAGCCCCTGGCCTGATGAATTGCCCCCAGTGACTGGGCATAAACCCTCCTCTACACCACTCTCCAATACAGGTCAGCACAGCTCACTTGCCACAGGTACCCTGTTTCCTAGAAGGGGCTTTTGCAGGTTTCCCAGACAGACTTGTGCACTATTTGGAGGGAATCTGTAGTTTCACACATTGCAAAAGCTGACACAATGGTTGGATGCTCCTGGTTTTGCAAAACACTGTTGCAGTTTGAAGTTTAAGGCTTTGGGTAGGTTTTCTCTAACTGCAGATACCAAACATCCAAGGGGCCAAGCTGTGAGCTGTGTTGGTAGGAAACAACCTCTGCGCTGACCATGAGAGCCTCTCCAAGTGGGTTGTCTTTCTGAGGCTCTTCCTCTGCCACCAACACACAGCTGTTATTACTCATCGATTGTAGAAATCTGGAGCAAAGATTCTGTAAACCAGGATGTATGTAGGAGATCTGGTCAACAAAACACACGAGGCGTCTTCATAAAAAAGTCCCCTCTTAGAAACTATTTGAATAAGATGACCATAGCTGAGTCTGCAGGACATGATGCAAGTAGGTTTTTGAGCTCCGAAGGCTCCCTGCAGCGTGACCGTGGGTGACTGCTCCCAATCCTGGAAAACCCAGAGGGCTGTGGGAGTTTCTGGGAGGGGAGAAAGGCAAACACAGCCTGGGCCCCACAGAAAGCTGAAAAGCCTATAGAACATCCAGTTCAGCTGGAGCTGTGGGGGCAGCTGGGAACCAGCTCTCTGTCAGTCTCTGGCTGAAAATGAGGTGCTTGATGAGTTTTCATATGGCACAGGATAATTTGCATTGGAAGGGACCTTTAAAGGCCATCTAGTCCAACCCCCCTGCAATGAGCAGGGCATCTTCAACCAGAGCAGGTGTCTCAGAGCCCCATCCAGCCTGGCCTTGAATGTTTCCAGGGATGGGGCGTTTTGCAACGGTCAGCAGGGATTTGGGGTGACCCAACCTGTCCCTCACCCTTGCACTGCCCTTTGATGTGGGTGAGGGTGGAGGGTCTGCTGGGCACTGGCAGGGCCTGCCATGACGGGCTGGAGGCTGAAATGTTGAAATGTCTGAAGACATTTTCTTTAGAGCATGAAATGTTTCATCATTGTGGACAGTTTCCTATCAAACAGAAGGAACATGCTGTGGTTTGCACAGGCAGTTTCCTGACCCAGATATGATACCTAAAAAAAAAGTAACTATTAACTACTTGAATCACAACCCAGGGACAATGCTCATCAGAATTGAGCGTGATGTTTTCTTGGGAAAAAAAGGCGTAAAGTGCAGCACTTAGGGAGGTAAATGGCCAGAACACGCACACAAAGTGGCCCAGCGTCACTGGAGGGTCACAAACACCAACTAGGTTTTGTCTGGTGCAGATTTTTGCCTTTTTTTTTTTCTTTCTATTTCGTTTTCTTCCTGCTTCCCATTTTATAAATGTGCACACTCCCTGGGGAACATACCAGCAGGCTGTGGGGAGATGAGACATGGGAGATATTTATCCTGCCCGACACACCCCTGGAAGCATCACCAAGCCCTCTGCTGTAGTGCAGAGGCTTTCCCTGCTGAGGCTCCCTCGGAGCAGTGATGCTGACACCAGACAGCCACACTGTTTTTCCACAACCTCCTCAGCACAGCTATTCGCTTACTCCTCCAATGCTCTAGGCTGAATCCAATAAAGTAACTGGAAAAGTCATAGTCCTGGCATTTATCTCAGATTATCACCTCACATTTTAACACCGGTTTCTTTGTTTCTGCCAAGTGCCCTGATAGCAGGATGTAACTGTTTGTGAGACTAACTGCTTTGTGCTGGCCTGTCGTAAATCCCTTGCTGCATTTGAAGTATTCTTACTAATACATTTTACACTTGCTGGTTGGCTTTCAGCCAGCCTTCAGCTCTCGCCTGCACACCCTGTCCCCTGCGTTGGTGTGAAAGTATGGCCAGGATGCCAAAAAATTCATCCTCAAATATGTGTGACCCCGACAGCTGCACTGAAAAAGTTGGGAATTACCAGAGAAGTGTCATCGATTATTCAAGGAATGTGGAAGGAATTAATAATCATAGCTGAAAAATTAGTAAAATGATGAGGAAACTACAGCTCACTGCTGGAAACTACCCCTGAGATGAACCATAGAGGTCCGGGGGCAGAGAGGTGGCTGGAAGAAGGCTCGCTGATGGTGTGAGCTGATAAAACACTGACCTCGGAGAGGCGCTTTCTCCTTTCCTCCCTTACCCCACATCATTTGAAGACTAACCAAATTCACAGAGTCAGAAGTGCTTGTCACGGTACAAGGTCAAGTAATACAACAGGGGAAAAGCAGACTGTTCCCACCGAGGTGACCTTTCAGGAGAGGAATGTCTTCAGTGAATTTGACAAACTGCACCGGCGGGATGGGAATATTCAGAACTGCGCCTTGGACATACCTGATTGTGCAGGGACTCACCTGGGGGCAGTGCCCCATTCCCTGGGCTGTGGGGCTGAAGCCCCTGCACACAGACAAGGGAGTGTTGCCCTCCGCTGGGGACCACTCAGCACAGCCCCCCCAGAATAACCACACAGCCCGCTCCAGGGACACCTTGTTTTAAACCCCTGTCCATTTCCAGGGAGCAATAACAAACACGCAGAGAGCAAAGCAAAGCAGAGCATGTCAAACATAACATACATTTGGAAAAATAGTTTGCTCCCTGGACTCCTGTTTTGGTTAGTAGCAAACATTTATTGATGGGTTTTTTTGCCCAAGACTACAGTGTGTTTTCATAAACAAACAAGGGGGAAAGAACTGAAATTGCTGTATTAAGAATAACACTGCTCAAATAAGTAGGTACAAAACAATTCATTATCAGCTTGCAAGGTCATACCTAGACCTGGCTGTAAGGATCTGGTCTGGGTCCAACACTAACCAGGATTTTCCTTAACAATATTGGATTAAAGAGCAAAGCACACCCTAACAAAATTTCTGGGTGACAGAGTGTGTACTCCTACTGCTGGCCCTCCAAGAATGCGAGGCATGGGGAAATGACTGAGCAGAGGGTTCCTTTGCCTTCCCAGGAGATGGCCATAACCTGGTCCAGCACCCACAAGAGCACCCTCAGTAATCCAGGAGTTAATATTCAAACATTAAATAAAGGATGGAAAGCTACTGGCTGGTTCCCACCTTCCCTTGCAGTCCAAGACCAAATCAGTGGGAGATGACACAGCCGTTCTCTCCAGGGTAAGGCTGATCCAGCCTCTCTTTTCCAGGGCTTCAGCCTCCGTGGAATCATCCTCTAAAGAAACCCAGAGGACAGCTGTTCCTGTGAAATCTGACTTTTTTATATTCACAGGTCACCAGACTTCTGAATCATTCTTTACCAAATTTCTCCACTTGATATTCATAATTAGTGTGTCTTGTGCAGCTTTACAGATACTAAATGAAGTTTGATTGCAAACTTTCTCAAACTTTTTATTCAAGTTGTTATTGCAAACTTGTTATTCAAGTTGTTTTCTCCACTGACAGTTGAGAAATCTGCCCTGGGGATACAGTGCCTTTCCTAAAAACATCAGCACCTTGGAACCTCTGGCCCGACTCAGTCAAGTTGCAATATATTTCCTGAGTTAGACACAGAACTCACTGAAGAAACTCTACAGGATAGTTCTGGTAGTTTTATCATAAATCTCAAAAAATTAAATATTCTAGTGTTGAGCACTATAACCCTAGTTTTCTGAGGGAGCCTGTGCATTTTCTTTAAATGACCTCTAAATTTTTGGAAGTGTTGACAAACTAGTATAAATCAACTCTGAGTTCTCCAGAATCCACAACTATGTGCCCACTTATCTGTATATGCCTATGTATAGTCTTTGAATGCATCCTGTAACAGCTTCCCAGGTGGATACAGGTGTCTGTCTGCACTTTACCCACACTAAGCCTTGTACAGCTCATCTTGGAAACATCCACTGCAAAGGGCTCAGGTAGAGAGCCTGTAAAATGCTCTTGGTGCAGAAAGCACACAGCCTCCAGCTCATTTAGATCAGCAGCAGATTCCACTCTTCAGGTGAGCCTTGCCCGCCTCCCCTTAGCAAGAGCGTGTTTGTGGTGAGCTATTAATCATTTCCTGCAGCGCTGTGTATATAAGAGCAGCCGAGGCAGAGCCACTCTCAGTGCCCAGCGAGGAGCAGAGCCCGGCCATGCTGCTGCAGGTGCTGGCCCTGCTGGGGCTGGCGGTGCTGGGCGGCTCAGCCCCACTGCGGGACCCCCCTGCCCGCCCCGGCGCGGGCTCGCCGCGGGAGGAGCGCGCCAGGGCCCTGGTGGCTCTCATCATCCGAGAGCTCCTCCAAGACGTGAAGAAACTAAACTCTAATGCAGTAAGTTCCTTTATTTGCCACGGTTTCCCCCTGGCTGCCTTTCTTTTAGAGGCTGTGCTCTGAAGTTTCTGACTTCATTTTCTCTTGAACAGGTTCCCAGCGCTGTCACCGTGAATGCTACGGTAAGAAACCTTGTACTTCTATTCAAAATTATTGCCTCAAGTCCCCCAAATTTCTTTCCCACTTCAGAACTCTGATAGCACTAAGAGTTCTCTACAAAACCAGGGAAAGGCAAAGTTATTGCAAGAACATACAGAAAGCTGCTGCCAATGCTAAAATCCTTCAATGGTTCTTTCAGGATGCAAAGGTCTTCTGTGTGCACCAGCATCTTCCTGGGAGCCTCACAAATTCACTCTGACCCCTTAGTTTTACAAAGGCTCTTTGGTCTGTGTCCCATACAGACCCATTCATTTCACTGAGCTGTGTTTTCCTGCAATTCAGTGCAAAAAGAATGAGCTTTTAATGGAAGACATGAGTAGTACCAGTGAAAAATAGGAGCTAATCTACTGTTGAAAGAGAACAGAAGAGAAATGGCATCAGCCAGTCTTAGTTTCACACCAGCACCAATAATGACTTGTATTTCATTAAGACAATTCTGATCTAGTTTCAAGTGAGACATGATTGCAAGACATAAAGCCTTAATGCAGGGTTGACCTTCCTTTCCCTGGAGGAACAAATATTTCCGGTATTGGACACCTCCAAGTCTTATCTGGCCAATTTCTGGTGGCACCTGCAACTTCCACCTGAGGCACTTGGGAGTTTTTGGACCCTGGTATATTTTTAAGTGGAAATTATAAGTTGTACCATGATTTCCTAAATTTGGGGTCCAGTGAATTGCTGAATACAGAATCAGGGCTTGTGTTTGAAAAAACAGCTCTGAATTTCTGTAGGTTGTTATTTTTTTATAGGTATATAAATTCCTGGGATATGATGTTCTATTTATGTGTTATCAGTGATCAGTGTTGCAATAACTCCTCACTATCTTTGCAGCTGGAGAGATGCATGCACAGCCGCCTGAAAACCTTTGCAAGCACCTTGGCAGCTCTCAACACTCACAGCAGAATCATGGCCAGAAAACTGACCAGACTTAGCACCTACAAAAACATCCTGCCCGAAGTAAGTTTGATGTTGTGCAAAGCTGAATCTTGCCCAGAGGCTGTTCAGTAACAGGCCATGGCAGCTGGGATGGCACCGAGCTGCCTGCAGTGGGCACCACAAATCTCTGCTGAAAACTCATATGATAAAGAAGGGTGGAAATACATCCCCTTGCTTTCTTGGAGCACTCGCTGACACGTTTTCCTGTGGTAATCCCAATTGCAAGAAAGATAATAGTATGAAAAAACCCCAAACGTGAGTGTAAGCTGGGACAGCAGTGGGGCTCAGGGCATCCTCTGTGTGCTGCCGGTGATCAGCCATCACCCACGCACTGTCACACCATCACCCACACCCCATCACACCCCATCACACCCCATCACCCCCCATCACCCCATCACCCCATCACTCCATCACCCCCCATCAGCCCATCACCCTGCCCTGGAGATTCCAGGGAGCAGCTCACCCAGCTCTCCAAAGCACACCGTGGGATATTATAGCTCACTTGTCAGTATTCTTTAGAAATGGATGTGTCCAATACCATGAACTTAAATATGACATTCAGGTTACATGGCTGAATTATGGTCTCTCTTTTTTTTTTTTTTTTAAGGATCTTGATAAGGAATGTCAGACTGCAGAAGTAACATGGGATGACTTCCTGAACACGCTGGAGAGGTTCTTGAGATTGCTTTCGGAGAAAATTCAAGACACTGAAGTAGAACAACTACAGCAAACCTGAGAAGAAAAGGAGAACCTGAACTCTACTGCAACCAAAATGTGATTTAATTAACTTACCCTCAGGAATATGACCATAGAATATTTATATCTAGAGAGGCACTTTGTGTATATATAAGTTATTTAAATATATATATGTGGAGAAAGTGATGCTATTACAGCAGCCATGCTCTCTACAATGATTGAAACATGCTGCTTTTTTTAAAAGGCAAGTATTTTAAATGTTCAGTATTTTATATAGTTTTAATATTTTAACTTATGTCTCTTTTTCNTTATTTATTTATTTATATATATTTATTTGTGGAGATTTTGAGATATTTATTGTGATGCTGCTCTATTTAAGTATTTGTTTAACTCTGCTGTGTGATGGTGTGTGAGGAGAACCTCTGGAGATCGGCCTTGGGGTTTGCTGTCACACTGTTTCTCTCTCACTGTCCCAAGACACAGCCCCTGGGCTCTCAGAGCTGGGGCAAAGCCACTCCGTGAGACAGTGATGGGGCCATCAGTGCCACCCAGCACCTTCACTTCTCCTTGGCTCTTGGGCCATCCCTGGCCTGGAGAAGATTTATTTCAGTTGCCAACTCCCACCTTCATTCCCTCCCCGAGCGTTCAGATCCAGGAAAACTCCAACCACTACGAGTTTTATTTCTGAGGAAGCAAAGCTATGCCACGCCACCCAAAGGCAGCCAAACTCTGGCTAATACAAAAGCAAAGAGACCTTGTTTGTTTTTCTTCCAAGTGTACTCAGTGGATAAGGGGTGTTTTCTACCTCTCATGTGAGCTGAATTCTACTGAACTGAATCAGACAATACTTGTTTTTCCAATTAAGTAGCCATAGCTATGGCAGTTACTCACGAAGTGTGTGCCAATGTGAGCTATCAGTTGAGATTCCAAACGTTAATGTTTAATCAAAGAGTACTGAAGGAGAACCTCCCTGCAGGGGCTATTTGTAAGGACACCTGCCGTGTGCCACCTGTACCTCTGTATCCGTTCCTAAATGTTTGCAACCTTCCCTTAACGTAAATGGACCTTTACAAAAATAAACAGATTTTCTTCCAGAATGGAGTGCTTTATTTGTGAAGGGTGACTGGTTTCACTGCCGTTCAGGGGACCCAAATGTGTTTTCCAAGCGGGACGGACACACGGATGCTGCCAGCAATGGGGGAGACCAGGGCGAGCACCC
>VWZG01001487.1:209016-222758 GCA_013396735.1 Grallaria varia | reverse complement strand
ACCCACCCACCCAGCAGCTTCCCAAGGGGCAGAGCCCCCCACGCCAGCCGGGCCCTGAGCTCGTCTTTACTGAATCCTGCTGAGCCTTTCAGTGCCCTCTTGCCCGCTGGGGTGACTCGTCCCTGCCACCTTTGCAGTGCAACAAAAACAGAAGAGCTTTCGCTTGTCACAGCTGAGAAGAGTCCCCTCACCTTCCCTGGCGTGAGGAGCTCCCAGGCTGGAAATGAAAGAGCAGCCGTGTTCACCGGGAGCATGGGCATGGAGGGACAGCACAGCTGGCACAGGAACGAGTGCCCGAAGAGCCAGGGACACGCAGCCACCATGGCAAGCACTGAGGGAGCCCAACACGGAATGCCTTGCAGAAAACTCCGGGGTGCTTCTTCCCTGCTGACAGCGTGGTGGCCCTGGACAGAGCCCACTGCAGTGGGGCTGGGCCCCTCCGTGTGTCCCACCCCTCCCACGCCGCACGGCACATCCCTCTGCTCAGGCACACACTTGCAGGGGTCAGAATAAAAACAGCCACTTTGCATTCAACCAACATGTCCCCCGTGTGTAACAGAGCCCAGCCAGGCTGGACACACAGGTTTCATCCCCTGCCACAGGGGCAGCAGTCCTGAAAACCCCTGCAGTGGGGCACAGCCACCAGCCCGGGACAGGGCCAAGTGCCCCAACCATACCTGGGTACCACGGGCTACCCAGGCTCCGTGGGCAAGGTCACTGTGCATCACTTTCTGTTGAATTCTTGTGGGAACCGGGAAACCTGCAAATCAAACCAAACCTTGACTCTGTTTACTAAGATCGGGGAAACGAGTGAATGACCAGCTGAAATAGTCAGAAAAACCTCTGCTTCTGAGTTCCATCTCATTCAGTGTTGTAAAAGCTTAAGAAATACTAAGAACCACCCTGAAGAAATTCTTCTTGCCATGGAATTTCAAAGTTTTTATTAGCAACGCGGTGTTTAATATTTCAGATACTTTATTTGAAATTACATTTAAATGTTCTACATTAAATTTTAAATCCACCCTTCAGATAAATGGGAAGCCTCTGAATCACAGGTGTACAGAAAGGAGAAGAATGTCAGGGTTTTAAGCAGAAACCATTAATCTGGCTCAGCATTCATGGCATGGCAGTCCAGGAAACTCTGACAAGCAGACAGGAGGGAAAAGTGAAACATTAAATAACTCCAAGTCAACACTGGGCTGGCAGTAGGCAAAGGCAGCCGGAGCTGTTGCCGGGGCAGCAGACAGCTGGGGAAAGCACCGGAGTGGCGGGACAGCAGCTCTGGTGCCTTTGAGGGTGCAGGCAGAGGGATGCAGGCAGAGGGATGCAGGCAGAGGGAAGCAGGCAGAGGGATGCAGGCAGTGGGATGAAGGCAAAGGGGTGCAGGCAGAGGGATGCAGGCAGTGGGATGAAGGCAAAGGGGTGCAGGCAAAGGGGTGCAGGCAGAGGGATGCAGGCAGAGGGTTGCAGGCAGTGGGATGCAGGCAGTGGCGTCCCAGCTCCAGATGGATCCTCCCAGTCCTGTTGCCAGCAACATCCTGTCCTGCTCTCGGCCCGACATGGCCCTTTCTCCTCCCAGCCCTGCCCTGGTGAGGGGCAAAGTCCGCTTGGCTGGGGCTTCCAAGAGCCCTGACGCTGCCTCTGCCCCCGCACGGGCTCCATTAAGCCGGTGCCATTAAGCCGAGCAGGAGCTGCCCTGGAGCGGGAGCTGCCATGGAGCAGGAGCTGCCATGGTGCGGGAGCTGCCCTGGAGCGGGAGCTGTCACGGAGCGGGAGCTGCCCTGGAGCGGGAGCTGTCACGGAGCGGGAGCTGTCATGGAGCAGGAGCTGTCATGGAGCAGGAGCTGTCATGGAGCGGGAGCTGTCACGGAGCGGGAGCTGTCATGGAGCGGGAGCTGTCACGGAGCAGGAGCTGTCATGGAGCGGGAGCTGTCATGGAGCGGGAGCTGTCATGGAGCGGGAGCTGCCCTGGTGCGGGAGCTGTCCCGGAGCGGGAGCCGTCACGGAGCGGGAGCGCAGGTTGCGCCTGGTTTGGAGCGGGAGCGCGGCGGTGGCGCGGCGGGACAGCAGCGGCGCGCCCCGCACGGCTGCCCGGGCACAGCTCCCTCCTCTGCCCCGGCGCGGCTTTGCCGGCCCTGCCAAGCCCCTCCCGTCACCGCAGCACAGCAAAGGGCACGTGCCTTGGGGTCTCAGGTAAGCTCTGACTTTGACTCTCAAGGGCCACTGCAGGCTTGTTTGAATAGGAAGCAGGTTTTTTATTAAAAACTGATTGTTGTATTTCTTACAGCACAGCAGGAAAAGCAGCTCCGTGGGCCCCAGGTGGGGACAAGACAAGAGAGCTGGTGGCACAGCGGGGGAAGGTCTGCTCGCAAAGGCCTGTTCTACTTTTAGAAGTTGTAGGTGTGAGTTATATTTAGCATTCCCCTTTGATAAGTAAGAAATTACGCGTGGTAAAACCCATCTCCCCCACATGGTGACAGGAGAGCAGACCCCTTCCAGTCTGTCCAGCTCTTTTGGTGTGCACATCCCATGCCTAGACCTGCCTGTGCCTGTGTGCTCCATGATGAGCTCTCAAAGGGCAGGAAAAGCCTGTCCATCCCGTGTAGGATCAGCCACAGCCTTCTGGATGCTCTCCAAATGCTTAATGGTGGCAGTTGTCCCATGCCACCACCATGAGCAAGGTCAGGGAAGGGTTTGCCAAAACACAGTGGGCTCTGGGAGCACGTGGGTCACACAACACACTCCAGTCTTGCACAGACACCAGCATCTTGAGGCCACATTTTGCAGCTTGGCCCAGGGCTGTCTGTCATAGAGTCCCACTTTCCAGGCTGTGTATGGGTCAGGAAGAGCTCCTCCTGCACAGAGGGGTGTGGGGGGCAGCCCCGAGGACGGCAGCTGTGCCCCCGCCTGCAGGTGAGCCCCCTGCCAGAGGAGCCCCTCCACGTGTACCAGGGCAGAGCTGCCAGCAGGCAGCTTGGACACAGGAATGCTGTTCTCACAGCCCATCCTTCCCCTCGCGTCCCAGCACTGCTTCTCTCGCCATCACTGCCTGGCACCGAGGATGAGGGAAACAGAGACCAGCCGTGGCATGGCTCCCCTGCTCAGCTGTGTGCAGAGGGCGGTGAAACCATCGTGGCCAGATGAAAGCAGCCTCAGCTCCATCAAGGAGCAATCAGCAGCCGAATCTGCGCTTATGCTCTACAAGGGTAATTCCCCTGTTGTCTTTTTTTGAAACATTCGATTACTCATTTTCTGTTGATACTTTACTTCCTTCTTCATCTCCTGTTTTCATTAGTCACTTGTCAGGATTCACAAACTGTTTCTATTTTCTGCAGAATATGATCCTGCTTTTATAGGCTTTGGAACGCTCCTTTTTTTTACATCATTAGTACATGGTGTCTTTGCAACTGAAAAATGAAGTGTCCCTTTCTGGCCACCACCTCTCTAGAGCCAAATTTCATCAGGGCAGTGAGTGAGACTTAAAAACACCCATTATAGACTGGGTTGATCATCTGTGTTTCTCTCAGAGTCACTTGGTTTCAGACGAGTGACTGAGAATGCAGTGACTCATCATTAAAAACAGTTGTACTCTGGATGCTTATCAACGACTATCAAGGCCAACGCACACGGATGACAAGCTCCAGCTCCAAGATGTGAGAGGTGTAAAGTGGTGCACGTAAGGTCCTGAGGGAGCCTGAATGGGGTTTACAACATAAACTCAGTCCAGAGATGTCTTGTCATTCCTCTCTATAAGAGATAAGAAGATATAAGAAGCTGTAGACATAATTTCTTTCAAAGAGGAGAGGAAGACTCCTTTATTTTCTCTGGAGGATGAAATGGTGCATGTGATAACGTATGTTGCCCCATGAGCACCAACCTGCCATCACTGGGGATGCCAGGTTCCAAGGCTGCCTGTGAAATCTTTCCTGATCAAACAGACATCTCAGTTCTTAGAATTTAACATGAAATCCACAACTTATTGCAACTCTCATTTTGTCTGAAATATAAGGAATTTGTTGCATGTCTGCAGGACGCCTCTCTGAGCAAGCAGGGAGATTTATCTTGCTGTCCCAAAGCTGGATAGCTACAAAAAGTTCTATCTATGAATCCTGAAGGATCCCTTTCCAGGGTAAAGGAGACAGGGCAGATACGCCCTGCTGACCCCCATCAGACAGGGAGACCTTGGCAGAGCCTCAACAGATGAAGGGATTGCAGCAGAGGGCAGGGGCCCAGGAGGTTGGGATATGCAGAATGAGTTGGTTTCTGTGACTCACAGGCTCTTCTCTTTGAGGAGCTGCAGAAGAAGTCATACAAACCAGGGGGAATACCTTTTGATTAAATAAAAAATCTTTCTGCCTCCAGAGCCTATTTCAAAACGCTCAGCCCCTGCTCTTCAATTAGCCTGGCTTGGCCCCCTGCTCCGAGGGCCACTCTCCAAGGATGACAGCCCAGCGGCCAGACAGCTGGCCAGCCCCCAGCAACCACAGCCAGAGCACGAAATGCAAAAGGAATGTCCTTGGGCCGGGGAGCAGAGCTGCACATCTGCTGCAGCTGCCCGACCAAGCAGTCCCCAGCAACAAGGATCTCCATTGCTGCTGATTCTGAACAGCATTTAAAGGCACTGTGCAGTGCAGGGACAGGCATGGCTTCCTCCTTTCTGCACAGGCAGACCACAGAGACACGACACCACTTAACTCCTGCCAGCACCAAGGGAGAGGCTGCTGTCGCTGTGCTGGAAACGGCACTGTAAATCATTTCAGCCTCCCCATTCAAGATTAATTCAAAGTGGAAGAGGCATGAGGAGGGGAGAGGGAGCCCATCGGGGTTGAGAGCCTGATGGTTTGATCTGCTCAGAGTGCAAGTGCAACTGCCAGTAAGAAATGTGGCAGAGGCAATGCCTGGGGGGACATCAAAACCCTGCAAGGTTGTGAGAAAACACAGAGATGAACTTGGCATGGGTGGGATGAGGATATTCAGAGGAGTGAAAGGAGACACTGATCAATCTTTTCACAGAGGAAGGACACCAAGAAGATAGCTTTGGGATGAAGTATCATAAACAAGTAAAACTGCTGCCAAAACTGCTTTCCCCCTGATAGGACAGGAAGCCTCCCAAGAGAGGCTCATGTCACCCTTCAGCTGGCTGAACTTCCACTCTAGGGAGTTATATGGGTGTGATGATCATGTAATGGCCACTTACAGTGGTGATGAACCCAAAATTTTCTAAAGCCTTTACGGGGAAAGAGCAGTCTCTGTCCAGAGACTTCTCACTAGGATTTCGACTGAAGCCCACCATCTCTCCAGGCTTAGAAAAATGAACATTTCTGTTAGTTTTCAGTTAATCTTCTGTTATCTTTTCAGTTACTTTTTTCTTAAGCTTTTTGTTAATTCCTAATGGGCCAGGTCTTTTTCTGTTCATTAATTTAATTCCATGTGTGACAAATACATGGGTGTTTCAGGTGGCTCTGCCCAGACGTGAAATCATACCAGTGATTTCCATCTCCTCAGCTCTAAGCCTCCTCGGAGGTTTTGGTGGAGGTGGAGTTGGACAGAGGGGCTGCTGCGTGAGCCCTGGCTGGAAACTCCCTGCTGCCCTGTCAGATTCCTGCAGCAGCTATCCCTCAGAACAGGGCAGGAAAGAAAGGGCAATGCTGATCCAACCATGAGGGGAGCAGGTGGTCACAGTGGTTTCTTCTCTGAGTGAATATTGGCAAGTGAGTCAGTGTGTGTGAGACCGACTGATCAATGTGCGCACACAAGAAGACCACAAGTTCCATCTTCCTTTCTGATTTTATCACCTTTTCTTTTTTTTCCACCCTGGCTGCAATCTAAGAATGTATTTGCATGTCGTTAGTGGCTATAAAAAGAATAAGAAGGAAAAGGTAGAGTCCCAACTTCACAATTCTGTTTTTTCCAGCAGTAAAAGTCCATCCTGCCCACTCCCTTCCGCCCTCTCTGCAGAGACTCATTTCTTTAGATATTTTGGAGATAAAAGCAAAATCCCTGATATGTTTACCTGCAGCCCTAACTTATAGTGCCTCTTCCAAGGGAAGAAAATCCTCCTGCCATTTGAATCTGGCTATAATATGTGGAAGCAGCAGGCACAGTGCGGGGTAAGGTTAGATGGGGCTCTGAGCAACCCAGTCTAGTGCAAGAGGTTGGAATGAAATGACCTTTAAAGATCCTTCCAACCCAACCCATTCTCTGGTTCTATGATTCAACTCATACAATCCATTCTTTCCCTTCAAACCACACTGTGCTCTGTTTGGTCTCCACAGCCACAGCACAAAGTCCTGCACCATCCGTTCCCTGCGAAGGCAGCAGAGATGGGGGTGAGCCCCCAGGGCTCAGCTGCAATTCTGCTTCCCGGGGTGAGCAATGCAGTGCCACTGGAAGGGCCCACACTGTTCCTGAACTCGTTGAAATGAGAAGAATCACAGGGTTTTCTTAAGAGCCCATGTGTGTACCACAGGGGCTGGTATTGCCCACTGCCAAAATTGATGCAAATCCCTTGCTGGCACAAGACAGTATTCCAGTGGATGCTGCTCCACCAAGGTAACACGCAGAGGGTTAACCTCAGCTCTGGAGTAAAACCAAGCTGTTGTTTGCAGGGTAACAGTGGGAAAATCAGTGTGGCTCCAGCAAGGCAGGACAAGTGTCCCAGTTTCCATACCAGCAGATCTGGGGCACACGGGCAAGGGAGCACAGGCTGCTCCACTCCCAGCTGCTGCTTCCAGGGCAGCTCATCCTGCACAGTCTCCCTGATGCTGAGCGGTGGGCAACAGCAGGAGAGGAGCCTCACTCACCAAACAATTAGCAAAATGACCGAAAATGAAGAACTGAACCAGACACCTCCTCAGGGGGAGAGGTGCCCAGCAGCATCTCCAAGACCTGGTTTGTAGCTAACATGACACTGCCTTCTGATTGAATTAATATCATGCAAGGAAACCGATGGAGTTATAATACGTGTTTCTGTAAAACTTCAGCTCAGAGACCAGTAGGAAAGTGCCACCAGTGTGGGAAAAGCAGTAACTGGGCTTGAATGGCACTTGTGTGTGTGGGTCACCTGCCCTTCCCGCAGGGGAAGTGCACAAAGGAGTCCATGGAGCCATGTACCACCTGGGGTTTTTAAGGGCAAGGAAAGCTCATGCACCTAAAGAATGTCAATTACACCATAAAATTCTTGCAGTATTGAAGTAGCACAATTTAAATTACAGCAAAAACCTGTAAACAAAACATTCTGAGGTTTTGGATAGTAAAGACCCAACATCCTGCGGGTGTAATCCTGACACGGTGTCCATTCCCCTTGGGGTGGGCACAGAGATCTGGGCAGCAGGGCCAAGGGCAGCCCCACTCTCCTTCCCAGCAGGCTCTGTAGGGCCAGGGGGGAAGAAGAGGGTTCTGCATGCTCAGCATCCACCATGGTGTTCCCAGAGCCCATTCACAGCTTGAGGAGCAGTTCTGCCACCAATGGGACTCACCCCATCAACCGAACTTCCTGCATGTGAAGAACAATGAGATACCAGCCAGATGGTTTAAACCTTCTCAGCAGAGCACAGGAACTGCATAAACGCTCTTGAAAAAGCAGCAAAGGGGCATCTGCCACCTCCCAGGATACTGAGCTGCCCCAGCAGCCCTTGGCTGGCCCATCTTCCCAGCACAGACACTGCACGGTCTCAAGGGGGCTCTCAAGTTTGTCACTTATCTCTGAGCATGGTACCATTAAGTGATTAATGGGGTTCTGATGACAAGCACACAGAAAAAGGGTGGAGAAATAGTTAATAGAAGTGAGAGTATTACTTAGTGTAATCACAATATTAAACAGGACAAACACGGATATAAAGGTCTGAGAGATATTTGGTTAAATTGCATCAGTCTTTAGACAATATCAGTTCATTAAAAGGCTTCAGCATTTAGCGGGTTCCAACATCCAAATTACGTAGCTCTCACTGAACTTCTGGGGGAGCCCTTATTTTAGAAACATGTAGTTTCCTCAATCAGATAAGAAACTAACAGCTTCCATTCTACAGGTGACTGCTCGCCTTCAGTCTAGGCATATTTGTGGTAACGCATTAATCATTTCCTTGCACCAGAGCACTATAAGAGGCAGCCTGGAGCCAGACGTAGGCAGTGCAAGGAGGGCAGTGCAGCCCCTTCGCCACGATGCTGTGCCTGCTGGGGCTCGTGCTGTCCTGTGCCGGGCTGTGCCTGGCGGCCCCCACGGCACCGCCCGCACACACAGCCTGCCCTGCCATAGCCCTCCTCAGGGAGACCATGCGAGTCCTTCAGAACCTCAGCTCGAAGGTTGGTCCCTTTGCCCCATGGCCTGGGTCTGACTTTTTGTCTTGGTGGGGAACCTGCTAATGTGATTTTTACCAATCTCTTTCAGGGCAGCAGCGAGGTCGCGCCTCTGGTAAGATCCCTTTGTGGCTCTTGTCGCAGTTCTGAGTGTTTGTGGGGTGGAAGGTTGCTTTTTGAGAGGGAAGGGGAAAGAAGCTTTCATAGCCCTATGAGGATGCTGCAAGCTCTTACGGTCTTAAGCCAGGTCTTAGAGGGCTGCCAGGTCACCCACGGCGTTTTTGGGAGCACCGTGCCATGTTTGTGTGTGCTGACAGGTGATGTGCAAGCTCTGCTCCCCAGGACAAGTCCTCCTCCTCCTCCTCCATAGTTACCAAGCAAAGATCTCCCTGAAACCCCAGTGCTGGGGGCTCTGGCTCCAGTGCAGGGGTGCAGAACAGCCAGCACTGGTTATCTCTCTTTTCACCGCTGATAGAACTGACCACCTGCCAGAATCCAGTGGAGGCAGGTGCCTGACTGCCATTGGAAACTGGCGACAGGCTGGTTCCTTCTTTTTCGGGAACTTTTGTTGTTCGACACCAGTCCCAGCAATGGCAGCAGCAGCACTTCTCCTGGGGAAGTTCAGGAGGAGCAAAGCACAGGTAGCAGGGCTGGAGAATGGAGATGCTCCTCAGAATCACTGCCTTCCCATGCCCGAGTGCACCGAGGAGGCAATAAAAAAGCAAATAGTGCCCCATCCTGCCCAGTTCCACCTCTGCAGGCTGGCTCTGCAGCTCCTGAAGGCAACATCTGCCTTCAGCAGGAGGAAAGTGCTGCCCTGCAGGGTTGGTTTCCTACTCTAAAGCGCCAAAGTTACCATAAAACTTTGGCCTCACATTATGTGCAACATTATTTCTCATAGCAGGCATCTTGATTACAATGATGTGATGGAATCTGTGCCAGCAACACGGCACAGAAAAGACAAAATAACTAAACTTTTTTATTCCAGAACAACATGACAGAGGCAGGAGAGAATGCAACCACTCACCTGAAAGGATTCATTGAAAGCCTAAAAAATAGCAAAGAGAGCGTGGAGCAGAAAATCCTAATTCTGAACCTGCAGAAAATCCAGGCCTATGGAGAGTCGTGCACGGGGTGGACGGTACGTTGGGGCTGATTCTGTGCTCGCTGTTTTCTGGGGTTCAGATGGCCGTGGGGGATCCTGTGGTTTGTCCTGGCTGTGCTGAGAACAAGTGCCTGGCCAGAGCACAAGGTTAGATGGGCCCCGTGCCTGCAGCTGGCACTCGGCCGTGGCCCCGATGCCAGCCCTGCCCTGCTCACCCCTTCCCGGGGCCTCTGGGCCCAGAGCAAGTCCATCACCTGGCAGAGGTGCCCTGGCACAGGTGGGCACCAGAGCTGGGCTCCAGCCTGAGGCTGCTCTTGCTGAGGAACAGCTGCACAAGGTGCAACTTGTGGCACGTTCCTCGGGAATTCCTACCCCAATATCTTCCGCAGAGCCTTCCCAGTCTTAAAATCAGTTATTAAGAAAAAAAGCTAGTCAGGGAACAGAATGTAACTTACACATCCTGATTTTTTAAACTCCTTTCCTTTCAGGCTGCCCTCAAGGAACATCAGTGGAATGCAGTGAAAGAGTACAATTTTTTTGATAATTTGGAGTATTTCTTAAGATTCCTGAGTCACAATGCCCTTCCATAGGAAAAAATGTGAGCTTCAAAGAAGTTCAAGGCACCAGACCAGCCTGCCAGGAGACCTGAGCTTGGCATATCCTCCTTCAAGCAAGGCTATTGGGAGCTGTTATTTATTCAGATCTCTATTATTATTTATTTATTCTATTTATTTATAGAAACTCAAATTATTTATTTTTATAATGAATAAATGCAATAATTATTTGTTTAAGAAGACTGCTGTGTAATGGTGTGTGAAGAGTTGCTCTGGGGACCCATTCTGAGGTCTGCTGTCACACTATTTCTCTCCCACACTGTCCCAGGCAGAGCCCCAGGGCTGCATCACCCGAGTGCTCCCTGAGCCAGGGCAAGGCCAGCCCGGGGGACAGAGCCATCGGTGTCACCCGCCACCTGTGTGCTGCTGGCACAGCACTTGTACATCTTTTACAGTTAAATGTCTGGGAAACTTGAATGCAGAACTCTGTCAAATGTACCCAAACTCTAACAGAATCTATGCCAAATAAATTTCTTGCACAAATATTTAAGTCTTAGCAGTTTTTATTTAGTGGTGTATATACCTCTAAGATGTAGATATTTTTTATATAAAGATATATTGCAGTATATATAATAAGTATATATTGTATATGGTTTAGATATGAATAGTATAATATTTTGTGTAATATATTATATATAGACTGAATTTTATAATATAAGCATAATTATATGTTCATGGTGATTTAAAGAATATTCTATCTAAAAAAATTTAGATTGATTCAACCAATGTCTCCTACCAGTGAGGTTTGGAGAGTATCAACACGGTATTATATTCAGAAATTTCTAAGTTGATTATATAATCTGTGAATGGTTGACAAGGCTGTGTAGGGGATCACCATCCTTAGGTCCATATACCACCTAAGAGCAGCATTGTTTTCAAATCTGAGTAAAAATAGCATAAAAATAGTGCATCAGGGGTTTGTGGCATTCTTTGCTCTCGCTTCATGGTGGACGTCTCCCACCAGCATCTCCCCTTTCCCAACCAGGGGAATATTGTGATTCCAAGACTGACCCCTGCAGAAGAATGCAAAAATGGAGCAAACAGGGAAAAAAAATCCTATTTGGGGCTGGGGTGAGGGACCAGCACTATCAGGGACCATCAGGATTGTTGGACACTTCCCTTCCCAGGGGATTCTCCCACTGGAATTTCACCTCCAGGAAGCAATCCAAGCCTAGCCCATCATATTTACCTACTTCTGCAGGCACCACTGAGCACCTGCAAAGAATTTCCCTCAAGCCCACGATTCACCGAGAATTCAGCAGAGTGCAGTGGTTGTGCAAGCTGTGGTGTGCCTGTGGGATCCCCCAAACACCACCCTGACTCAGGAAGGGGCAGGCTGAGGAGACTGCAGGGAAATCCATGCTGGGATCTGCAGGGAAATCCATGCTGGGATCCGCCAGGATTAAGGCAACTCGCATGTTTGAAAAGTTGGCCAATATTGTTAACAACACCTGAGGAGGAGTTTCTTGAAGGTGGGGGAAGACAGACACAGTAGTCACTGTATGAACATGAAAAAAACCTCAACCCAACAGTATGTTCAATCACCATCTCTCTGCCACCCCCAAACAATCAGGAGTAAAACAATTACCCAACACCTACAAAAACTGAGTGCAAAAAAACCCCAAAACAATGAGGTTCAGCAGTTTTAGTGAGTTTGGGTCCAAGCAGCTCATCCTGCAGGTGGTGAGAGGGCAGGAGGAGGGTGGCACAGGGTCTACCTGTGCTTGGGGATGGAGCTTGTGATGCCCCATAGGACATTGGGAGGGACTCGAGGGAACCTTCTAGTGCCACCAGGCCGAGAGTGGCACACAGCCTGCAGGAAAGCTGCTCTGGAGGGGTTGCTGGTGACCCCCAGCTCGAGGGCTGCAAGCCCTGGGGAGAGCAGGAGCAGAGTCCCACCCACGGCACCCAAAGCCAGCCTCTCCTCTGGAGCTGGGCACAAAGGCACGAACAGCCACAAACTTCCCAGCAGGGAAGGGGCCACGAGCTCGCGGGAATAGGAGGAGAAAGCACAGCAAAAGGCTCCCTTTTCTTCCAAATAAAGTTTTATATTCCTTAGCACAAGTGTTCGCAGAGGGGGACAGAGCAGCAGGCCAGGACTGCTGGGAGAGGCTGTGGAGCATCGCCCATGGTGGGGAGGGAAGGCTGGACATGGGGAGACACCAGGCCAGGCTGCTCTGAGGAGCTGCGGCTGCCCCATCCCTGGAAACTTTCAAGGCCAGGTTGGACGGGCCTTGGAGCCACCTGGGCTGGTGGAAGGAGCCCCTGCCTGTGGCAGGGGGTGGAAGGAGATGAGCTTTAAGGCCCAGTCTGTGGTTCTACGATCCTGTGATAGTGGTTCTCCCAGAGCAGGCTGAGCCCATCACCGGGGAGCAGCAGACACACGCACTCCCTGACAGACCCTGCCTTTCTAATTGTTTGCTCAAATTCGAACACAAATGAAATCATTATCGCTGCTCTCCTGGCCGCCGTGCCTGGACAGCTCCTCAGCTCACGGGCCGGGGTGAGGCACAGAGACAGCCACACGTCACTGAGGTACCGCACGCTCGGGATACTCGGGGGCTGTTCCTGCTCCTTGGGATGCTCGGTGGCTGTTCCTGCTCCTTGGGATGCTCGGCGGCTGTTCCTGCTCGGAGGCTGTACCTGCTCGGCGGCTGTTCCTGCTCCTTGGGATGCTCGGAGCCTGTACCTGCTCGGAGGCTGTTCCTGCTCCTTGGGATGCTCGGAGGCTGTTCCTGCTCGGAGGCTGTTCCTGCTCGGCGGCTGTTCCTGCTTGGCGGTTTTACCTGCTTGGGATGCTCGGGAGCTGTTCCTGCTCCTTGGGATGCTCGGCGGCTGTGCCTGCTCGGAGGCTGTTCCTGCTCGGCGGCTGTTCCTGCTTGGCGGTTTTACCTGCTTGGGATGCTCGGGAGCTGTTCCTGCTCCTTGGGATGCTCGGCGGCTGTGCCTGCTCGGAGGCTGTTCCTGCTCGGCGGCTGTTCCTGCTTGGCGGTTTTACCTGCTTGGGATGCTCGGGAGCTGTTCCTGCTCCTTGGGATGCTCGGCGGCTGTGCCTGCTCGGAGGCTGTTCCTGCTCGGCGGCTGTTCCTGCTTGGCGGTTTTACCTGCTTGGGATGCTCGGGAGCTGTTCCTGCTCCTTGGGATGCTCGGCGGCTGTGCCTGCTCGGAGGCTGTTCCTGCTCGGCGGCTGTTCCTGCTTGGCGGTTTTACCTGCTTGGGATGCTCGGGAGCTGTTCCTGCTCCTTGGGATGCTCGGCGGCTGTGCCTGCTCGGAGGCTGTTCCTGCTCGGCGGCTGTTCCTGCTTGGCGGTTTTACCTGCTTGGGATGCTCGGGAGCTGTTCCTGCTCCTTGGGATGCTCGGCGGCTGTGCCTGCTCGGAGGCTGTTCCTGCTCGGCGGCTGTTCCTGCTTGGCGGTTTTACCTGCTTGGGATGCTCGGGAGCTGTTCCTGCTCCTTGGGATGCTCGGCGGCTGTGCCTGCTCGGAGGCTGTTCCTGCTCGGCGGCTGTTCCTGCTTGGCGGTTTTACCTGCTTGGGATGCTCGGGAGCTGTTCCTGCTCCTTGGGATGCTCGGCGGCTGTGCCTGCTCGGAGGCTGTTCCTGCTCGGCGGCTGTTCCTGCTTGGCGGTTTTACCTGCTTGGGATGCTCGGGAGCTGTTCCTGCTCCTTGGGATGCTCGGCGGCTGTGCCTGCTCGGAGGCTGTTCCTGCTCGGCGGCTGTTCCTGCT